>CM051366.1:2832941-3057941 GCA_028015245.1 Cardamine occulta
CTAGAGAAGTTTCCTTTGAACCCCCTTTGATTTATTGATTCGTTTATGATGATGTTCTCAATGATATCTATTGCGTTTCTTTGCATCATGAGCGAGTAGTTCTCTTTGTTGGGTTTTATGGGGTGATTTGATGGGGATTCATGGTTTAATTCATCTAGATTTTTTGAGTTTTCTTGGGACATCTTTTACTTAATGCATGTTGCTTGAATTGATCACCAAGCACTGAGCTAAGAGAATAGGAGCGCTATCCGCGTAAACCTACTTCCCAGAACTAGTGTTACTGAAGCTTCACGTCATAACCTGCGTAAGTTGAGTTATGGGGCTTTGTGAAGTTATCGAACTTATTTATTCTGGTGGTTGATGTATGTCGTTGCTTGCGTAAGTTGAGTAACGGGGTGCTGAGACTTAAGACATTCAGTCTGTGAAATATGGTTTGATTGTTTATTCGTGTTCGTAGTTTAGAACCATGGAACTCATAATATGGTTTGAGAACTCATAACTTTAAACATTTGCGTCTGCATCTTTCACTTGAATTGTTTAGAACCATGGAAACTCTGAGATGACTCCCAGTGATGTGATCCTCCCAAGGAATCGACACTTTCGAGGGGTAAAACAAAAGAAAGGATAAATGGATAGAAAAATGGATCGAATGGTCGCACAGGAGTTGCGGAAGGCTCCTGATATGCCTCAATGCCTCCTAGGATATGACACACCTAGACAAGACAAGGTTTGATTCCTCGGATATGACACACCGAGACGAATCGATTTGATTGTTGGATATTACACACCAAACAATCGAAAAGTTCTAAAAGAACTAAAGAGAATCACTCTCAAGGTTTGAAAGTAAAAAAGTTGGATAATTTTATTCATCATCTCGTGATGTTTAAATAGCAAACAAAGAGTAAAAAATATCTAAGCAATATTAATTGATGAAATAGACTAAAACTTAAAACAAAAGAAAATAAAATAACTCTTATACTTCTTGTACTTCTTGTACTTCAGCTCCACGAAATGGATCACTATTTGGGCCTTGTGGACTTGGTAGAAATACCTCCTGGATGCCAAACATAAGTCTGGAAGCTTGCAAACCAATTGGGTCTAGAACTCTTCAAGTTTTGAACCAGATTGACCCATCTTGGAAAATGGAGTGTATCTTTCTCATCCAATGGAATTTCCTTCTTTTCTTGGGCTTGTTGAAACGATGAGAGATGCATTAACATTCTCCAACTGGTCTTGTGTCGAAATTGTTCTTGAGTTGGGCTGTGGAACATAATCTTTGGCTCAGTCGTGCAATAGGGCCTGAAGCAGATCCATGGAATTGTAAATTTCATATCTCCCAAGTCTGAACCAACGTTTTTGTGATTCCAATTTTCACAGATCATCTGATGATTCAAGATTCCAGAATAATTTGTTTCATAGCTTGATTCCTTCTGGTTTGGTTGAAAATAATTATTCAACGCACATATGTCTGAATCGCATAAACTGGGAGTCACTTGACTCGGAAGTTGAAAAACTTCTTCACCTGAACTCGGATTGGAGTGATTCAACTTCGAGGTGTGCTCTAGATGAGGTGAGAATGTACTCCAAGTGGTCGATGGGATAGAAAAGTTGATCATAGACTTCGTTTGTGCAGAACAAGGCACACGGGTCTTCTCGGATGATTCCATGATCACATCACCCAGAATGCCCAACGCCTTTCTCTTATTGTTTACAACTGACTTATTTACATGGTTTCATTATTTCATCGTATCATTCATTCGAAAACCAAAAACAAACCCATTTATATTTTATCTTAGTTTGATTTCTTTCATCAATCCGCGTAGCTATTACTCTCTGTGGGATTGATAACCTTAAGTACTACAACTGATTAACTGTGCACTTGCAGTTTGAAGAAGTAGTGTCGTATTAAAGGAAAAATTACACACATATCGCTCTCCCCTTTTGAATGTTTGAACATTTGCCATGACCTCCCGGGGAGTAGATTCAGAAGTACCTTCGGCCGTAGTACTTAATTTTCTTTTAAGACGCTGAGTGGCACTAGAGAAAAAGATTCCCAGATGACTTCTTCCTTGGTCGCAGATGTAAAAAATTGCAAAAAGCTATCTGAAGGAGAGGGCCTCGGCTGAGGCGCTGCAAGAAGTAAGATAGAAGATTAACATACAATGCATCTTTTTAAAAACTGATGATGAAGGAAACAATGTAGTCTATAATCTACCAAGTGCATTTGCCCATTTGCGGTGCAGCACATCAGCAAGTTTGCTAACTGAAGAAGTACTAATCTTCACAAGAAACCAATATTTCCCTCCTGTGACTATCATTGTCTGGAAGGCCGAAGATTAAGGTTTTTTTTGGCATGAGGATAAACAGTATATGTCCCTATCTTATTATTTGCAATACGAACACTGAAAAGGTTAAAGAGGTCACAAGAACTTAACGAAAATCGAGCCTCCGTGGCAACAGTAAACAAGCATAAGATGTAGCAAAGCATATTCGGACACATCTTGGTAATTGCCATCCCGAGAAAATGAAGATACAAAAGGAATGCATCGGGAAAAGGGAAAAATAGGCCACAACAGTAGAAATAAACCTCATAATCACACATATACCTCTCACGGACTGATTCTAGAGATTACTCAGGATTCGGGAGCATGGATTCAACACCTGATGGAACTTTACAGTACTTCCTGATGCCTTCGACTGATTCGAATATAGAAAGTGTCAAAGAATGAGGACCAAATTGGTCATCACGACGAGAACAATTGCCTGGCAACGCTTGGAAAAGGTGTTGACATAATATGAGTAATTCAAGACATATCTCGCATAAGGTAACACAAGAGAGTAGAAATTGGAAAATGGGTTATTCGATTCGGGAAGCAGAACCATCTTGAAAGTGAACAGTTTCCTATGCCTCAACAAAAGTCAGTATTTAAAGGACGCGTGTCAAGGCGTCAAGATATCCAAGCCCCGAAACTTAAGGAATCAAAAGGAAAAATCTATGGAAAACACTTTAAGCCCTCTGAGCCGGGCAGCAGCTCACAGGACTTGGGGGGGGGCAAAGTTGATTCTGAATCCGAACCAAGGATCCACTCTCTCCAATCATGACACATGTCAACCACTTCAGTAGGTCAAAGTAATGTCTGGGTTAGTTCGGAGTAAGAAAGGATGGGCGAACTGTACAAGAGCTCGGCGGAGCGAATTGGGGTCCGATCAGCTGTGAAGCCTCGTGAAGCAAAGGAGCAAACGAAGCAAGAAGTATCTGCGAAGCGAGGTGGACCCGCGAGCTGAAGGAGGAAATCATTCAAAAGTCAGGACGTTACGACATTAAAGACCGAATCAAAACAGACGAATTCAAGGAAAATCATATGATAAATTAGACTTTATTCGTAGTGTTTAGTCCTTAATGGTTTTATAAATATAGACCCCCATAGTCTTGTGACGGGGTCGATCATTTTTCTTACTCGAAATCAATATAGACAAATTCATACTCTTTACTTTGCAAATCTATTTCTGTTTTCAAGTTTTATTTCCACAAATAAATTCTACTTTATCTCAATAATAATTCGATACATTATTAGGTGTGGGATCAGTTATCCACACTGAAGAAAACTTTTGGGGGTTTCTCCATAAAAGTTGCGGTCAGGTTTATGGAGAAGGTGTGTATTTTATTATTTCATCCTACTTTACTTGTTTTGAAGTACAAAGAGCTTGTCAGTGAAAGGGATGCGCTGAAAGCTAGCTAGAGTCCGCGAGATGGAGAAGAAGATCCTTTGTATCTCTCGGGAGATATGTGTGCTTGAAGAATTTCAATTGTTTTTAAATGTTTACTTCTTTTTGTATCAAATAATATAATAAAGATTATATTTATTTTTATTTAATAGCTGTGTCCGCAAAGCGAGCTGTCTACGCACCCAAAAAGGGATCAAGCCAAATCGTAGTTCATATTACATAGAAAGTATTTAAACATTGAACTTCTTGAGATTGAGAATATTCTATGAGCGTTGAACTGGTTCATCTTAATGGTTCGCCAACCTGTAAACACTATTGGGAACTATCTTTGTCACTTGTTAAGGACCTTCCAAATTGACTCCAAGTTTCCTAGCTCCTTCTTCTTTTGTATTCTCAAAAACTTTTCGTAGAACAAGATCACCCACCTTTAAAGGCCGATTCTTTATTTTCGAGTTGTAATACCACGCAGTTGCCTATTGGTAATTTTTGGGCCAGACCAATGTTTGATCTCTTCGCTCGTCAATTGTATCCAAAGCATCCTCCATTATTTGAGTGGTGAGTTCCTCATTAAAAAGGAGTTCAGTTCGCCGATGTCCTTGGACGTTTAGTTCAGCAGGAGCTACATCTTCCATTCCATACACTAAGGAAAAAGGGGTTTCCCCATTTGCTCTGCGAGGCGTCGTGCAGTACGCCCACAAAACTGGTTGAAGCTCTTTGTACCATCCTCCTTTATACGAACTGAGTTTTTTCTTTAAGTTAGTCAAGACCGTCTTATTTGCTGCTTTGGCCTGACCATTTCTTGAGGATGTCTTGGGGTTGAATAACTCATCTTAATCCCCCATGAAACAACAAAATCTTCAAAATATTTAGATATGAACTGAGAACTATTATCTGTAACTATCTCGTAAGGTACTCCATCTAGGCAAATGACATTTTTCAATACAAAGGTTTTCACAACCGAATGTTTGATGGATGGATATGCCTCTGCTTCAATCCATTTCTGAAGGTAATCTGTTAGGACAAGCAGGTGCTGCACTCCTTTGGGTGATTCGTACATAGGTCCGACTATATCCATCGACCATCGCTTAAATGGATATGAGCTGTTACTGATGAGCGAAGTTCTAAATGTTGATTGATAATCGGTGTATGCTGCTGGCACTTCACCAGATTGTTGAACATATCGTGCACAGTCAGTGATCATAGCGAGCCAAACATATCTGAAACGCTTGATCTTTAAAGCCATCGATCTTTCAGAAGAATGGTTTCCCCAATGACCTTGGTGAACTTCGCTCATTACATCTTTGACTCCTTCACCATGAATACACAGTAAATATGGGTCACTTACGCCTCGTTTACACAGTAAATATGGGTCACTTACTCCTTCCCCTTCTGAAGTTATTGCTAGCTCATAAGACACTTGCTCAGCTATAAGAGAGATTTCTTCTTCTGTGTATTGCCTTCAGAGGATATTCCAGAACTAGTCTCAGGATTTTGTGCATTTTGCTTTCTTTTCTTCTTTGAACTTGCTACTTTGTTCTACTTTGAGAAAAGATTTCGAAACAATGTTTCTATTTCTCTATTCTGATTTATATGATATCTTTTTCATCCATGTCTTTGATTTCAATTCATATGTGTGAGTAGATCTCTAATTAGGTTTGGGGTTTCTCATAAGGGATTCCATGGAATGACGTATTAATCGATATACAAGGATTCAAACTTGATAGTTCTTCACCTAGGGTGTAATGAAAGATAGCTCTAGATTAATCACCTAGAGGATTTGATTTTAGGTTGACAAATCAACCCGAGAGTGTGGTTTGAAACTAGATAAAACTTAGAGTGAACAAATTAGAAGATTGCTAAGGGATTTGAAACTAGATAAAACTTGGATAATTTGTGAACAAATCAACTTGTGCTTAATGCTTGGTTAGACTTTAAGATTTGAAAAGAAATTTGGTTTCTTAGATTTTAATCATAGTAAATTCTCGCAGCGAAAGCTGGTCTATTTAATTCTAGTGTTTGAGTTCTAGAACCTGCACTTAATTATATCCTAATATAATTTATTGAACATCATTACTTGATTTCGTAAAAACTTCCTTGAACCTAATGCTTTCCCAATCTGAATTTAAACCCGATTTTAATTACTTTTGCATTGGCTTTTAATTTAATTCATACTTGCTTAGCTGAATTCGAAATGAAACAATCTATCGTGAAGCCTTTGAGTCCTTGTGGATTTGATCCCTAAGTACTACCGTGATCTCTTAATTTGAGAGAGTAGCTCTAAGGGATAATTTGTGCATATCAAATTTTGGCGCCTTTACCGGGGACTCTTTTGAGTTTCCGATAGATTTTAGTGTAGAATTTAGACTAAGTTTTTATTTTTAGTTTTACTCACATCGTTCTTTCATTTTGTCTTGTGTGTTTCCGGTGTATGCCTAATCGTGTTACCAGGAGCAACAAGGACAATCAGCTTTTGTTCCTTCTGAATCAAGAGCTTGCGAGCTTAGAACGAACAAACAGAAAAGCAAAGAAGCCATCGGAGATGGTTAATCTAGTTATTTTACATCAAGATGAAGCTGGTGTTCTTAGAGACCAAGAGGGTCATGTGTGCAACGCGCAAGGTTAGAGATTAGATGCGAATGGAAACCCCATCGTGCCAGTTGATATTGTGTGCGCGGATGAGGTACAAGAAAATGTGCGGGTGCAAGATAACAGAATGAGGACGCTTGGGGATTACAGCATACCTGATGAGTTCTATGCGAATAGGTCTGCGATCAGACTTTCTACTTTCGAGAGGAATGATTTTGAGCTGAAATAGTCTTATTTCACTCTGGTTGGTCAGCATCCTTTCCATAGATTATATCATGAACATCCCATGGATCATATCGAGAGGTTCGAGGATTTGGTGACTTGTATGAAGCATAATGGAGTCAGCTATGACTATCTCTTTTGTAAGCTCTTCCCACACTCTCTTAGTGGTGATGCAGCTTATTGGTTGAAGCATCTACCAACGAGATCTATTACAAATTGGGAAGATACTAAGAAGGCATTTCTGCATAGCTTTTATGATGATGCTAGATCAGAGGACTTAAGGAACAACATCTCTCAGTTTACGCAAATACTGACTGAAGCATTTAAAGCTACATGGATTCGTTTCCAAGCTTACCAATGAGATTATCCGCATCACAGTTTTGGTGGGGTTCAGTTGCTCGGTATTTTCTTCAGAGACATAGATTGGAGGTATCAGATGTCTCTTGACTCTGCAAGTAATGGGAACTTTAAGACGAGATTTCCCGAGGAAGCTTATGTGTTGATTGAAAACTTGGCGTCTAGTAATAGCACCAAGAATGCTGATTTTGAGAGGCATAAGCAAGCTGGAAACATTGATGGAAAACAGATTGTTGAGTTGAAGAATAAGTTGGATTCGGTTCACAACATCTTGGTGAATCAGAAGTCAGTTCAGTTTGCTAAAGAAGTTGAGACATTTCAACCTGAAGATGGGTGCTAGGAGTAATTTAACTACATAGGTGGGACTATTTTTCAGAATTCGAGATATGGGAATAACCAAAGCCGAGATGGTTACACCAGTTACAGACAGAGGAATGCATTTACGAGTAATCAAAACTCGTTAGGGTATGTTGATAAGCCTCAATATCAGAAGCCTTGCAGAGTAACAACAGTTTCAGCGTGATTTATGGATCTTCATCTCACCAAGCACCTCCTGCACAAACCGAGCAAAGCGAGTTGAAATCTATGCTTGAACAGATTTTGGAGGGTCAGCAGAAAATCACGGTTGATTTTAATGGGAAGTTGGATGCTATGTACACTGATCTGAATGGTAAGTTTGAAGCTTTGAGCACTCATGTCAAGAAGCTTGACACTCAAGTTGCGCAGTCTGTTGGGGCTGTGAGAAGATAAGAAGGAACCCTTTAGAAGGACGGATACTAATCCGAGGTATCAATCCAACGCCATCATGGTTAGAAGTGGCATAGAGCTGAATCATGTGCTGAAAAGAGGTCTGAATGTTGATAAACTCGTAGTGTTGAACAACTAAACCACATGAACAGTGGGTAGTCGTGTAAATGTCGTAAATTATACACTAAAGTTTGGGACTAATTTGCGACAGTATTGGCTACTTATAAGCGGAAATAGACTGGTGTAGATACACTCGTGTAATAGTTGACACTAAATAGTCGCAAATGTTAGTGACTAATTTCTGATTATTATGTGACTCTTTAACGTCTATTTGAAATGTGAAGATATGAACATGTAGAGATGTTGCGACTATTTGGTGATTACTAAGTGACTATTTGGCGACTAAATAACTATTGTTAAGTGTCTATATTTAAAGTGTAAACAAGAATTTGGTGTAGTACAGATTGGAATTCGTCTTGTATAGTCAAATTGACAAATTTTATTCAAATAAGATTTCATTTTAACACGAAAATTGAAATAACATTTGATTAAAAAAATTAATGAGTTTAGCTACAAATGCTAACTTCAACAAGTTCATAAAGAGAGAAGAGTAACATTTAGTTAAGACATAAGAGAAATATAAGTAACCTAAGAACCAAATGGCGGTGAAGTTCCTCGGGCTGCGGTTGACTGAGTTGCCACGAAGTGGATGTAGTTCGGACAGTTTGTCGGAGATATTTTTCCAGCAAGGACAAGTGGTCGATCTTTTCCTTTTGCTCAGCCACAGCTCTAGAGTGCTCAGCTGCAGCTCGAGAGTGCTCTGCTTCACGGCGTTCATTATAAGCTGCATGCTCTTCAATTTTATGTTGAGCTTCCTTCAGTTGCTCTTGCAGTGCCACAAACGATGAAGAATATCTTCGTTGCTTGCGCTTGCCATTGAGAAGAGTCTCCTTGATGCTTCCAACTCCATAAGGAGTTCCTCATGAATCCTTCTCAGTGGACTGAAAAGTAAGAGAAACAAAAATAAGTAAAGAGCATGAGAAAATCCAAGGATATAAATGTGGAATGTGTAAAATGTTATTTGACCTGAAGAAAGATGGATGTATAGTCATCTACAGTGAGCTCCTGAGGTCGTGAAGCACAGTCTGAAATAGTAGAAGTCTCTGCCTCGAACTCAGCCAAGTTCTCTTGGATGTTCTTCTCATAATTTTCAATGATTTTCTCTGCCTTCTTATCGATATACGTACCATCTGGCCTTGTATGTGTCTCAATGAAAACATCACCAAGACTCACTGGTCTTCCCAGTTCCTCTTCCTGCAATGCTAGAAAATAAACAAGGATTATGACAGAATTTAAAGTTGCAAAGGTTTTAGAGAAAGAAATAACAGAGAGAATAAAAGTTACTAACCAGGCCTAGTTAGTTTATAAGGTATGATGTCAGCCCTGATAAGTGGACGTGAGGACCGAGACCATTACGTTCAGACATACGAACATCGGAATAGGTTTGACTCTTTTTCTGTGCTTCTTCAGTGTCCCAGTACGCGGTCATCATTTTCCGGAGAGTCTCGTCGATCCATTTAGGTCGCTTTTGAGTATTTCTCACGCCACTAACCATGTCTTTCATCCGGCGTCGACATATAACCTCAAAATTCTGTTGAACTGACCCTATTATCAAGGGATCCCAGGTGTGGGTTTTCTTGAAAACAGAGAGAATAGAATATTAGTAAAAACAACACATGTAGTCCTATATGCGAATCCTATAGGACAGAACAAGTGTACCGCGAACTCGATGAAGTATCTTTCTTGTCTCCCCCGAGGCACACATGACCAAGTATAGTAGGGACCATCAAATTTGTTTGTAAAAATTCTTGTAATAGACCGAACCAGTTTTGATCCTTTGTCCCGAGTAAACCTGCAAACAAAAGCCAAAGAAAACTCAAGCTAATCTAGCAAAAAAACAATCCAAGCAGCTGAAATCTCCTAAGAAAACAAAACAGTAAGAAAGGCAATATATATCAGCAACAGAGACATTATAAAACTAAAGCAAAATGAGATTGACACTGAAAGAAACTTTCAGGCAAATAAGACACGGGGACACAAAAAACAGTTGATAGAGCTTCAATCAGAACATCAAGATCAAGAGAATTCCATCTTAATTAGGAAAAAATGTTAAGTTTAAGAAATTCAATCAAGCGAAGATAGTTCTCATGTCTATTCACCAGATTAATTGTCAGTTCTACTTATTAATTTATGCTTCTAACAAAAGTTTCAAAGCTCAAATAGTCCAAACAATCACAAACACAACTGTGGTAATTGTCTTATTCACATACAGTACCAAGTAGAGTTTGGCGTCTGTGTGGGAGAGAGGACGGTGGTAAACCTATCCCTGTCTAGCACCAGAAGCAGAGCATTGAGTGCCCGAAGCATGTCCTCCTCCAGATCCGGCCCCACTGAAGCAGGTTCCTTGAAGTTGTTACCTTGTGACAAAGGATGACAATGAGCCTGAGAGTTCTGAAGTGGAGAGGCTTCATCGTCCTGCAGTTGAGTTGATTGACGAGGAGATTTGTTCTGGACTTGCTGTGACAAAGGAGTGGCAACTTCATGTTGTTGAGGCATCTGGGTCTGGAAAAGTTGTTCTAGAAGTGGATCATTGCGGATGTGTGGAGCTGTAGTCGACTGTTGAGCAAACACAGGGACTTGGGGCGACTGAGTCGGAGGAGCTTGGGCCTATGGCGTGATGTTTTACTGGGACGGTAGAGAGTTGAGTCTTCTTGACGGAGTAGTAGAGGGGTTGGTGCCTCTGGGTCTCTGAGAGACATTTGGAACAGTCCTTCTCTTCTAATGTCGTCCCTTCTTTGATAGAGACATGTCTGATAGAGTCAAACTGGAGAGATTGAGAGAAAGGGGAAGAAGTTAGGGATTTCAAAACCGGAGAGATTGAGAGAAAGGGGAAGAAGTTAGGGATTTCGAAAAAGGGGGAGAAAAGAAGAAATTAGGGAAGAGATTATAGATTATGAAGAAGGATCTCGAGACTTAGTGGAATTTTAGGGTTTTTTGTTTTTGAATTTTTAATAATTCTATGTATTAGGTTTTATTAATTTTAAAATTAGTTTTTATTAACAGTGTTACTAATTTTTATTAACAATCTTACTAATTTTTATTAATAATATTTGTAATTTTATATATAATAATGATATGTATTTTTGATAAGAATATTATGTTAAATTAATCTTAAAATTTTATTTTAACATTAAATATGATTGTAAAATTTGGCTAATTTTGACCATAAGCAATAAGAAATTATTCGCAATTTTGTTTTCAAATTTAACAAATATAACATAATTAACATTATAACATATATAATTAGTGGGGTTCTTCGTCTTCATGATTTTCATCAGAAGACAATAAATTACACCGGAATTCATCTTCTGGTTCCTCATTTCTGACATCATAATCGAGGTTTATTGGATTTACTCTCTGTACCAAATTGTCGACTACAAGATCTTCAATTGTAGTCATCAATACATCATCATCATTTTCTGTTTGCAGAAGAGTCGGTTCTTTGTTTTCATATTCTTCTGAAATGTTTCCCCTCGGATTCAGTTTTAGAACATTGAGCCACAACTGCTTTGGTTTCTTTATGTGTGGGTACGGAATATAACAAACTTGATCTGCTTAAGAGGCTGTTTGCAAAATCAACATGTATATTAATTGAAGTTATACATATATTTGTATATTTATACATAATATCGACATTAATATGTGTATACATACCTAGAATAAATGGTTCGTATTTATTGTATTTTCTCGATGAAAGAACGTCTACAACGCCACCACTGCTCCTTCGAATGCCTTTACCAATAACAGGGTTATACCACTTACACTTAAAAAGTGTGATTCTTAAATTGACCTTCCCCTCATACTCGAGTTCTATGATATCTGTTAAAGTTCCATAGAAACCCTCTTTATCAGATGCATCCGTGTAATTTTCACCTTTAACACATACCCCATAGTTACATGTCTTTCGTCCAGCCCCATGATTTTGCGTATCAAACAAATAACCTCTTGTAAAATACATTGGCCATGTTTAGACCTTATTCAAAGGTCCATGCACTATCTCTTGAACCCAAGTAGGAAATGGATTTGTAGCGTTCCAGTAAGTAACCTGCATATATATAAACAATATCAATATATATATATAAGTATAAATACATTTTTCTGTGCATATTGTTTAGACATACATATTCTTTCACCCATAAATGATATTTGCCAGCTTTTTTCACGAAGAGTTCTTTCTCGGTAAGTCCTGGATATTTTGCAGAAATAAAATCCTCGAACATACTACACAAGACCAACACAAATATGTGAGAAATCATAATGGATTAAAACGTAAGTTGTGAGAGATGTCAACTTATATACCTCTCAATTGGCTTAAAATAGTCACAATTTCGTAAAATATATGCATGTGCGCATTGATAGTCTTTCTCTGAAAGCCATATTTCATGCATCTCTCCACTTGGACGGCCGATGTGAGTATATATATAAGGTACTGTAGGGTAATGATATACGGGAGCTTCACCTTCATCAAATCTTGTTAATCTGACCAATGAGTGAAAAGTAATTTACATTAAAATATATAGTAGGTGTCTACCTTACTTTGATTAATTTAGCATTTACCTTTATTTTGTTTGTATATTCGCAGCAAAGTAGTGTTCTGAGAAATAAGCAATCTCGTCATTGACATATGATTCAACAATTGATCATGCCGCATATCTTTTGTTCTTTGCTTTCCCTTTCAACTTTTTGAAATACCTTTCAAAATGATACATCCATCTATATAGGACAGGTCCGCCTAATTCAGCTTCGTAGGGGAGATGTATAGGTAGGTGTTCCATCACATCGAAAAATGATTGTGGGAAGATCTTTTCCAAATTGCATAGGATTAAAACTATGTTCTGTTTTAGAATTTGAACGTGACCCTTATGCAAAGTTCTTGAATAAGGGTCACTATCAATATGTAAGTGTGGCAGCGAACAAAATTGTTCTATATCCAATCTTGACATGACGTTGTCTTTTGATTTACCCTTCACACAGCAAAGAGTATGCATGATGTTGTCAAAAAAAATTCTTCTCTATATGCATCACATCAAGATTATGTCAGAGATTGAGGTCCTTCCAATACGGCAGCTCCCAGAATATGCTTTCCTTGTGCCACTTATGTTGCTTCCCATGGCCAGACTTCTTCTTTTCGTGACCGTTTCTACCGACATCCTTTGTTTTTGGTGGATTTACACCATCTAACCACTCGTAATAAACTTGTTCACCTGTCAACGACTCAGGTGGATACTCTCTCAAAGCATATTTTCCCTTCAGAAAGTCTTTTTTATTCCTCCTCAGTGCATGACCATAAGGAAGAAATCTTCGGTGACAATCAAACCAACACGTCTTCTTTCCATTAGGTAGATAAAAAGACTTTGTATTTTCATTGCAAACTGGACAAGATAATTTACCATGGGTTGTCCATCCTGATAACATGCTATATGCTGGAAAGTCGCTTATCGTCCACATCAACATTGCTTTTAGATTAAAATTTTGATTCAAGGACACATCGTATGCATCGACTCCAATAGACCATAACACTTTTAACTCCTCAATAAGAGGTTGGTGGAAGATATCAAGACTAGCTCGTGAATGATTTGGTCCAGAATTGAGAATTGTAAGAAACAAGTACTCTGTATTTATGCACATACCAGGGGGTAAATTATATGGAGTTAAGATCACATGCCAAAGCGAATGATTATTAGACATGCCAAATCGATTGAACCCATATGTACGTAATCCAAGATAAACATTACGGGGTTCTTCGGCAAACCGGGGATTTTGATCTTGAAAATATCTCCACTCCGCAGCATCAGAAGGATGACACATTTTTCCCTCCTTTGATTGGTGCTCGACATGCCATCTCATTGCCGCCGCAGTCTTCTTGCTTTGATACATTCTCTTCAATCTGTCATCAATAGGTAGATACCACATACAGACTATATGGTACTTTTGTTCTACGCCGCTCGTCCTTAGGCTTTCATCTTTTTGCACCACAAAACAAACATTTATCTTCTTTTTCGTCATCTTTCTAGAAGATCATACAATTGTTAATACAAACATCAATTGTATGATATGGGAGGCCTAAATTGCGCATCAATTTTTCTGTCTCGTAATGCGAACCGGTAGACTGGTTTCCTTCTGGTAAATACTCAGACAAGATTTTGCAAAACGAATCCACTAAGTTTTCACTCATATTATGATCTGCCTTATTTTGCATGACTCGAGCAGCTAAGGATAACTGCCACTGACCTTCACGGCAACCATCATATAATGGAGTTTTTTCACCTTCTATTAAGTCATAAAATTTCTTTGAATGGTTACGTACTGGTTCTTCTACATTTTGAGAACTACCATCTTGATGATAATAATACTCAAAACTCACATTATAACGAAATGCATTATTCACCATATCCACATATCTATCTTCTACTACATTACCCACTTCTTCATTCCCACTTATATATGTCGTATCAACATAACACATTCCTAAATCCATATTGATTTCTTCTCCATGCTGGAACCAAACATAATAATCTAGCATAAATTCATTACTATAAAGATGATTCCAAATTCTTGTCCCCGGAATAAATTTATCGTTCTTCCAAACACTACAAGGGCATAAAAACTTGCCGCCATTACTCTGTATTAGAGGCTGGCTATTTGCAAATGTCATGAATTGATTCACCCCCGTTCTGAACTCTGCCGAGAAATTTCCCGTCTCTTCATGAAACCTTTTATACATCCACTCCCGAAAATTACTATAATTGTGATTTCCAGACATTATAAAACTAAAACTTTCGTTTTGAACTTTGCTTTAGTGTTTCTAGTAATATGAGGAAGAAATAGGTGAATTTTGGTTATATAGACATTTTACCGACTAAATACTGACTAAATAATGACTAAATTGGTGACAATGGTTTGTAGTCGCATAAAACTGGTACACCAACCAAAGAACGTATAAAACATGTTTTTCTTCCACCGGGATATTATGACCAATAGGCGACTATTATGCGACCCACCTCGCATAATAGTCACCAAAATAGCGACAAAATGGCGACAAAAGTTTCCCATCGACGGTATAGTCATAGAGTAGTCACTTAATTACGACTATTGTACCGACTACTTTTATTTGTCGCTATACAGTGATTGTGTGGCGACTAATAACAATTAGTAGCACAATGTTGCCATTAGGTGGCTAAATAGTCACTAAATTTGGTGACTAAATATATAGTTGCTATTTGTAATTGGTAAAACGTTGTTTTCTTGTAGTGTACGAATGATGAGAATCGTGAGGAAGGAGCTTTACTAATGATGGTTTTTACCGGTTTTTAAGCCATGATATATGTATATAATCGAGTATTTTATGTATCTTTCGAGTCTCTATCGAGTCTTTAACAGGTTTACATACACTTGGGATCATTTGGACATTATGGAGCAAATATGGAACATTGTAACTGAGAAGTAAAGTTGGTGTCTTTGGAGTTCAACTGGTCGAGCGACACAACTTCTTGTGTCGGTCGACACACTCCAATTTTTACTGTTCGCACAGAAATAATTATTTCTGAAGATTTGCAATTTTTGCCCAGAAGTTTCATATATTTACAAAACAACCCAGCTCGTGTTTAGACTTATATTTAGGGCTTTTAGACATTATTATTGAGGGATCTTACATTTACGAAGACCTTGGAGAGATTGAGAGCTTGGGGCTGATCTTGCTATTTTGAAACCCTATTTCTATATATTTTGAAAATATTTCTCTATTTGGAGGAAATATTTTGAAACCCTGTTTCTATTTCTCTATTTTGATTTATATGATATCTATTTCATCCATGTCTTTGATTTCAATTGATATGTGTCATTAGATCTCTAATTAGGTTTGGGGATTCTCATAAGGGATTTTATGGAATGACGTATTAATCGATATACTAGGATTCAAACTTGATAGTTCTTCACCTAGAGTGAGTTTAAAGCTAGCTCTAGATTGATCTCCTAGAGGATTCTATTTTAGGTTGACAAATCAACACGAGCGTGTCACTTGAAACTAGATAAAACTTAGAGTGAACAAATTAGAAGATTGCAAAGAGATTTGGATTAGATAAGTTGTGAACAAATCAATTCATGCTTAATGCTTGGTTAGACTTTAAGATTCGCAAAGAAATTTGGTTTCTTAGATTTTAATCATAGTAAATTCTCGCAGCGAAAGCTGGTCTATTTAATTCTAGTGTTTGAGTTCTAGAACATGCGCTTAATTCGATCCTAATATAATTTATTGAACATCATTATTTGATTTCTTGAGAAATTCTTTTAACCTAATGCGTTACCCATCTGAATTTAAACACAATTTTAATATCTTTTACTTAATGCATGTTGCTTGAATTGATCACCAAGCACTGAGCTAAGAGAATAGAAGCGCTATCTGCGTAAACCTACTTCTTGGAACTAGTGTTACTGAAGCTTCGCGTCATAACCTGCTTATGTTGAGTTATAGAGCTTTGTAAACTTATCGAACTTGTTTGTCCTGCTGGTTGATGTATGTTATTACATGCGTAAGGAAAGTAACAGGGTGATGAGTCTTAAGACATTCATTCTGTGAACTATTGTTTGATTGTTTATTCATGTTCGTAGTTGAGAACTCATGACTGAAAACATTTGCATATGCATCTTTCACTTGAATTGTTTAGAACCATGGAAACCCTGAGATGACTCCCAGAATGCCCAACACCTTTCTCTTATTGTTTACAACCGACTGATTTACTTGCTTTCATTATTTCATCGCATCATTCATTTGGAAACCAAGTCTTAATTTGATTTCTTCCATTGAATTCAATACGCGTAGCTATTACTCTCTGTGGGATCGATAACCTTAAGTACTACAACTAATTTACTGTGCACCTGCAGCTTGAAGAATTTGTGTCGTAATAAAGGAAAACTTACACACACATCAGACGCATGAAGAAGATGCAGGTTACTGCAAGCTATCTTTAGAGAATCTTTATGGTCAAGCCCTCTTGTGGTTTACATAACTTGAATCCGCTACGATTGATAGTTTTGACCAACTATCATCAACCTTTATCATACAATATTTGTTACTCATGGAGAAAGGTAAAATGGATAGTGACTTTTGGAATTTGTCTCAGGTCTTCAAGAACCTTTGGGAAAACATATTGCCAAGTTTAAGGATCCCGGGAATATCCCACACTACTGCATTGGCATCTTTACGAATTGGGTATGGCACGAGTCAAGATTCCGCTTGGAGCTTACAGTTAACTAGCCAACTACCATTGAGGATGCCTTAGTTTGAGAGAACAACTGGATCGAGGCTGAAGAAGAAAGGGCAACCTTTGAGAAGAAGTACCGAACCGTAAAGCCTGGATTTGTGCCTACAACTAAAAAGATCAAGCCAGAGCTTCCCCTTACAACAATAGTGCTAATTTCCTTACCAAACTTCCAGTCAGCAAAGCAGTTTCAAGTGACAAAAACAAGACTTGGAAGCTATTCATGGATGGGTCTTCATCAAGACAAGGATGTGGAGCTGGAATCAGGCTTGAAACACATACCTCATAGATCATCAAACACTCGTTCTGATTATTATTCCATGCTTCGAATAATGAAGCCGAGTATGAAGCACTTATTACTGGGCTTTCCCTCACAAAAGGAATTGGAGCACAAGAGGTGGTTGCACTAGTGTGCATTCCTAGAAGTGAAAACAGTTCGTCAGATGCATTAGCCGCTTTAGCGTCAACTTCAGATCCTGACCTAAAATGGATAATTCTGGTAGAATGTATTCTGACTCGTAGCATATCATTTCCGGACGAGAGAATGTAGTCACCTTATCTCACGTTCAATCTGAAAGAGATAAAATGTCAAAAAAGAAACGAAAGCAGCAGGCTCGAAGTCATGAAACAGAAACTGATACACGTGCAATAGTTGACAAGCTGGAACCTCCGATCATGATAGAACAACTTTCCGAAGGGCCAGAGTCACAATTGGAAAATATCAGGGGGAAGGCGTCCAATGTAATATACCTGAGCCTGAAGCCACCAGAGAAGAAAAATTCATACAGAATGAAGCATCAAAATTTGATACCTCTACGGTTACCGATTTCCAAAATCCTGATGTTAAATTAAACAAAGCCTTTTTTGCTAATGATTGGGGGGGAGGGGGGCTTACTGGAGGGTTCCTATCAAAAGATACATTCAAAATAGAGAACTGCGGAGTGATAAATTGAAAACTCATTATTTAAGCGAGGATTTAGTGATCCTTATCTACAATGCATTCATTGCGAAGGGATTGAAATCATAATGAGCGAAGTCCATCAAGGTCTTTGTGGAAATCATTCGTCTGGAAGATCGATGGCATTCAAGATTAAACGTCTATGAGCTACTTTCATCAATAACAGCTCCATATCCATTCATGCGCTGATTGCGCACAATATGTGCGGTGATGTGCGAAGTGTCAGCACCACGCTCCATTGATTCATCAACCCTCTAAGCTACTTTCATCAATAACAGCTCCATATCCATACATGCACTTGTCTATGGATATTATAGGACATATGCACAAGTCGACCTGAGGGGTACAACATCTCCTCGTTCTAACCAATTATTTCTCAAAATGGATCGAGGCAGAAACATATCCATCCATAAAGGATTCCGTTGTGAAAACCTTCTTATGGGAAAACGTAATTTACCGATATGGAGTACCTTATGATATTGTGACCGACAAGGATTTTGAAGATTTTGTATATGCGTGGGTGATTAAGATGAGCTATTCCACTCCGAGATATCCACAAGGAAACGGCCAAGCCAAAGCAGCAAAAAAACTGTTTTAAGTAATCTGAAAAGAGGCTCGGTTCGTATAAAGGAGGATGATGGTACACAGAACTTTAACCATTTTTTATGGGCATACGGAATGACATCTTTGAGGGCAAGCAGAGAAACTGTAACATCCGCAAACCAATAATGGGGTGTATTTGTTGAATTCGAAAGTTAGGGTTGATTTGATTAAAACCAGAAGTTGCAGGCGGGTTTAATTGATAATTTAAAGAGTTGGGCGGCTGAATTGGGAAGACTAAAAATTTAAGGGACTTAAAGGTAATTTTGGAGAATAAAACCCTAAACCTATTTAAAGCCTAAAATTAGCTGAAACCCTAGTTATTCTCTCTCTTTTTCGTGGCCACCTTTAGGGAGAGAAAAGAGATGTTGAATGTGGCTGAAAGAGATGAAGGAGAAGCTTGCAAATGAAGGAGATGCAGATATTTCCGACATGTCGTGGTAGAACAAAGGTTCGACCTAGCAAATCGTCTCTAATGGTAAGGAAATTTTATGGGGTTGTAGCTAAGACCTATGTCTAGATGTGACATTTTACGGATATTGATTTGAGTCCATATTCTAATAGTTATGTGCTTTTTCGTGAACTGTTCTGTTTCAGACGCGATTTGGACCAGTGTGTATTCAAAGAAAGATAACGAGTTAACCTTACGTCAGATCGTCACGAAATTTCGTAGGTAGCTTCAGGACATCTGGGAGAAGAGTTTCAACGGTAGGATTGGAATGTGGACGGTTAGATTTCGATTTTTGATCCAATCTTTGAGGTGGATCATTTCTGTTATTTTTCCAGTTTAAGTTAAATGTTGAGTTGTTGTTGTGGTTGGATGTAGGGTGAGGAAGGGAGGTTGCGGTTGTGTTGCTAGAAGTTCCTGAAGAGGGATGTTTCCTAAAAAGGAAAGTTTCCTAAAAAGGAAAGTTTCATGAAAAGGAAAGCTTCACGAAAAGGAAAGTTTCTTAAAAAGGAAAGTACCATCAAAGAAATCGTTGTGAGCAAAGGTGAGTGCTTGTGTGTTAGACTGTGGTTAGTCTGAGGACTTGGGGTGGTCCTCATTTCCGTAGTTCTTGTTGTTGGTCCATTAGGAGTGATGGATGTTTATTGTTGCTACTTATGGCATGTGTGTTGTTGATTTTGTTGTTGATTGCGTAGAACTGCTTGGTGTTGCATGTATTTTTTTATTATAGCGTTGTTTAGCTAACATTGGTGTATGTTAGTTGGTAGTTGGGTGCCTTATTCAGTATCTTTTATACTGAGGCATCTCATTGTGTGATGCAGGTAAGGATTGATTCTTGCTGGAGCTCGTGGGACCAAGGCTGCGGGGATTGATGACATGACCAGAGTCTGGGTGATTTATGTTGTTATTTATGTCGATTGTTAGGCGTTGTAGTATGATGTTTTGCTTCCGCTAAGTTGTTAGACTGGTTTAATTGGTGTTTTGCTTCCGCTAAGTTGCTAGACTTTATTTATTTATTTATTTGGTGGATTTAATAAATAAATTGTCTAAGTTGTTAGAAATTTAAAATTTTTGTTGTTTTGCGCGTTTCTGTGTTAGTAAACCAGTTCTGGTTTAGTGGTTTCCGAGACGGGTTGTTTCAATTTGGTATCAAAGCGGAGTTGTTTCTAGGACACTCTGGCTCGTTAGGATTATTAGCTAGTTGTAGCTATGTTTTGAGTTGTAGGGTCATGTCATCTCTCAGTCGATAATGGGTTCCACGGTAAGACTCGTTTTGTTGTTATGTTAATTTTTGGGGTAAATTAGTATAAAGTTGTGTTGCAGGTGGTTAACCATTGGATGTCTGTAGTTAGACATCCGGGTGGGTTTGCTAGTGGAGCAAGCAGAGCTGAGAAGGGTCTCCTAGGTTGTGGTGGCAAAGTTGGCCGAGGTGCCAGAGCAGGCAGGGCAGTAGAGCCGCTGAGGTTGTGGTGCAGAGCGTTGCGGTGAGCATGCAGGGGTTGAGTTTCCAGAGGGTGACGGGCAGCCTGAGCATGTGGTCGGACATGGTTTCAGAAACCCCTCTCTACCTTGTATATGGAATGGAAGCCATAGTTCCTGCATAACTAAATGTTCCAGGTCGACGAACCAAACTCCCTCTTAACGATTCGGTTAATGATCAAATGATGAAGGATGCTTTGGACACAACTAACGAGCGAAGAGATCAAGCATTAATTTGTCTCCAAAATTACCAACAAGCAACCACACATTATTAAAACTCAAAAATCAAGAATCGTCCTTTAAAAGTATGTGATCTTGTTCTTCAAAGAGTATTCAATTGGGAAGGTCTCTATCACGTAACAGAAATAGTTCGCAATGGTGTCTATAGATTAGCGAACCACGAAGGTGAACCAGTTTGGCGACCTTGGAATATTATCAATCTCAAGAAGTTTTACATTTAAAAGTTTTTTTATGTAAAATGATTTATGACTTGGCTTGATCCCTATTTTGGGTACGTAGGCAGCCTGCTTTTGTGGGCACAGCTATTCAATAAAATAAATATAATTCTTATTATTATATTTATTGAGAGAACAACAGCATAGTTCGTTAAAACAAACGAAAAGCGTAAACAAACGCTGGAAATTTTGCGAGCATAGACTCTAGTATTCTTTGCAAAATATTTTAGCTCCTTGACCAGCGAGGTCCACAAAGCCTTGGATACATGGAGGGATATAATGACCAAAGTCCTCAAATCCCAAAGTAATCCAATCAGAAGGATGTGCTTTAAGCACACATATTTCCCTAGAGATGCGAAGAATCTTTATCTCCATCTCACGGACCCTTGCTTTCAGCATATCTCTTTCTTTAACCAGATCATTGTATTTAAATACTAGCTGAGAAAGGATAAGAGAGGATATAAGCATTATAAGGTTCGTTGAAAGGAAAAGAAAAGCCAAATACATACCTTTTCAATAAATTTGATCGCAATCTTCTTATCATGTGGAGAGAGCTTTTTAACCAAACCACAAGGGATCATCATAGTCGTTCCCCATCCTATCGGATGAAGGTTGTAACCTTCAGGAGTGTTCAAAGCAGCAGTAAGATCCTTGTGGCTGCAAATAGGCCTCGTGGGAGTAGACATGTCTAGCGAAGGACGTTTACTGTGACGAGTGTCAGAAGTCATGAGTTGCTAGATTGTGTTGGAAACAATATTGAAAATTCACCTTTTATAATCAAGTAACACTGCACAGTCAGTACGAATCAGATCAAGTTTATCGTCCATTAGTGATGTTGATTGATTCATTAAATCCCAAGATTAACGAAACCTAATTCAAATGGGAAATCGATATTTGCTCTTAACTGGAAAATTAATGAAAGTTTGAGAACAAGGTTTAATCAAAAAACCGAACTCTTCATTACCAATTAAGAGATAAATATTCTCTATCTGGCCCAAATGCCATCTAGGCCCAGCTCCCATCTTAAAAGTTCATCAAGGAATATAAAAGATAAGGGAAAATGGCTTGGGTCGCGAACAGTCATCGGTTCGCAAAATATGTTCAAATATTCATTGGTACACCCGAATTCCATGACCAAATTGACGAGTTTGGATCGAAAATAGAATCAGTTCTCTTGAACATTTCAGAAGCGGGTTCAATCCTCTCATTTTACCGAGGATAACTTGATATAGTCTTCCTTTAAAAATGGTAAGGGTCTGATCAACCCATTCTCTTGAAAACAACTTGTCCTAGAGTTAATGAACAAAAGTCAGACTTTGCAAACCTGACACAAATTTGTTCTAAAAAGACATGTAACTTTGATAGTAAAATAGTCTTAAAAACAAAGCCCCGATGGGCAAAATAGAACCAGAACACAAGTTTAATTCCACAAGCCATCTCTGGCAACATAAACAGAGAAACCCCTAAAAACACTGTAAACACATATACAATCAAATCTTGTCTTCAATAGGATTTCCCAATTTATCAGACTTTGAAGTTTCTCTGAATATATTTGGAGGATCACCGACATGAGTAATCTCTGCTACCATAGCTTCCACATCCTACAAATCACAATGGATTAAACTTGTTCATATACAAGTAATTATGCTGAAATATTGTAAGAATAAACTGATACCTCAGTCATATGCGAAGCGTTAAATGCTTCGGCTGGTTGAACTCATGCGGTCTGAGTAGTTTCGCTCTCTACAGGGTAAGCAAAATCAGTATCCACCAGAGGAGGAGAATAAGCAAGAGGAGTATCAGGAAGGGTCGCTAGTTTCACCTCAGCTTCTGCATGCGAAGACGACACGCTAGTCATCTTTTCCTCTAGAGTTAATGTATTTTTTACAAGCCCCTCAAGCATAGTTTGGTTACTCTTCAATTCTTTAACATCAGACTGAGCCGTTGCTCTCTTCCTCATAGTACTGACGTAGTCATCCACCTGGGCAAGAA
Source organism: Cardamine occulta (assembly GCA_028015245.1). Classification (NCBI taxonomy): domain Eukaryota; kingdom Viridiplantae; phylum Streptophyta; class Magnoliopsida; order Brassicales; family Brassicaceae; genus Cardamine; species Cardamine occulta. The sequence continues at coordinate 2,855,889 of CM051366.1, forward strand.
GAGTCTTATCTTTGCTTTTAACTTCCTTCTTGGCTGAACTTGTTGTTTGTCTTAAAGCATGATCTTGAGCTTCAATCAGGTATCATAGTTCAAGGAAAGCTCATCATAGCTAGACCAAAGTGAATCCAAATATTTTCTCAGAGAAGATATGGTAGCCGCAGAAGCAGATTGCTTAAGAGTAAATATTTCTATGTCAGATTCATAGTCCTTGACCAATATTTTCATGTCTTCATGTTCTTTCTCTATTTGTTTAATCTTTTCAGAGAAATCTTCAAGGTCCCTCTTCAGGTCAGAATCCTCCAATTCGAGAATTCTTCAAGGGCTTTGAGAAGAGACTCGTAATGAACAACTATGTCATTATAATTCATCGCTACCTACAAAGTAAAAATCATAAGGGTGATTAACTCAAAAATTAAGGGTTCAAAGATAGTAAGTGAAGGCCATATGGAACCTGAGACATATGGTCAGAGTGCTTCACAATTAGTTCCCAGACCAAAGGATTTAGCTGATCGGCAGAAGAGCTTGCTGATCCAATCGAGTACCACAATCCCAGAATAAGTTGGCAACCTTCTTGTTTTTAAAAATTGCACAAGATGTGATATCAGGAGACATGTACCAAACAATTCCTTGAATCAAAAGGTCTAATCCACTTTGAGAAAATATGAGTCAGTTTACCTATTGCGCTGGGAGGTGGCAAATTCGAGCTACTTGAACGATGTTCAGAAGAGGGATCATGCTGTGAAGAAGTGATATGATCCTAGATGAGGATCAACGTCCCTGAATGTTCTCCAATGGTTGTGATGAGTCGAGTGAACGGATATGAGTGTGGAAGTGATGAAATGGAGTGAAGGTGATGAATCGGATTGAATGAGTGATATTCCAAAGGTGTTGAGTAGCCTTTGAACACTCAGGACTTGTTCCACGAGTGGGTGAAAACCAAACTCGGCAAGAACAAGAGGTGGATTGATGTGAAACGTCAAAGGATTATGAAGCGATCCAATGATTTCAAACTTGTCAAGGTGTGGATGATGATCCTTTACACCATAGAATAAGGCGATCAAACAAGAAAGAGTTTTGAGAATAAAATGTTTGATGAGATTAAAAGTAGAGTTTGGATCAGAATATAAAGGGGAAGAAGGAGAAGACAAGGAGGTGGTCATCAAGACATGCCTCGAAAAACCACTCCTCGGAACACATCAAAAATAAATACAAGTTTGAATAAATCATAGAAATAAAAGATAGAGTTTGGGCCTGGTTTTATCAAGAGGCTGGGGTAGAGTAACCAGGGCTTACCTCATTAAAAACCTTGTTGGTAAACCTATTGGGAAAAACCCAACAAGGGAAAAAGAGTATAAGTCCGATTACCTCTCTTGATAAAAGTCTAGGTGGCTTGGATCACAACCAGGGTGATTGGATTAGCACACACTAAACTGCCCTGGATAGTGTTGTGAAAATATTGCAAGGTTATCTTGAGTTTAGCTTGTTTAGACCGCGTGATGACACCGAGTGGAACTTCCAAGTCTCCATGCTGCTCCGGTACAATCTCCTCTTTATCTTCTTTGTCCTCAAGTTTATCTTCATGATCCTCTTCGTGATCCTCTTCATGATTATGCTGCTCCAAGCTGGTTATACTCTCATCATCCTCCCCCACTTGAAAAGGATTTGTCCTCAAATCTGTTTCCTCTGCAAAATAAGGACTTAAGTCAGTAATATTAAAACTTGGACTAACCGCGTACTTACCTTGGAGATCCAGCTGGTAGGCATTGTCGTTGAGCTTCTTGATGACTTTGAATGGACCATCAATTCTAGGCATAAGCATAGATTTCCTTTCGTTGGGAAACCTTTCTTTCCTTAGGTGAACCCACACCAAGCCCCCTTCTTCAAATACCAAAAACTTTCGGCCTTTGTTTGCATGCTTAGCATACAACTTGGTCTTGTGCTCTTTGTTGATTCGAGCTTTTTCATAGATCTGTTTCACAAGCTCAGCCTTTTTCTTACCATCAAGACTTATCCTTTCATTCACGGGTAAAGGCATTAGATCCAAAGGTGAGATGGGATTGAACCCATAAACAATTTCAAATGGTGAATACTTAGATGCGGAATGTCTAGCATGATTGTAAGCAAATTCAACATGAGGTAGACATTCTTCCCAAGTCCTAAGGTTCTTTTTAATTATGGCACTCAACAAAGTGGATAAGGTTCTATTGACTACTTCGGTTTGGCCATCGGATTGTGGGTGACATGTGGTGGAGAAACAAAGCTTGGTTCCTAGCTTAGACCAAAGGGTTTTCCAAAAATAACTAAGAAATTATGTATCCCTATCCGATACAATAGTCCTAGGCATTCCATGCAACCTAACAACTTCTTTAAAGAACAAACCGGCTACATTAATAGCATCATCGGTTTTATGGCAAGGTATGAAGTGAGCCATTTTAGAGAATCTATCAACTACCACAAATACTGAATCCTTTCCAGTCTTAGTCCTAGGTAATCCAACTACAAAGTCCATGGATAAGTCATGCCAAGGATGCAAGGGAATAGGAAGAGGAATATACAAACCGTGATTCTGGATTGTTGATTTAGCTTGCTGACACGTTACACATCTTTGACAACATTTGTCAACGTCACTTTGCATGTGCGGCCAAAAGAAGTGTTCACGTAATACGTTTGACGTCTTTGCCACGCCAAAATGTCCCATAAGACCACCTGCATGAGCTTCTTGGACAAACAAATCTCGCAAGGAAGAGTTAGGTACACAAAGGCGATTATCATAGAACAAAAATCCATCACTCCTAAAATATTTTCCAACACCAAATTTTTCACATGCAGCATAGGTTTCCTTGAAGTCAACATCACTACCATACAATTCTTTGATTTGCTCAAATCCTAATAAATTAACCTCAAGAGAATTCAAAAGAACGTACCTTCGAGAAAGAGCATCGACTACTACATTCTCCTTACCTTTCTTGTACTTAATGACGTATGAAAAAGTCTCAATGAATTCAACCCACTTGGCGTGTCTGTTGTTCAGCTTTTGTTGTCCTTTGAGATGCTTGAGTGATTCGTGGTCAGTGTGTATGACAAACTCTTTGGGCCAAAGGTAGTGTTGCCATGTTTGTAGAGCTCGGACGAGTGCATAAAGCTCTTTATCATACGTGGGGTAATTGAGTGTGGCGCCTCCAAGCTTTTCACTAAAATAAGCTATGGGCTTCTTCTCCTGCATAAGAACAGCACCAATTCCAATTCCTGAGGCATCATATTCAATTTCAAATTTTTTATCGAAGTTAGGAAGAGATAAAACCGGGGCATTTATTAGCTTCTCTTTCAAGGTTTGAAATGCATTCTCTTGAGCTTGTTCCTACTTGAATCTGATATTCTTCTTGATAACCTCAGTGAGTGGGGCGGCTAAAGTGCTGAAGTCTTTAACAAACCTCCTATAGAAACCGGCTAAACCATGGAAGCTTCTTACTTCACTAACATTCTTTGGACTCGGCCAATCTTTAGTAGCTTGTATCTTTTCTTCGTCAACCTTGATACCATCTGCGCTCACAACAAAACCTAAAAAGACAAGGTGATCCACTCCAAACGTACATTTCTTCAAGTTAGCATACAAGGTTTCCTTTCTAAGCACTTCTGAAACTTCCCTAAGGTGTTCTACATGTTCATCAAGGCTGTGGCTATAAACTAAGATATCATCAAAGTACACAACCACGAAATGACCTATGAATGCTCTAAGAACATGGTTCATCAATCTCATAAAAGTGCTAGGTGCGTTTGTTAACCCAAAAGGCATAACTAACCATTCGTACAACCCATGCTTAGTCTTAAAGACAGTTTTCCATTCATCCCCTTCTTGCATTCTAATTTGATGGTAGCCGCTCCTAAGATCTATCTTAGAGAAAATACTAGACCCATGCAATTCATCAAGCATATCATCAAGTCTAGGGATAGGATGGCGATACTTTACCGTGATATTTTTGATAGCACGACAATCAACACACATCCTCCAACTACCATCTTTTTTTGGGACAAGTAGAACGGGTACGGCACAAGGACTCAAACTCTCACAAATATGTCCTTTCTTTATGAGATCAGCTACTTGTTGTTGAAGCTCCTTGGTCTCTGGAGGGTTAGTTCTGTAGGTGGGTTTGTTGGGAAGAGATGCTACAGGCATAAAATCGATTTCATGTTCTATTCCACGGATTGGTGGCAATCCAGGTGTAAGTTCCTCCGGGAAAACATCCTTAAACTCCTGCAAAAGAAAGTGAAGTTTGCTAGGCAAGTCCTGCGTGTAGGGGTTAATACTATAGCACTCTTTAATCACAAAAAGTAAGTGTGGTAATTGACTCCCTGGGTTAGGCGTGATCATGAAGTTGACCGGCTGTTTGTTTTTAGCTTTGGAAACTGCATGTCCCTTCTTCAAGGCCACTTGGTCAAGGTGAACTTCATGGGGGGTGAGCGGAACCAAGATGTTCTTCTTGCCTTTGAACTCAAATGAATATCTGTTGGTAAACCCATCATGCATTACTTTCCGATCAGATTGCCAAAATCTTCCAAGCAAGATATGTTCAGCGTTCATGGGTAGAATGTCACATAACACTTCATCGTTGTATTCTCCAATGGATAGGGGAACTAGGACCTGGTTCACAACCTCCATTTCTCCTTCATCATTAAGCCATTGCAGTTTCTAAGGTTTAGCTCTCTTAGTGAATGTGAGTCCAAGCTTATCAACCATAGACTGGCTAGCAACGTTGGTATAACTACCACCATCAATCACAAGGCTGAAAACTTTGTTTTGAGCAAGGCAACGAGTGTGGAAGAGGTTTTCTCTTTGCTCATTTTTCTCAGCCTGAGTGTGTAAGTTAAGGGTTCTTCTAGTGACCAAAAGTTATCCGGACACCGGCATTCTAAGTGGTTCCTCTACAGGTTCAGGTTCCGAATGATCTTCTTCTGATTCTATCTCGCCATTGGTCCTAATAACTATGGTTCTCTGATTGGAGCACGAATGGGAGTAGTGACCAAAACCTTTGCACTTGAAACACTGAATTTCTCTAGCCTTGGTGCTTGAACCTTTACCAATTCCCTTGAGCGGAGACTCGTCTATCTTGAGTTTGGTAAGCGGTTTGTAATCCTTAGGCTTGTAATCTTTGCTGAACTTGGTAGAGTTGTATCCGCTTCTAGAGCTCTTCCTCTTAAGTTGTTTTTCAAACATGATAGCTTTGTGGAGAAGCTCTTCCAGCTCGACATAATGATGGACCTCCAGTTTTTCAATGATATCTTTGTCAAGACCTCCCATGAATCTGTCCATAGTAGCTTCATTTTCTTCTTGAATATCGGCTCTAAGTAACAAGGTTTCCATTTCTTTGAAATAATCTTCAACGGATCTACTTCCTTGAGACAAATTTCGAAGCTTAAGGTGAAGCTCTCTGTGGTAATGACTGGGTACGAACCTCTTCCTCATAATGATCTTTATTTGGGTCCAAGTCTCAACGGTATATCTCCAGCCCTTCTTCTAGACGTCACCAACTGGTCCCACCAACTTAGAGCATAATCCTTGAATGCGGTTGAGGCGATTCTGCCTTAGTCTCCTGAGTAAACTCCCGGCAATCAAAGATAATTTCAACCCTCTTTTCCCACTCAAGATACTCTTTAGGGTTACTGGTTCCATGGAAAAACGGAATTTCAATCTTCACACCGGCTAAAGGATCTCGAGTAATGGGTTGGTTATTTCTAACGGTTTGGTCTTCTCTTGGCTGTCTTCTTCGAGAACGATTTGATCGAGAAGTCTGACTATAGTAGTGCTCAGCATCAGAAGGTCGTAGGTTCCTCCTAAGTTGTTCTTCAATAGCAGGTTGTTGATGTTCTCGGAGTCGGTTGTTGATGGACCTTTCTAAGTCAGCTTTCATAGTGGCCATACTCTCAACCATCATAGCTTTAAAGGAGTCCATAAGTTGTTTGTTGGAGTTGGAAGACTCTTGTTCATCATGGCTGGTTCCCGCCATGGTACCTGTTCAAATCCCAACAAGTAAAATGCTCAAACACAACAAGGAAAAAACTTGGCAAGAAACCTAAGCGACAGTTTACCCTGATCAAACAGAATAAAATATCAGATCACGTTCAAAAATTCCAGAGACAATTTTAACAACTATTAGACTCAATCTAGGTTTCAATGCAACAGATTTCATGATTTTAGGGTTAACCTATGATTTAAAACAATTCTAGCAAGTTAACACGAAAATAACTTTTCAAATTCTGAGAACCTCTAGTTGCGACTGTTCGACGAAATCAACCTCGAAACATTATCAAAACATGTTTAAAATTCTAGAATCAATTTGAACAAATACTATACTCTTTTTCGAAACAGATTCAATAGATCTCACGATTTTATCAAACAAAATGAATTTATGAAAATTCTAGCAATCATCATACATAATCGATTCAAATGATCTGTGGAATATCAAAGTATTCCACACAACCTGGGTTGGAGCGAGCTCTGATACCACTTGATATGATCCTAGATGAGGATCAACGTCCCTGAATGTTCTCCAATGGTTGTGATGAGTAGAGTGAACGGATATGAGTGCGGAAGTGATGAAATGGAGTGAAGGTGATGAATCGGATTGAATGAGTGATATTCCAAAGGTGATGAGTAGCCATGAGTGGGAGAAAACCAAACTCGGCAAGAACAAGAGGTGGATTGATGTGAAACGTCAAAGGATTATGAAGCGATCCAATGATTTCAAACTTGTCAAGGTGTGAATGATAATCCTTTACACCATAGAACAAGGCGATCAAACAAGAAAGAGTTTTGAGAATAAAATGTTTGATGAGATTAAAAGTAGAGTTTGGATCAGAATATAAAGGGGAATAAGGAGAAGACGAGGAGGTGGTCATCAAGACATGCCTCGAAAAACCACTCCTCGGAACACAACAAAAATAAATACAAGTTTGAATAAATCATAGAAATAAAAGATAGAGTTTGTGCCAGGTTTTATCAAGAGGCTGGGGTAGAGTAACCGGGGCTTACCTCATTAAAAACCTTGTTGGTAAACCCATTGGGAAAAACCCAACAAGGGAAAAAGAGTATAAGTCCGATTACCTCTCTTGATAAAAGTCTAGGTGGCTTGGATCACAACCAGGGTGGTTGGATTAGCACACACTAAACTGCCCTGGATAGTGTTGAGAAGATGTTGCAAGGTTATCTTGAGTTTAGCTTGTTTAGACCGAGTGATGACACCGAGTGGAACTTCCAAGTCTCCATGCTGCTCCAGTACAATCTCCTCTTTATCTTCTTTGTCCTCAAGTTCATCTTCATGATCCTCTTCGTGATCCTCTTCATGATTATGCTGCTCCAAGCTGGTTATACTCTCATCAAGAAGACTTCAATAAAACAGGGGCCTCTTGAGTAGTTACACCCGTTGATGTAGAAAGAGTAGTCAAGCTTTTGGTCCCACGGGATCTAGACTTATTGGTTCGTGGGGAGGAAGGAGTTTCAAGCTTCTTTTTTTTACCCGAAATTGATATAAATGCAAGAGTTTGATGCTCATCAATTTCCTCGGTATCCTTGGTAGAAGAAGGGCGAACCGAGCGAGGACCTTTTCCTGAACTAGGTCAAGCTTTGGAAAGTACGGCTAAAGAGTCGTCAATAAAGTTAACTCTTCCAAGGACACCATCAGCCAAAGCAGGAGCAAACTTTTCCTTATGTGCATTCCCGATAACATCAAGCTGTCCTTTGATTACATCCTCTTCAGCCTTTCGAGCGTCTTTCGCATCTCTCCGGGCATGATAGCTAAGATTACATTCGAGGTGATCTTTTCTGAAAAACTGGAGGACCCTCCATGCATCGAAGTTCCCCACTTCCGAGGCGATATCCTGCATGATGAATATGATCAAGGGTAAAAGTTGCAGATCAACTCTTCTCCACTGATTGATTTGTATAAGGCAAGGAGGCCCTCGCAAAGAGTAGGATGAATTTGAGGGGCTGCAGCGTCAAAAAGAATTCGACTAAGCAATTTAAAAGATATACATGTAAAGTAAAATCAAACAAGGGTAAAGTTGGTTATCTGGAGAACCAGCCCAGCCTCGGCAAAGTCTAGAGAAATCGCCAACGGAGGCCCTATCTACTTTAACAAAGAACCAAAAATCTTCCCAAGACTGTTCTGGGTTTGGAAGACCAAAAATCGAATGTCTGTTATCAGTGAGATAAATAGCAAAATGACAACTACAACCTTTGATACTCTGGACACTAAAGAATTCGAGGAGATCATTAACACTAACTGAGTATCCACACTCGGAAGCAATAGTGATCAAACATAATATATTACAGACCATATTAGGGGCCAATTGCGGAAAGGCAAGCCCCAAATGATCAAGATACTTCAAAAGTACCTCAGGGAGGGGGAAGAATAAGCCGCAACCTATGAAGTATGCTTTGTGAACGCAAAAATAACCATCAGGAACCGATTCTGGAGATTCGTTCAAAACTGAAAAAGGAAATTCAACTGAAGGTGGAACTCGACATTGAACCTTGATTTCCTAGAGTTTCTCCTTAGTCAAACTTGTCGTATAATAAGGACCAAATTGGTCATTGGGTTGACTACATAAAATAGGAATTGGCTTAGTTTTCGTAGGTTTCATTGTCGATTCTGAAGCTGCATCTGTGCCCGGAATCTCAGGATCGATTAAATCGATTGAAGGGTTGATTGTGGAATCAGACATAATTTAAAGTTAAGACGAAGAGTTAGAATGAGAGGAAGGATCTTTGAAAGTTACAAAACAAGGAGATTCCAATAAGTGAAAAACAAGAGAGAAAACAAAGTATTGGTTTAACCTAAAACTTGGAAAAGGAACCGTCACATGATAAACAGCAAAGGAAGTGGAAGAGTTTCCCATTTGTTGATTAAAAAATCAATATTTAAAGACGCATGTCAAGGCATCAAGATAGGCGAACCCCGAAATTTGAGGAATGAGAAGGCAAAAATAAGGAAAACATTTTAGTCCTCCAAGCCGGGCAGTATCTCATAGGACTTGGGGGCAAATGTTGATACCGGATCCGGACCAAGTATCCACTCTCTCCAATCATGACACGTGTCAACCACTTTAGCAGCTCAAAGTAAAGGTTGGGTCAGTTCTGAGTAAGGACGGGCGATCCGTACAAGACCTAGACATAGCGAACTAGGATCTGATCAGTGGTGAAGCAAAGGGAAGGAGAAAGTGAAGCAAGGAGAGTCTGCGAAGCGAGGTGAATCTGCGAGCTAAAGGAGGAAATCATTCAAAAGCTGAGACATTATGACATTAAAGACCAAATCGAAACCGACGAATTAAAGGAGAGTCATAGGATTAATTAGACTTTATTCGTTGAATTTAGTCCTTAATTATTGTATAAATATAGACCCTCATATTCTTGTGGAGGGTCGATCATTTTCTTACTCGAAATCAATATAAACAAATTCATACTTTTTACTTTGCAAATCTATTTCTATTTTCAGTTCATTTTCTTAAACAAATTCTATTTTACTTTAATAATAATTTGAAATATTATTGGGTGTGAGATCATGTATCCACATTACCTTTTTGACTTCGGGAGCCGAACTGGTTACCTGGTGGAATTTTGACTTCATCTCGCTTAGTTCACAATGAACTTGATCAAAATCTAAACATATTGCCTGACTTCTCTCGTTGTTTAGCTTCACTGGGACATTGCCGGTGTTATTTTCCAACTCAACCCCGGCTACAAGATTATTTCTATTTCCGAACAAATCATTGGTGATGTCTATAACTCCATCTGAGTTGCTGGCGGCTTGAGTTGTTGTTGCTTGGTTAATCGGGGTTTGAAAGTTGACGTTCCCCGTGGGATTCAATGGAGTTTGGAGGTTGAAGTTTTGCTGGGTCCCAAAAAACATTTGACTACTACGACTTCCAGAAGAAATTCCAGGAGTCATAGAATCCAAGCGAACAGTCATGGTTGAATGATTGTTACTTAGACTTTCCTAACTTTCTTTCACTGATGCGAGATCTTTCTCAAGCCTCAAGCTTGGACGAAACAATGCTCGTGCTATCGGTCATGGTGGTGAGGGTCTCCTTGATGGACTCAATGGCTGCAGTAATGTCAGACATGATGAATTTCTTGATGAGGAGATCTGTATTGAAATGGTAAGTTTGTACATTAGTCTGATTCTCCCCACAGGCGGCTCCAAAATGTCGGTACATTGCTAAGAAAAATGAATATAAAGTAAAATGAATTGCTAGAAAGAAATTTGTAAACTGATTTTATTAATCAAATGGAAAAAACACTACAAGAAATCTACCACGAAACTGACGGCAAATTCCGTCGGATTCGGCAAAATCCGTCGGATATCCGTCGGTTTTTGCCGTCACTTCTATCTCGTCGGAAATACAAATATCGTCAGAAATCCGTCGTTAATCCGTCGGTTTTAAAGCCATCGGATATAAACCGATGGATTACCGACGGATATAAACCGATGGATTACCGACAGATATAAACCGACGGATTTCCGACGGAATTATTTAAATTTTTTTAATTATAAAATTGAATATTTAAAAATAAATTTATTAATTTTTAAAATTTTTTTTCTAATATAAATTAAATAATTAAAATCTAATATAAATTAAAATTAAAGAAATAATAATAATATAATAATGCAATAATTCAAAATGAAATTCAATATTTCTAAAATAATTCAAATAAAAAAGAAAAAAAAAACTAAAACTACGAGGGCGGGAAGCGGGATAAGAATTCCGCCATGCGTTGCTGCAATACCAGGTTATCCACCTCCAATTTGCGGGTTCTCTCGCGTTCCGCTTCTTGTTGGAGGCGATCTGCTTCTCGTTGGAGGCGATGCGCTTCTTGTTGTTCTGCGAGCTGTTGCAGCTGCGTCTTCATGGCGTCCATCTCAGCGTCTCGTTGTGCGAGCTGTGCCCTAATATCTGGATAATCGCCGTAGAAACGCGAAGTTGCAGAAAAAGAGTCGTCGTCCGGAAGACCAAATACACGACCTTTTGTCTTCGGAGTATACTGCGGTAAGAAACGAAAATTTTGTTAAAAATTAGAAATTACAAAAATAACGATATAAATATATATTTTACTTACCTCGTAGACGAATTCGTTAATCTTCTCGATCGGAAGATCGGTCATTGGAGGCGTTCCTTCGATGATTGGCTGAGAAAGGAGGATGTCTTCCTTCATCTTCTCATAATTGTCAATGATCTCCCGAGCCAGCGGATCTTGGATTTCATGGTTCTTCCTGCTGGTATGCGCATCCCTGAGCAATGTGATAGCAGAAGGTGAGACACCGTCTTGCCGAAATTACAAAAATGAAAATTTAGTAAACTATAAAATTATAAAAATTAAATAACAAAATTTTAATCAAATAAAAAACTTACCAGTTGTTTGGCCCGTGTGACCAAACTAACCGCTCCTAGATTGTGTGTCGCCTTGCCTTTTTCTTTGCGATCGCTGTTTCGGCACGCAGAATGAGTTGTGGAGCTTGTCTTGGTCGGTTTTTCACTCCAATAAGTGCATAACCCGCTCCATAGGCCCGGGTTGGAAAGCAACTCCCTTGGGACATCATTCTTGTGCCACTTCTCCTTCCACTCGTTCAGCTTCCACGAATACATTCTCGCTGCTTTTTTATCGAAGCATCATCTAACCGAGGCGGTCATGTGGCTGTCCCAAGTAAATTCTTGCTGCAAATCAAAAATTTAAATAAAATAAACTATATTAAATAAAAGTAAAAAAATTTAAAATATGAGGTACTTACCGCAAATTGGCTAAACCACAATTCCTGATCCGCCATCGGCAAGTTTTGCTGGGTTGAAACATCGTACACTTCCACACCATGCTCCCATAGCATTTGTAACTCATAGATCAATGGCTGGAGGAATATATCAAGTGATCTCTTCGGATGCTCTGGGCCGGGAACAAGAATCGATAGATATAAAAATTCTCTACGCATGCACAGAGATGGAGGCGAATTGTAAGGGGTTACAATTATGGGCCATAACGAATACTTCCTTCCATGCTTCCCAAATGGGTTAAAACCATCTGTACATAACCCGAGGTACACATTCCTTCGCTCATACGCAAACTCCAGACACAATGATTGAAAATGTTTCCAAGCTTCTGCGTCTGAAGGATGTGTAATATCTCCATCTTGACGATGTTCTGCATGCCATCTCATTGGCTCTGCTGTGCGCTGAGAAGTATATAACCTCTTCAACCTCTCTATTATTGGTAAGTACCACATACGTTTATATGGAATTTGAGTTCTGCCACTACTTTCCTGATACCGTGGTTTACGACAAAATCTACATCTTTTGCGGTTTTCATCTTCTCTCCAATATAGCATACAGTTGTCGATGCAAACATCTATTACCTTATACGGTAACCCAAGACCAGATACAAGTTTTTGTACCTCGTAGTATGATCCGGGTAAAAGATTATCTTTTGGCAATAAATCTTTCGCCCAATCTGTTATCGTATCAACGCACTCCTCTGCCAAATCGTAATCGTCTTAATCGTCATCAATCTACTTGCAGATGATAAAGGCGAATGACCTTCTTTACATCCTTTATATAGTGGCTGCTTTGCAGCATCTAACATATCAAAAAATCTTCTTGCTTCTACATTAGGTTCTTCGAACCTATATCTTTCTTCACCGCTAAACTCGACATTCTCTCTAAACGCATCATTCACCATATTTTCAAATCTCGGGAATCCGTCGGTAAGCCATCGGAAATTTCCGACGAAATTATATACCGTCAGAAATTCCGTCGGTTTTGCGGTATATTTCATGTAGTGAAAGATCGACCCTCTTACAAGAGTATAAAGGTGTATACTTATACACGAATTAAGGAATAAATGACAAGAATAAATATTAATTAATTACATGATTCTCCGTTAATTTTTTGGTTTTAATTTGGCTTTTAACGTCGTAACTCCTTGACTTTTGAATGACTTTCCTCTTGAGTTCGCAGATTCGCTTCGCCTCGTGAACACTCAATCAATCAACCCTTTCTTTGATCTGCTGAGATGGTTGACCCGTGTCGTAATTGAAGACGCAGGATCCTTAGTTCGGGATCTGGTATCAACATCAAGCGACATCACATTGACACTAGCACCGGATTCACATAAGACATTATCAACTTTCAAATCTCCAAGGGAGCAAGAGACTACAAATAAACCGGGAGCTTCAAGCTTTTGAAGAGTCTTAGATTCAACCTGTGTTGAACTTGGAGGTATAAGTGCTTCCATGACTTCTTCCAGTTTCGCACGGTTAGCTAAGATGGCCTTAATGAACTCAACATGAAGAGTTACTTGAATGAAGCTAGTCATAGGGGGCAAAGGGGCTCCAATGGTGCTAATTTTAGCTATGAAACTTGAGAAAATCTTCTTCTTAGCCTTGGTGAGTATTCTTCTGAGAAAATCTTCTTCTTAGCCTTGGTTAGATTGGAGGTTCATAAGAAGGAATCTGTTCCTTTGATGCATCTGATAGACAGATTTTTATCACACACAACAATGCATATGCTAAGTGTGACCTGCTATGCAATTATAGTATAGTGGTGGGAATACTAAGTCAATCCAATCAGGAAGACTATGCTATGCAATGAGGATGTGATCAATTAATTCAAGTCAAGCCAAGCAGGTTGAATGGTGAATGTCTAACAGCCTAAATGATGAAACAGAAAATAGATAAAATACCCACTCGAGTTGTCAGTTCGATTGGGGTGATCGAGCTACAAAGGAAATTTGAGCAAGGAAATCTCTCGACCTATATGACCGAGTAAAGAGATCGAGTGGTGCACAAAAACGACAAATCAGGGAAAAGCACTCGACCTGAAGGGTCGAGCGTAAACGGCCGAGCTAAAACTAGGAATAACTAAACGAAGTAAACACTCGACCTAGATGATAGAGGCAACGAGATCGAGTGGTGACAGCAACAATAGGCAAAACAAACAAAATAAGCAAGAACAGAGTAACAATCAAATGTGAAATAGGGTTCTAAGGATGGGATTCATGGATCTGTGATTCTCCTTGGTCTCTCCTAGATGTCTAACAAAACTTCACAGAAGCTATCATTAGACAATGAACAGCAAAGTAAGGTGGCTCCACTCCCGTGATAAACACCAACATGCCTAATCTTAATATCCAATCAAAGATACAAAGAAACTTAGAGCAGATATCAATGAAACATAATACAAGCAAGCATTTAAACCAATTCATTAATATCAAAATACAGCTAAAACCTCTTAAGCCATGGGTTAAAGCTATAGATCTCTGGTATTAGTTGGTTCAAGCATTTCATCAACACCTCCCGATGGGAAATACCTCAGAACAAAATTACCAATCCCTTGGCTAACTAGGCATTAAGAAAACCTAATTTCAAGCTTAAACATCAAGGGAGACCAAGAATCCTACACAGATCTACCAAATCCTTAAGATTCCTAATCACTACTAAGAACTTATCATCAAGAACATAACAGATATATAATGACAAGATGAGCAAGTTTGTACAAGGAAATAGTTACAAATATTAAATAGATAAAGATTAATCAGAGCTACAAGTCAAGAAAAAATGAAGAACAAGAGAGAAACCTAAGAGGCAGGAATTAGGTTAAAAAGAGGTCGTTCTTAGATAATAAAGAACAAGGCTATTTATACTAAAAGGCCTGGAAGCCCTGCAAACACTAAAAGACAAAAGTTTAAATCAGGTATGGGAAGGAAAAATCCACTCGACCACTATGGTCGAGTGGTCTTGGTCGAGCAGTTTGTCCAAAGGTAGGTTCTCCCCTCGAGTTCACCTACTCGAGCAATCTAGGTCGAGTAGAGTTGACTTGCATCCCAAGATATATCCACTCAAGTCTTCTTGGTTGAACTATACTGGTCGAGTGGTGTGATCTTGACTGGTCTTCCAAGGTATGTGCACTCGAGCTCTTCTACTCGAGTGTTCTTGGTCGAGTAGTTTTTCAGACGTCCAACTTGAGTCCATGGTCGAGTGCATGATCAGGTGGGCTTCAATCATTGCAATTGGTCTTCAAAGCTCCATAAATACCTATTAGCAGCTCCAATATGCGCAATGTATGCAATGCTCATGCAAAATGTCCTAAGTACTCTAAAGTGATAAATATGATGCAAAGTGGTATAAACAATGGATGAAACTGCAATAAAATGATGATATATGATGGCTAAAAACATGTAAAATACAGTGACATCAGCATCTTGTTTTTCAACTCTCATGGAAGCCTTGTCTTCTTCTCTAGTGATCACCTCTTCCCTAGGTTCACTTTGACTAACCAAATCAACACCATTCACACCATGTATGAGTTTTGAGAGCTCTTCCACATCTCTTTCATGATCACTCTCTTCACTTGTGATTATAGCATTGCAATACTTCTTGAGATTTGTGTCGGCTTTACCCGGTAATGCTCCACTATGGTTATTTGAACTTGAAGAAGATTGAGCAACTTTAAAATCTATGGTCTTGATATGAGAAGCCAAACCATTTATTTTTCAATCAAGATCATTATAAATACCATCCATCTTGGAATCCATGTTGTTCATTCTTGACTTCAAACCTTCCATTGTAGTGGTTACTCCATTAATTATCTTTCCTATCTCCATGTTTCCTTTGGTTTCACCTTCTAGTTGTTGCTTTAGGAGATCGTTGGTAGAGGGTTGGGTTGGGGGTTGAATAGATGGATTGGCTTGGTTTTAGAATTGAGATCGTGGTGGATAGGTTTGGGTTGGGAAAGTGGGTTGTGTAGTGTTTTTGGATTGGTTTCTAGGTTGGAAGTTGACATATGGTCTTGGTTGGAAGTTTTTGTTGGAACCATTTCCTTGATAGCATCCTTAGTTGCCCAAATAGTTAAATTCTTCTTGTACTACTTCATTACCTTCAACACTAACACCTATGTCTTGGTTCCTTTGTTGATACCCATCAAATTCTCCCACTTAGTTAACCGGTCTTTAATTGATGAGAAACGCTTTAGTCATCTTGACTATCTTCTCATTAATCTCTTAAAACGTTTGGTCATCAACATGGGAGTCTCTTAAGTCCCTATTATAATCACCACCATAGCAAGCATCACTTTGAGCTAAGTTCTATATCAATTGCTCACCTTAGTTCACATTCAAACTATCAAAAATTCTATAGCTTGCAATATCTAGAGAGCTTTGGTACTTCTCAATCACTCCTCTATGAAATATACCCAAGATGTTCTCTTTGGAGATTCCATGATGAGGAAAGCTTCTTATATAGCCCTTTAGATGCTCCCATGCTTCATAAAGACTCTCTTGAGTTCCATATTTGAAGCTAGTGACATCATTTCTAAGCTTGGCGGTCTTTTGCTTAGGGAAAAACTTATTGAGAAACTCTTTCATGACTAGGTACAAGCTCCAAAACTATGTTCTTTTCCCATTGAGAAGCCTTGTTGGCTAGAGATAATGGAAACAATATCATCTTGATGGAGTCTTTGGCTACGCCATTCATCTTCACGGTTCTATGATATCAATGTATTTTACATGTTTTTAGCTTATATTTCTCATCATTTTGTTGTAGTTTCATACATTGTTCATACCATTCTCTATCATATTCATCATCTTAGAGTACTTATGAGTTTTTCATAAGCATTTCATACATTTTGCATTTTGGAGTTGATATTAAGTACTTTTGGAGCTCTAGAAATCACATTGGGGTGCTTGTACCTGACTCGATGCATGGACTCGAGCTGAAGCTGCCTTGGAGAAGGAGATGATCACACTGGACTTGAAGACTTGAGTGGATGAGGTCAAGCTGAGGATCTACACCTTTGGACTGTAATGCGCTCGACATTGACCACTCCACCAAGCTATTCGAGTGGATTCCCCTTCCTTTCCCCTGATTAGTTATTTTGTCTTTTTTGTTTTTAGGGCTTACAAGCCTTTGTATAAATACCCTTGTCATTAGATTAACAAGGGAATCTGTCTCTTAACCTAATTTCTGCCTCTTAAACATTTCCCATTATGTTCTTCATTTTTAGACTCTGTAATCTTCATAACTTTTTATATATTTTGATTTCGTAATTATTTTCTTCTACAAACCTGTTCATCTCGATTCGATCTATTACTTATATCAATTTTATAGTTTTCTGGGTTTGAACATTTTCATATAATTTTAGCTTATGAGTAGTTTAATTAGGGTTCTGAGGCATGTGTTAGGTTAGCAATTGTTCTTGATTGATCTGGGTGTTTAAGCATTGTTTGAATTTCAATTTATCTTCTGGGTGAGTGAACTTATTGCTTGTTCTTCTCTGCTCAATTGGAACATGATATCAGGTAATTTCCACCTGAAAGTGTTGATGAAATTTCTAGTTTCAACGTTTTCCAGAGACTTGTATACACTAGCCTAAGGAATTAGATTAAATAGAATGTATATTCTATCCTAAGGAATTAGTTCTTAGGAATTCTTGTTGGCTTTAATGAATTTATGCTTTATGCTTGTTTATCTGTGTGGCTCTGGCAAAATTGGGTATGTCAGCAAGTAGATTTGAGGTCTTTTACCATGAGAGTGGACTCGGCTGTTTCTGAATTTTTGTCAAGGGAATAGTCCATTGGTTGAGATTTTTATTCACCCAGGTTGATTAGGAGCAGTTATTGATCAATTATCCCATGTTTGAGATCCTTTCTTTGTCTTGGTTGATCAATTTTCGTGTTATTGCTTTGTTTACTTTTTCTTAGTAGCACTCGATCGCCTTGACTCGATCCCTTAGGTTGAGTACTTTTCATGTTTTTGTCATTTTCTACACTTGATCACATACGCTCGACCCCTCAGGTCAAGTGCCCTCGTTTACTCTGTTTCTCTACTTAGCTTGATTGACCTACTCGAGTCCGACACCTCGAGCTGGTTTAAGTTTACTTTTCTTGCATTTAAATCTTGCATTCACTTAGGTTGTTAGATTCCCTTCTTCTTATTTGGCTTGACTTATGATAACTTGATGACATCCTTCCTGCATAACACATACACCTAATTAGATTGACACTTCACTTTCCACTATATTACTTTGATTGCAACACTTGTATTTTTGCTTATTGTGAAAATACATGTTTTAATTTGTTGTCGTTGCCATTTGGGTGTTATTGTGTTACATTTGGGATTTCATTTATCTTAAGATCAAGTTCCTTACTTATATGCGTTATTTTCTCTGTTTGTTTCAGCTACCAATACTCAAGCACCACTCTACTCGACCACTTCAGTCGAGTCAAGCTATTCGAGTCCACGGTACCTTGCATGCAAACAAGACCTCAGAGATGTTAAAACCTTCTTTGCTATCTCGATCACATTGATAGACGTTAACCAAGACAACAAAGAGTAGAGGTTCCAATAGATCAACCAGAAGCTATGACTGATCCACCAGCATGACCAATGGTTATAGGAGCTGGAGATGCTCCAAACACTCATAGTCAGAGGCAAGGCATTGTGCCTCAAGCGGTCCAGAATAACAACTTTGAGATCAAGAGCAGCCTCATCTCCATGGTTCAGGAACAATAAGTTCCATGGCCTACAAATGGAGGACCCTCTTGACAACTTGGACTGATTCGACAAACTCTGCGGCCTCACAAAAATAAATGAGGTAAGTGAGGATGTTTTTAAACTGTGTTTATTTCCCTTTTCTTTGGGAGAAAGGCCCATCAGTGGGAGAAGACACTTCCTCAAGGTTCAATCACCTCCTGGGACAACTGCAAAAAGGCGTTCCTTGCAAAGTTCTTCTCAATCACTTAGATTGCACGGATCAGAAAAAAGATCTCCGGCTTCACTCAGAAGACTGAAAAAACATTCTCTGAAGCTTGTGAACGATTCAAGCTTTATACTACTTAATGCCCACACCATAGATTCAGTAATGAATCATTGCTTAGTATACTATACAGGGGAGTTCTGCCCAAGATCCGAATGTCGTTGGATATAGCAAGCAATGGGAACTTCCTGAACAAAGACGTGGATACTGGATGGAAATTAGTGGAGAATCTCACTTGGTCCGATGGTAATTATAATGAAGACTATGATAGAAGTGTGCGAGAACATATTGAGTCTGAGGAGAAGCATAGGAAGGAGATTAAAGCTTTGAATGAGATGCTGGACTAACTCTTGATGGTTCAGTAGAAAACAGTGCATGTTGTTGGAGAGGAAGAATAGTTCCAAAATCAAGATGGGGAGGCTGATCAGTTAGAAGAGGTCAGCTACATTCAGAATCAAGGAGGTTACAACAAAGGTTTCATCAACTACAAGAACAATCCCAATCTCTCTTAAAAACACAAATGTTGCCAATCCCCAGAAGCAGGTCTACCCTCCACAGTAGAACAAACCATTCATCCCTTATACTAATAACCAAGATTTTGCTCCAAAGCAACATCAACAAGGAGTTTATCAACAACAGGTTCCAACTCTAAATCTACCACCTGGTTTTGCACCTCAGGTGACTTGGAGAATATGTTGCAATAGATTCTCCAAATACAGTCAAATGGTGCAATAGAGCAAACCAAGAGGCTTGCTCACTGGAAGAAGCACATTGACTGCTCCTACACTGACCTCCATAATAAATTTGAGACGCTGAATTCAAGACTGAAGTATCTTGAGAACTTGCATTCATCCTCTTCTAGCAAGTTTACTGAACAACTACCAGGCAAGACAGTCCAAAACCCAAAGGATTCTGCCAATGTTTATGCCATCTCATCAAGCACTGAACTTCATCTACATTTCAAGAAGAGATATGGTTCATTCACTGAGGACAGTGATACTCAAGATGAGGAGAATTTTGTTGAAAAACAAATGGAAGAAGGCAATCTCGATGGCTCCACTCGACCATCTGCTCGAGCTCAATTTGATTTTGCCAAGAAACCTGCACGGAAGGATGCACGGAAGGATGCACTCAATCACTCTACTAGACCTAGTGCTCAAGTCAAGCCCACTGAGCTCCAGCGTCCTTAGATGTCCAGCCTAGATCTGCTCCTCTCTTGTCCTTACCCTCAGAGATTCAAGAAAGATATTCTTGAAAAGTATGCAGCCCTCGTTGATCGGAGTGTAAAAGAAGTTGAGGCTCTTATGCCTCTAAGATATACATACAAGCTTATCCCTCTAGACCAGACACGCTTAAAGAGTGAGGTTACGAAGAGGATTGAAGCAAAAGAAGCAGCAGCTAAAAACCATGAATGCAAGGCAATCACTGAGAAGAAGATCATCATCCAAGAGAAGCTTGAGGATCCTGGATCCTTCACTTTGCCATGTTCCTTGGGATCAACAGTCTTCAAGAACTCCCTTTGTGACCTTGGAGCTTTAGTAAGTATCATGACATTGTTTGTGGCTAAGAGGTTGGAATATGAAGACTACAAACCAAGCAGACTCTCTTTGGTCTTGGGTGATAGAACCATTAGGAGCCCAACGGACTACAAGAGAATCTACCCATTAGGATTGGGCATGTTGAGGTACCTACTGACTTCATAGTGATAAAGATGGATGAAGAACCAAGAGATCCTCTGATCCTAGGCTGACATTTTCTAGCTTCAGCTGATGCAATGATTGACACAAGGAATGGAAATATTAACCTCCACCTGGGAAGTGATCTAGTCATGAAGTTTGATATCAATGGTGATACCAAGAAAGACACCATTGATGGACAGTCGTTCTCCATGGAGGAAATATATAGTTTGCCTAAGGAACGGATGGAAGAAACTGATGGTAAAGCAATTCTTGAAGAGTTGCCCAACACTCCTACAGAACCTCTAGATTGGACTCTGAACAGAGACCACTTAATTGATGAGGAAGAGATCTACCTGATAGAACAAGCACTTGAGACCCAGTTGGAGGATCCAACAAGGGAAAGTGCTGAGATTGATTATATGTTGGATGATGAAGGGTCTAGTACAAATCGAATTGCATTCAAAGGAGCTGCAGGTTGGACTCGACCACATAACTCGATATACAACTCGAGTACAAATTTCAATGAATCAGAAAGTGTGGGGTCAACCCCTACACTCAATCATCATGTAGAGTATGTCCTAATCTCACAAGTTAAAACCATCAAGGGTCTAAAGGAAATTGTAGCTGATCTCACCGATAAAGTTGAAGTATTGAAAGTACAAGTGCAAGAGTTTAGAGGCAATGTGAGTAGCTCTTCTCCCAGCAAGGTCATCAAGAAGATCATTGGACCAGGGCTAAGTAGAGCTTTCATCAATGCCACCAGAGCATCATCCTACTACCAACAATCAAGGACTTAAGAGAGGATCTTAGAGATTCTCTATGATCTCTCACCTCCCTAACAAGAGTATGAAAAGTCAAGCTATGTGACTTAAAACAAGCTCACTTGGGAGGAAGTCCCATGTATATCCTTGTATATATCCTTTCTCTTTATATTTTTCAGATTTTTGTATCTTTATGTTTTTTCTTTAAGTGTTGTGGATCTCAAGGAATCTTGGAAGGGAGCCTAGGGAAAAGAATTAAATGAAAAAGAAGAAGTTGAAGTCCCAGGAGAGCTGACTCGATGTCACCACTCGAGCATGTAGGTCGAGTGGTGTTCAGAGCAGCTCGACCCGTTGACTCGACCTCACAACTGGAGAACAAATTTTATCTTTGAATCTGAATCTCGGTTTTTCTTAGCCTCCTTTTACTTTTCTGCTCTTTTTCGATTCTGTAATCTCAACCTTTTTATTGAATTCGTTTTCTTAAGTTACTTATCATCATTTTTTATGAACATGTCTTTTACTTTGATTTCTACGTTTTCAATTTGCATGTCTGAGTAGTGAAACTAGGGTTCCAAGATGGGGTAGATCTGCCCGAGTCCTTAGTCCCTGTAGATGTCTAAGCTTTAAATTTGATTTTATCCCTTCTGGATTAGATGTTCTTAAGGCTAGCTCGTTTGGCAAAATCTAGGGGCTAGATCTGAGGTTTCTCTCGCCCGACAAGTGCATGTAGAGATCCCTGATCCCCTAATGCCAGAGATCTATAGCTTTTCGCCAGGACTCTAGGATAGGTTATATTTTGACATTGTTGATTTGAGTCTTATTGCTGTCCTTTTCTATGTTCCGCCAATACAATTGAGGTCTGTTCTCAGGGGGGAAGGTATTGGGTCTTAGGATATGTTTAGGATTGTTGGGGGTCACCACGACAGTGAGATCGCCATAGCTTTGATGATCAACGTCTAGGGATTAGCTTCTGTGAAGTCATGTTAGACACCTACGGTAAACTATGGAGGATGGCATGATCAATTACCCCACTCTTAGGACCTTTCTTCTCCATATTATTTCCTGCTATTTTCTGTATTTTCACTACCACTCGGCCAAATCTGACCGAGTCCATAGCTAGTATTTTATTTTCTGCATTTTTCATTCCGTTTAGGTTATTAGTGACAAAAACCCTTTTTATTTGGCCTGACTTAACTAAATTTGATCGCATCTTGATTGTTAACAACGCACCCATTTGGATTGATACCTATTGCACTACAATGACATGTTTAGGGTAATAGGCAATTGAAACCCTGTTCTCAAACTAGTAAAACACATGTTTCACTTATCCAAAACCCTATCCACTCGATTTTAAAAGCCTCAGATGGACTTCTCTCTTTCTCTTCACTCTCATTTTTGCGATTTCAACTCTCTCTCTCTCTCTCTAAGCATTTTTCTGCAACACATCAATGGAGACATGCGCTATCACCCTATACAGTGGAAAAGAACTACCTACCAGAGAAGGACCCACCAAGGGTAGCGTCATTGAATGTTATGTCTTTTCTGTACAAACTGTCTCCAATGAGAGAAAAGTAGTTTTGCCGTACGTTTGAAATTCTCAAAAGAGAAGGGTAGTTTTGCCATTTTACATCTATTATACCACAATAAAATAGAAAAATGTCAAAAAAAATATGAACTTTCAAATTGTGGACCAAAAAATAATGAACTTTCGAAATACTATTTAAATTATAGAGTTTGGTTTGACTTCTTGATAAAATTGTGAAGTTTCGTTGATTTGGCCATTTCGGGCATGTAGTTAAGTTTTCGTTAACACGGGTTAACTTTCCGTTAGTATTCTCTGTTAACCCAAAATAACGTTGTTTCATTAAAAAAAAGAAGGAAAAAATTAAGTTCATGAGGAATTGAATTGTTGACCTTTTGGACACATAACAAACACTCAACCATTGAACCACAATAACATTTGGAATTATGACAAACATATATATATATGTAAGCAATTAATTTAAAATAACAAAACAAAAATATGTTATTGTGGTTCAACGGTTATTATTAGTTTTGTTATTTTTAATTAATTGTGAATATTTATATATATATAGTTAACATTTTTTAATTAATCCATATTTTTTAGTTCTGTTATGTTAATTAGTTACGTATATATATAACAAAATCTCTACAAAAAACAATTAATAACAAAACCAAAAAATGTTCTTCTGGCTTAACAGTTATTATTAGTTTTGTTATTTTTAATTAATTGTATATATATAAGAACATACAATTAATATTTTTAATTAATCAACATTTTATAGTTTTCATATTTTTAATTAGTTTGACACACACACACACATATATATATATAACAAGACCTCCACAAAAAAAAAATATAATAAAACAAAAAAAAATATTATTGTGGCTCAACGATTATTATTATTTTTGTTATTTTTAATTAATTGTGTATATATATTTTTTAATTAATCCATATTTTTAGTTTTGTTATTTTAAATTAATTGCTTATATATATATATACGCTATGTTTGTCATATTATCAAAATGTTATTGTGGCTTAATGGTTGAATGTTTGTTCTGTCTCCAAAAGGTTAGCAGTTTGATTCCTCGTGAACTCAATTTTTTTTTTAAATGAAACGATGTCGTTTTGGTTTAACGGAGAATGCTAACGGAAAATTAACCCGTGTAACATGTTACAAAAACTTAACGACATGTCCGTAATGGGTAAATCAACAAAACTTAACTATTTTATCAAGAAGTCAAACCAAACTTTATGATTTAAATGGCATTTTAAAAGTTCATGTTTTTTTCGTCTTCAATTTAAAAGTTCACGTTCTTTGTACATTTTTTCTCAATAAAATGGCATGGGTTGACAGGCCATCAAATAAATGACAAACCTGGAAATATGTGGCATAATATTAAATCTCTTCTATCTCTATCGACAATATTCCGCTTTGGTAAAAGCTAAATAAACCGAGTACAAAATTATTTGATCGGTTTTCTATTCAAATATTTAAACCGAGCCAAACCGACTAAAATTCTAAAATAGTCGAATGGTAAAAATCCCTATATCTGAAATATTCGAAACCTGTAAAAAAAACTGATCCAAACTCAAACCAAGTATCCGAATGTCCGAGTTTAATGAATATACTAAACCGGTTTGATCAATAACCGGTTGCTAAACCATAATCTACTTTATCCTAAAATCCACTTGGAAAAAAATCTCCCTCCAAATATTTCTCCAACACAATGTTTATCGTCAGATACCCCCAAAAATGTTGTTCATTTCTCACCACATAAACCCTAGAAATCAATTTCACAACCATTGTTAGATCATGGCATCTTCTTCTACCCTACTGCAAATAACTCCGCTTCAATGGAATCAACCTCTTCCATACCATCATCGTAGTTGTTCTCTCTTCTCCTCCAAACATCAACACAAATCAAATTTCATTCGTCTCAAAATCGCCGTCAGATACAAACAATTAACTTGTTCAGATACAGATTCGACTCAGATATTGAAGTCTTCATTTGACAAAATCGCGATTCAGATCAAGAAAACGTTAGATTCGTTGAAGAAACAGCTATCACCGCGATTTTGCTTGGTCTCCTTTTGTTCTATGATCCTAATTACGCTTTAGCAGCATCTGGTGGTAGAGTTGGTGGTAACGCGTTCTCGTCTCGGTCTCGAAGCCCTTCATCTTCTTCTTCACAGTCATATTCTGTGCCGCGAAGATCGAATCCGAGTTCTTCATACTCTGCTCCGTATTATGGACCGTCACCGTTTGGTGGAGGTCTTTATGTTGGTCCAGCTTTTGGTTTTGGGTTTGGTGGGTTTTCGAGTTTCTCTTTGATTCTCTTTGGTTTCGCTGCCTTTGTTTTGGTTTCTGGATTCCTCTCAGATCGGTCACAAGATAGTGGTGGGATTTTAACAGATACTCAGAAAACTAGCGTCATTAAACTACAGGTGACCTTTCTCATTAGGACTTTTGGTTATTGAATTTTATATTTCTTAGGAAAGGGTCTCACAGGAATTACTAGAACTCGCTATATACGTTGAAAATACTGAGTTTTTAGCTACAGAATTTACGGTTTCTCTTTAAGCTTTGTTATATGTATGCTTCTTATGTAATTCATTGAATTTTACAACTTAGGTTATTAAATTTTTATGTTTATTAGGATATGATTACACAGTAATGTTTAGAGCTTGCTATATACCTTGAAAAGACTGAGTTTTTAAGATGCATGAGCATATAGTTTAGTTACAGAAGTTATGATTTCTCTGTAAGTAATGAGAAGTTATATATATATATGCTTGTGTAATTCTTTGAATTTTACAACTTTAGTTATTGAATTTTATGTTTGGAACCGTTCTCATTTCGGCTTTTGTTATTGAATTTTATGTTTTTTAGGGAAAGGGTCTCAGAGTTACTGCTTATAGCTCGATATACCTTCAAAAGACTGAGTTTTAAAGATGCATGAGCATATATAATTTAGCTACATAAGTTACAATTTCTCTATAGCGTTGTTATTTTATACTTTGTGTAATTTATTGGATAGCGTAAGTATATGGTCAGAACATGAGATTGAGAATTTGCTTCTGTTTCATTTGAATTCATTTGGATAATTCATTGGAGAGCTATTTATCTGTATCTTTGTCTTCTCAGGTGGGGTTGTTGGGTTTAGGGAGGACCCTACAACAAGATTTCAATCGTCTTGCTGAAAGTGCAGATACATCCACATCGGAGGGTCTGAGCTATGTTTTAACCGGTAACCTTTTTTTTAATGTATCTTATGTGTTTTACTTTATCATAGATGAACAATGTTACAAACTTTTCTTTTTGTTTCTTAGAATGAAGATGTTGTGTATTTGTTTTGTAGCTTTGACTGTAGTACTTGTGGCACTATGTTGCTAGATTGGTGAAATTTTTCAATCTGAATTGCAATAATGATGATCTTTCTAGCTTGAGTTAATAAGCTTAATCTATGTAAATGCTTTGAGTCAGTATGCTTAATCCATGTAAATGCTTGAGGTTTTAGTTAGACAGTTCCATGATAAATGCTTCAGCCGGTAATGTAAACTGCTGGCTTGTATAAACTACTTATCATTGCTTGCATACCAAAACATTAATTTTCAGGTTCGGTATTATGTTTCCCAGTTCAGAGAGTTCCGGGATCATAAATTTACTTTCTGACCTGTTTACTTTTGCTTCATTAATGCTTTCTCCTTTTACTATGTCGTGTGGTTGTTATGTTGTTTCATGCGACTCTTTTCTCTGTGTATTACAGAGGCAACATTGGCTTTGCTGAGGCACCCTGACTATTGCATCTCGTCTTATTCATCAGTAAGTCTACTGGTTGTTTCATGTTTTGATTTGCGTGATCTTCATATTCGACCTGGTCTAGTAATTCTGTGATCTTTCAGTGAACATGGATGCAGAACCTAACCACTCTGTTTGTATCATGTACTTATCAGGTAGATGTAAAACGGAGTATAGAAGATGGAGAGAAGCGATTTAATCAACTCTCTATTGAAGAACGGGGGAAATTCGATGAGGAGACACTTGTTAACGTAAATAGTATAAGGAGACAAAGCTCGAAGATTCAGAGAGCTACAGGTTTCAGCAATGAATATATTGTGGTAAACTTATTTAAACTCTTGAGTTGAACATTTAGTAGGATAGGCAAAGATAGTTAAACCGTGTCTCGAGGGAAATACATAATGAAGTTGTTAAAAACAGTGAATGATTTGCAAAAATGTTTAGGTTTTGTTAAGTTAACAGTAAGTGTTGTGAATGTTTAGGTAACCATATTGGTGGCTGCAGAAGGTATACATAAACTACAGCCAATAAACGGAAGTGTAGATCTAAAGGAAGCCTTACTGAAACTCGGATCGATACCAAGAAACAAAATAATGGTAAGAGGACTCTGTATACGTTAAGTTGCATAATCATGAAAACTGTTTTAGTCTTGGAAATGAAAGATGTAAAACAAAATGTTGCAGGCAGTAGAAGTACTGTGGACACCGCAGAACGAGACTGATGCTTTGTCTGAAAGAGAACTACTTGAAGATTATCCACTTTTGAGGCCTTTGTAAATCATTCTCATAATATCAAATAGAAACAATCTTGTTAAAATTATAGCTTCTTGTATGTAAACGCATCATAACTTGTCTTTATACAACAAACCTCTATGACCGATTATAAAAGCTGGAAATGAAGGCATAGTTCCAATCTAATACTATTAATGATGACAGTTAAATATCTCGGCTTTTGTAAAGTCAAATCCAAACACCTTAGAGAAAGATGCATGCAAACTATTTGACTTGCTAAAGCTTAATTATATGCATCCAAACCTATAGTTGGTATTTAGTTCGAACAATGTAATCTGTTAAGTAATTTTTGTTAATGAGACTTGTAATTTAGCGGTTTTATGGTATCGTCGCTATCAAAATACCCGGATTCTAAACCGTAAAATAAAAATCATTGGAAAAAATAAATATTTAAAATGATGAAGTAAATACTAGGATTGGGGAAAATTACCGAAGCAAATGGCATTTTACCAAAATTCATCAAACCAAACCCAAAGCGAATCTTCAAATAACATAAACGCTATAGAAATTTCATCAAACTAAACCTTAATTATAACATAAGATCGGACTGTATAAACAAAATTCACTAAACTTTAATAAATGATACATTTAAATACACAATATATATATATATATAATAAGTTCTATTTATTTTTGTTATAACTTTTATTTCAATACAAAACCGAACCCGGACTGAACGAAACCCAAATAAAATTTCAGCCCAAATGGACATATTATCTATAACCCAAAACCTGAATAAAAAAGCAAAAAAATGTGACAATAATAAAGTCGATATTTTAATTAAGTAGTAGCGTAAATCTGCACCAAGCCGGACATTTTTTATTCCCTCAAGCAAAAACATGCAAGCAACATATTACGTTATCGAATCTTATATATAAGCCATACGGATACATATTAAGCAAACAACAAAGAAAAACAAAATCAAATTGCTAACAAAGAAATTTCCAAATTCGGATCTCAACTCTTTCCGAGAATGATCGAAACGGTATTCACAAGCCAAACTCTAATCGGATTCATCTCCGATACAAAATCCTTCGAATCCATCACCAACGACTATTTCAAAATTCTAGATCTGGACAATGACGGAAAGCTATCGTCATCGGAGCTCCGGCAAGGTCTTAACCGTGTGGTTGCGGTGGAATCGGAAGTCGCATCAAGAGAAGAAACCGATAGCGTTTACAATGCGATTTTCAAGAGATTTGGTGAAAATTTTGTTGCAGAAAAATTTAGGGATTTGATGGCTGAGATTTTGACGGCAATGGCGAGAGCATTAGGAAACTCGCCGGTGATTATGGTTGTTCATAATGATGGGTTGATTATGAAAGCTGTTCATCATGAATTGAAACAAGGCAAGTGATGATAAATTAAGCATTTTAGGATCATTTGGGGTTTATAATTTGGTTACGTTTTCATTTACGTTGAAGCTTTTGTTTGATTTGGAATTCGAACTAATGTTGTTGATTGATATGAATCACTTTTGATGAATTAACCTCGAAATTGTTTCAATTTTAGCTCTCTTTTTTTTTTTTAACGAATTATTACTGTTTCAAGTATCATTTTTTGTTGGTTTCAAGTTGTTACTGATGTTATTGGATCCATCTACAAAATTATGGGTTTTTTTTTTTTACAACAAAGTATTCCATTAAAATATAAGTACAAAGAGTATTACAAAGTCAAATACAAAACATGGAATTACAAATTATTACATGGTGGTTGTTTCCAAAGCCGAGCCGTTAGGATTCTTGCAAATTCTAAGCCCATCAAATTCATTTGGAGAGCAACACCATGAATCTTCCAAGAAAATCCATGTTTGTGAGCGTGACGTTGGATCATGAGAAACAACGTGGAGATAACCGCCATCGAATGGGAGAGTATAAAAAACTGATCCTCATCTTCGTCGAAACAAAAAATGTAAACCGACGAAGAATACGCAAACACATTCGCAAACGCTGGTATTAATGCACCAAAAGGATCTGACACATGTCTCGCTATCATTTTCTTTTGAATATTTAGTAATAATCAACCAGAGATACACAGATTGGAAAGTGACGGTGAATCTCTCTTGGGTTTCTCGGAGACGAACAATCGCCTTCAAGATCGCCTAGAGAGAAAACGGTTTAGTGTATTATTAGAGATAAGCCCAAAGTATATAGTTAGATAAGGATTATGAGAAGTCCATAAGCCCAATTGGGTTAGACCGCATAAGAGTTGTATAAATAGAGTTGTAATATGTTCATAATAAATCAACAAAGTCTTAAAGCTAAACCTAATTAACATGGTATCAGAGCACAAAATTCTGAGACATAATACTTCTTAAAACTCTTTGTTCATAAAATTTTTCAAGCTTGTCATTATCTTCTTCAAGCTTGTCACCGTGTGTCTCAGCTTGTCAAAGAGATCGTGTGTCTCTTATCTTGTCAGGTTCGGTGCGAGATTGTGAATCTCAAGTTTGAGTTTGTGAAAACTCTGATCGTGGTTGACTCTGTTTTTTTACAATAAAAACAAAGTCCTTGTTGGTGACACTGCAAGTTGTAGGTTTTGTGGTTCTCTCGTTGTGTGCAAGATTGCTTGGTGTTATTGTGTGATTGCTTGATGTCTATCTAAGTTTTGTCAAGAGATTATGTATCTCTTGTCTCGTCAAGTTCGTGATCGTGTGTTTCAAGTTGTCGTGAGACTCTGTTTTTTTTGTCGTGTGCGAAGATATTTTTTGAGATCGTGAATCTCGTCTCTGTTTCGTCTTCCCAAAATAAAGCCATCGTCGTGTTTGTTGTCTCGTCATATGCGAGTCTGCTCATCGTTGTCGTGAGCAAGTGTGTTAATTCTCGCTGTGAGTCTCGGTTGGTGTTGAAGATGCTGCAAGTTGCAAGTGTCTTGATTGTGGTGCTGTGAGTAGGTTCTCTGGTGCTCTTTGTCACAAGTCTTCCACTATGTCAAATATTTGTTCGCAGTTCGAACAAAGTGCGTGTTCACCAAGTTGTGGGTCAAGTTCAGTTCGAGAATTACCGTTCAAGAAAACATCAAATCCTCTATGCCATATGTGTGTTCCACTATGCCATATGTGTGTTCCGCTATGCAATATGTGTGTTCACCAAGATTTGGTGTGTCACCAAGAAGGTGTTTCGTTGTTCCGAGTTTGCTTGTTGCAAATTAAGATCATGATATCTTCTTATTGCTCTGTTTTTTCATCTACAAAAACAGAATTGTTGTTGTTGTGGTTCTCGTCATAGTCTTCGTTATGAATTGTTGTATTTTTAAATCGCTGCAAGTTTGTGATTGTGTGATGATGTTGCCATCATCGTTGCCATCATTGTCCTTGGCAGACGACGTTGATTGGTTGTTAACCGCTGTCACAAGTTCTGATGACAGGGGGTGTAATAACCCGTATCCGGACTAGAAACCGGTAATGGAAAAATTTTCACGAATTAATCGGAGAATGGGCGAAGAGTTAAAGGAATAGGCGAAAGGACAAGCCTAGAAGAAAAATTAGAGAAGAAAATCATCAAGCAAGAAGTAAAAATTTAGAAGGAGTAAGCGGAGGTTCGAGTGGAGAAGAACCAAGTATTAAAAGGAGCGGATCAAAGGGAAGGAGAATTGGTGACCAAGCCAAAGGAAGAAATCATATGGCATAAGAGTAAAAGAGTGTTTTGTCGAAGAAGCTATTGGAGTATTATGCAAAGGAAGCTTACCAAGAAGCTTGGAGAGCAAGGGCAATTAGAAGGAGTATCAAGGAAGGCATGGAGGAGACTTGGAGACCAAGTTGTTAGTATCTTGTCAAGGAAGACAATAAATTTCATAAGCAAAAATTATGAAATTCTTCAAGGAAGGAAGATGGAAAAGCTAGTAAAAATTACTTTAGGGATTTTTACAAAAAGGAGAAGAAGATTTTCGGAAAGTACTATTCATCGCCGGAAGTACTATTCATCACTGGAGTTACTGTTCATCGCCGGAGTTACTATTCACTAAATACTATTCCCGAATATTTTAGTGTCAAGGAGAATAGATTGAGTACTGTTCGGATACTGTTCCAAAACACTATTCTGCAACACTATTTATTTCCGAGACTTATGGAGCACGGGTAATGCGAAAGTGGCGCATGTTCGCAAAGTGGCATCACGATAAAGCTGAGAAGGAGCATGGATGCAATGTGTCAAGAGAATAATGTCAGAAGCTGTGCATGTTCGAGCCTTGTTGAAGAAGACACGAGATGGGGCCATAGAGCTCGCATGACCGCAATGTGGCGTTGGAGACTTACACAACAAGACAATTGCATGCGAATGGCGAGGTGGAGTAGCTGCATGCGTGAGAAGTGGCTGGAGACTCTGCATGATCGCCACACACCACCAGAATCATAGAAGAGAAGACAAACCATGAAACTTGGAGAGGAAGTCGAAGCCGCATGATCACCAAGTGTAGCATTGCATGGAGGTCCAAAAATTCTATATAACCAAGGGCTTTTCTTCATTGTTTCACCACATTATTCATTCTCTCATCTCACTAGAAGATCAAGGAGCTCCCACCTCTCTCTAGAAACCTCGTGGGTTCCGAAGATCTAAACCGAAGAAAAAGAAGGAGAAGAAGCCGCCGTGGAGATCTGTTCCATGAAGAAACAATCCACGAAGTGAAGATCAAAAACAAGATGGAGCCGGGGTAATCTTTTCTGAAGCAGAACCAAAAGAAGGAGAAGCCATAGTGAAGCTGATTCAAAGAAGAAGATAATGGAGCCGTGTTGAAGCTGATCCGAACCTAGAGATGATTAAGCCATGGTGATCAAAACCTCCAAATCCGAGTTAGTGTTACGCCGAGTTTGAGAAAGAGTTTGCATGTAGAGTTAGTCCTAGTCCACAACTCATATCTCATCCTTAAACCATGCCATTACAACGATCCATAGCAAGTGAAGCGTGATCGTGATAGTGGAGAAAGCAGCAGCACCTGATTCTCAATTATTAAACCGTCTCCGAGCATCCAGTCGGTTATTCTTCACGAGTAGAGTAAGTGCTGGGTACTTTTATTTTATGGTGTAAGTGTTGGGTACTTTTATTTTATGGTGTAAGTTTATGGTTTCTTTTATTTATTCTGTGAGTGCTAGGTGTTTTTGTGTGTTGCATATTGCATGGGTGGTGGTGTTGTGCTTAATGGTTAAGCACATCATGTTTTGTGTGTAGGTTGTTTATGAGTGCTCAGTTAGTGAGTTAATTATTCATGTCGGTTTTAGAGGAGTAGTTTTAGGGGGTTTAGTTTTGGGTTTTTAGGTGATCGGTGAATAATGATTTTAGGTGAGTCATTATTCATGTCGATTGTAGATAGTCTAGAGGTTAGGTGGGTAGATTAGGATTAGGGGGCCGTATATGGATCGTCTTGTGATCTTTGGATTTCTTGAGAGGTGGATGAAGCATGCCGAAGATACGGAGGAATAACCAGTGAGTTATCACGTATAGCTGCCGGGTTTGCAACCCTTTGGACCGGAGTTCCTTGTGGAAGTACATTCGCCAAAGTACGGAGGAGCAACCAGTGAGTTGTCACGTATTAATGCCGACACCGACTGTAGTGCCTAGGTCGACCTGTGAGTCTTTGGCTGAAAGGTGGTTGAGGAGGAGTTGTTAGACGTGCACCATTTTCTTTGTGATCTCGGATGACGTAATTAAGTGTGGAGTTAGGTTTAGGTTAAATAGAGTCTTAGAGTAGAGTATAGTAGAGTTAGAGGTTTAGAGGTTAAGGTTGAGTTTGAGGTGTTAAGGTTGTGTTAAGGTTTGAGGTTGAGTAGTGTTACTTGGGATTGAGCCCGAGTGATACTTGTGTGTGTTTGATTGTCGTGTCTCTCGAGAATAGCTCGGGAGATTCTCGTGTGAAGATTGTTTGAGTAGTGTCACTTGGGATTGAGTCTGAGTGATACTTGTGTGTGTTTGATTGTCGTGTCTCTCGAGAATAGGTCGGGTGATTCTTGCGTGTAGATTGTGTGTTTACTTTTAGCTTCCGCTTGTGTGCTTTGATTGTTTGTTTGATTATTGTGTGAATAACGTTTGCTTTGCAGTATTTATTTTATTACATGATTATTTGTTTGCTTGTGTCCAGCTTTACGAGTTTCATTAGAATTCTCATAACCGTTTGTTCGTTTTGTAGGATTAGTAAGTTAGGGGTTAAAGCACTAGGAACCGGATTTGTTTTCGCTGCATTTGCAAAGAGTTGTTGTTTTATTTGAAAGTAGTATTTTGAAAATAGGATTCGAACTATATCCGTATTTTCTATTGGATTGAAGTATTATACTAAGTAATAAAGCGAAGGGATTTATTTTTCTTTTTAAAGCATTTAAGCAGGGCTCGGGTTAATTGGTCTTGTTCGGACCGACACAACGGGCGACTACTGGTGGATGGTTGCAAAGTCGAAACTCGTGGTCGAACGGTAAGGGATGATGGAGGAAAAATATGTAACCGATCCTTGGTCGTTCCAGTAATCAGCCCACTCGGATCGTCACTAGGCCATATCGGCCATAGCGCGGTCCAGGGGCACTACAATTGGTGGTATCAGAGCGTGGTTATTAATCATGCAGTCTCTGCTTGATTTTTTTAATCGGTTTTATTGAGTCAAAAATAGAGTCGCAAATGCAGTATTTTAGGTTCTCGGTGTCCAACCATAGGTTTTTCTTTTTATTTTAGTAGTAAGGATGAGAAGTATCTAATATTACCAGTTTTTGGTATTTTAGAATGTCTTCAGGTAGCCTGAACCTGTGGAGCAACTCGAACGGAATGTCTGATGATGGTAGTGGGGATGGTGGTAGAGATGTGTCTATGGAAGTGAACTTGGGATCAACTGGATCCGAGAGGAGGAACATTGGGTATTCACGCTCTGAGTATTCAAGTGAGAGGAATTCGTACGAATCGATGAGGAGTAACTATGGTTTGATGAGCAACAGAGAGACAAGAGAAAGTGCAGAGTACATGTGGGGAGACAGTATTGGCAACGGTTATCACCGCGAGGACACGGTGGTAGACCAGATGGTAAAAGCAGCACCTTTGACGACAGTTGAGAAGCTAGAAGGAGGATAGATGAACAATGAGGTTTTGGCAATATGGGAGCATGGCGAGGCAAGCCTTATTCCTATCCAGATTGATAGCGACACAGAAATTGATGAAGACAGAGTTGGCTCAGATTTTGAGGCCGAGCTAAACAGGGTGATGGAGGAAGCCGAGCGAGGAGTTAATGGGATCTTTCCACCCATTCTTAGGAGTAACCCTGATCGAATGGACTCGATTCTTGATCCACTCATGGAGATACCACAAGAAGGAGGAAGAGTAGAAGTTGAGGATGAAGCTGACCCGAACGCATGGTTGAACCATGTGAATGATCCGGAGGATAGAGAGTTTGCAGCAGAACTAGAAGCGGTACTAAGAGAAGCCGGCTATGAGAAGCA
This sequence comes from Cardamine occulta, assembly GCA_028015245.1. Classification (NCBI taxonomy): domain Eukaryota; kingdom Viridiplantae; phylum Streptophyta; class Magnoliopsida; order Brassicales; family Brassicaceae; genus Cardamine; species Cardamine occulta. Next base: position 2,890,638 of record CM051366.1, read on the forward strand.
CCTAGCTAGACTTGCATCGATCAACCAAGCAAACTATATCGAGATAAGTTCATTGGTCTTGTTCGGACCGGCAGAACGGGCGACTACGGGTGGATGGTTGCAAAGCCGAAACTCATGGTCGAATGGTAAGGGATGATCGAGGAAAAGTATGTAACCGATCCTTGGTCATTCCAGTAGTCAGCCCACTTGGGTCGTCACTAGGCCATATCGGCCATAGCGCGGTCCAGGGGCGCTAAAGGGGGAGTATGCCGCTAACTCTGGCACCAGTTATGATGTCTCAGATCGAGATTTTGTCATCATCGCCAGTCGTGAGTTCCTCTTCTGTGCTTCCTACCGCTGTTACAAGCCTATCACATCCATCTTCTGCTTCGCCTAACATTATTGATGAAGCAGCACCAGTTTTGTTTGCAACCCTTGTTTCATCGTCGTATCATGTTTTGTCTCGGGATGGTCTTCTCACAATGGTTCACGTACGAACGAAGGATCAACCAGCATACATTCTTACTAAAGCACTTGGTCGTCCTCAGTTCGATTTCGTGTTGTCCAAGTTGGATGTTCAGACACTTCACCCTCCAACTTGAAAGGGAGTATTAGAGATAAGCCCAAAGTATATAGTTAGATAAGAACTAGGAGAAGTCCATAAGCCCAATTGGGTTAGACCGTCTTAAGAGTTGTATAAATAGATTTGTAATATGGTCATAATAAATCAACAAAGTCTTAAAGCTAAACCTAATTAACATGTAAATCCTTTTTTTCTTAATTATGGGTTCTTTCTAGTCTATTAGATTTATTTTGTTAAAATCACATTTCTAAACCATATCACACATGGAAGCAAGAGCTATCTATCACAAACCACATATATATACAGATCTTGTTTCCCAAGGGTCATATGGTTCAGAATCTGCATATTGCCTCTGATTAACTTTGCTTAGGGGTGTCAAAATGGATTGGAATTCATGGATCAATTCAAATCAAACCAAACCATTTATCCAATGAGTTGAGAATTTGGATTCTAATGGATTATTGGTTTTAATAAGTTATTGGTTTTATTGAATTGGATTGAAATGAGTTGAAATATTATGTGGTTAATGGTTATCCATAACCAAACCAATATAGTTTAAACCAAATAAAAACAATTCATTAATTAGAAAATCTGAGATTTAACCAATTCAAACCGAATTGTACAGCTAAACCGAATCTATTTATGTTTCTTTATTCAGCTAAACTGGATGTGGCTCGTGGATAGTCAAGACCAGAAAGTCACTGAGGCATTTGATCGAACAGGTGGTGGGCGTGTGAAACACAACACTGAAACTCAATTAGTGACCGTCGATGGGGAGACAAAGCTGGAGCTAGATACTCTACTAAAGGCATCAACTTACGTACTTGGGACCAACAGAAGCGGCGGAATCGTGTATAAAGCGGTGTTAGAGAACGGTGCAGCTTTTGCAGAGCGACGGATTGGGACGGAGAGTTGTACGGTGGTGACACTGAAGGAATTCGAACAGGAGGTTCAGGCAATCGCTAAACTTCGACACCCAAATCTCGTTAGAACTTGTGGCTTCTTCTGGGGGAACGAAGAGAAGCTTCTCATCTCCGATTATGTCCCAAATGGAAGCTTAGCTTCCTCCTCCATTAACGGCGTACGTTGTCTTTTTTAATTTATGACAATTATTTCAATTTATTTTGTTTGATAATATGAAAACAGCAAAATCAGCTTCATCCTCTTAAAATTCTCTCTCATTTGAGACACGGCTTAAGATAGCAAGAGGAATAGCTCGAGATCTCTGGGTTTCGTCGATTTGGACAAGGTAATCTCAAATGCATCATAAACCTTTCTGTCTTTTTCATTTTGGGCTTAATCAAAGTGAAATTTTATCATATGTTACTGTTTCGAGGTTCGGGTTCATCGGGGTTACGTTGATGTTCGATTAAGAAGCAATGAGGGGTTTCATGTACCTTGGAATTAGATCAGAGCATCTCAAGTTTCTTAACCAATCATCTCTTATCTTTGTGTTTGTTTATAGTGATGGAGAGTGAAGAAGATAATCTAGGAACACAATGTAGGACATAATCATCAGCAATTGTAAGTTTTCGTCCTGCTAAAAGAACCAAAAGATCAGATATGTGGAAGTTTTTTGTTGTAGAAAAATATGAGAATGGTGAACAAAGAGTATATTGTCAGAAATGTCCTAAAAGTTATTCATGGTTTCCAACTAGTGGAACATCTAATCTAATAAACCATTACAAGAAATGCTCTTTGGGTTTAAATGTTGACAAAAGGCTAGTGGATCCAAACTCAGATCATGTGGTAGATCCCATGGAAGAAGAAGGTGAATGAAGTCAAAGCTTGGATGATGCCGACAAGCAAAACCATTTGGACTCATTACATTGATCTCATTTGATGTTGTTTTTGGATGTTTGTTTGATATTTGAAAAAGATTCTATGAAAAGAAATGAAAGAAGGCAAGTTGAATTCAAAGCTTGTTGTTGTTCTTGAATTCAAAGCAAATGAGTCAACTCATTAAAACCATTAACTCATTAACATAATGAATTATGGTTTGATCCAAACCATTTGCTTGAATGAGTTGGATAAAACCATTACCCATTTAGTAATGGTTTAATGAGTTAATAGATTGGTTTGATTTGGATCAACCATTTTGACACCCCTAACTTTGCTCATACCATATGTATGTATTTGAACATTTCAACACTTATTGATATTTGTTTAAAATGTTGGGTTATCAAAACATACTATGATATGGGTTTTCCATAGTAATCAATTATGAGCATCAAAAGTCAAAACTCATGAAAAAAGGAAAAACTAGAACAATCATATTGTGTTTCATCAATAATCAATTACGGTAGCTGAGAACCGATGAAACATCATTTGCGTTATAGTTTTTGTTCCACTTTACCAATTGTAGATGTCAAGCATGTGTTAACCCATATGACGCTGAAGGCTATCCCTATTCCGATTGCAAGCTGTGAAATAATTGTATTCATATTTGCTAAAGTTCCTAAATCGCAATGCATAAAAATGTATTCATCAATTGTTAAGGATTCAGAGGCTCAAAGACGTTACCTTTGTGAGCTTAAATCCCAAACAAACCAAGATCTGAAGTAGGTTGATGCAAAAACGGAATCCCTTGTTTTGAACAGAGAACTTTGACAGAGATGAAACAGAGTTTGGAAGAGAGCTTGTGAGAGAGATTAAAGAAAGAGATAGGAGCACACACATGATATTTGTTAACCCAGTTCACAGCAAGATATGCTACGTCTGGGCCGAGACTGAGCTCGGAATCTAGTAGAATTGAACAGAGATACAAGAGCTATTACAATGTGAAGTCATCTACTTGCTAACACACTAATACACTAAAAGCTTATGCCTTTAACAATGGCTTTTCTCTCTTCTACAACATGGTGTTGTGTGTTTTGCCGCTCACTAGTTTTCCAATCTTCAAATCAGCTTATATAGAAGAGACAACCTCAGACCTAGCTGCTTCTTCCAAAACGCCAAAAGAAACCTCCTTTTCCAGCGTTTTGATATTGATGCATGAAGACCTAACTGTATTTCTTGTTTCAGCATTTGAGCCAATAACAATGCTCCTCTTTGTGGTCCCAAACTTTAACCAAACCAAAGTTAAACTTGCATTAACTCTTGTTTGGTCTTGAAAACTTAAACATCAAGTTCTCATCCTCACATCAATGAAAAAGCTTGCTATATGAACTTTGAAAAATATATCCCACACAAGACACGAATAACAATAGCTCAAGGTAAAAGCATATTATGAACTTCATGAGCAAAATGAGTCCATGATAAATCGGCGTTATAGCAGAATCTCTTGGAGAAAAATCAGACCACCATTATCTGCTAAGAAACTAAGAACCAAATTTTCATTGTCTGCCCAAAACTTCATTCGGAATTCATTGGCGGATTAAAAGACAAAAAATCACAGTCTACCGATGAGAGGTAAGGATAAAAAAGGTAAGAACCGATTACTAGTTAAAGACCATATCATATGGTCTATATGTGTGTTTTAGTTTTTTTTATTTAATATGGTTTTGAGGTCATAAAAAACCATTTGTTTGTTGTTTTCATTGTCGTTTATGTAGTATTTGTTGATAAACCAATAAAACATTAAATGTTTTGAAAAATCAATAAAATTTGGATCATAATAACTTACCAAACAAGTGTAGGACACTGGAAGCTTGATTAAGTAAAAACGATGCATATAAAATATTAAGTTTATTTATTTTCCTTGTTTTCCCACATAATATCATAGTTGTGCAAAATGTACGTACCAGTTACCACATCTTCATGATAAAGACTGATCGAAATCAACAATGTTGTTTATCACAATTAAAAAAAAAAAAAGACCAACAATATTACAATATTGTTGTTTTGTCTGCCCATGAAAATAGATTTTGGCATGAATCAAGATAATTAGAAGTTGACATTACCAATGGTCCTATAAATAACATTACCAATCGCCCACAAAATGACATTACCCTATATTGGAAACTTCAGCAATGTTTTTTTTTATCTTTTATCATTTTGTTGTTGTTGTAATTTTTATGGCAATGCCTCATAATTAGAAGTGACATTAACAATGGTCCTCTCCAAAACATCGGTTTCATTGGTAAGGGAACATCTTTTTCAAGTTTCCATAAATGTGTCGAGCACACATCCGTGTTCAACCTCTGACAATTCCTTTTTTATTGCATTTAACAAGCCATAGAAAATGCAAAACCAATATGTAATATTAGAACATGTGGAATTTGCAAAAATTTAAGTTCAAGTAGGATTTTTGAATTTATAGGTAATTCAAATAGAATTTAGCACGCTACTTTAGTTCGTGTATAAAAATTCACCATGCCGATAGTTCATGTTGAAATCGGTCATTTTTCGGTAAGCTGATTCAACATGATTTAACGGTTGCCTAACTCTTTTTAGGTTAATGTTGATTTTGGCTCAGTAATTAAAGTTCAAGTAGGATTTTTGAATTAATAGTTAGTTCAAGTAGAATTTAGCACGCTACTTTAATTCGTGTATAAAACGCACCAGACCGATAGTTCATGTTGAAATCGGCCATTTTCCCGTTAGAAATAGAATGGATTAAAAGGTACAACTATATTCACTCATACTTTTTTTTTATAAGAATGTAAATATTTTATTAAAAATGAAAAGATTAGGAGTTACACAAATAAGTCCTACAATTGGTTTCATGCCAAAAAAAAGAATAAAAAATAGAAGCAAAGAACAATCAAAGAAACCACCTTAGGGAAGGACAACAACAAAAGCAATGAAGCTTGCTGAATCAATGAAGTGATAACCTATTTTGAAGATTTATCAAAGAAACCACCTTAGGGAAGGAGTTACATGATGACAATGGCTAAGAACAAGAAGCGCATACTCACAAGCTCTTTCCCCGAGGTCGGCTAGCACGTGAGAAATGGAACTTTGAACTAACCAAGGGCTAACTCAGAGCGAAACCACACGAACCAAAGGAAACGAGAAACGCAAGCTTACTCTACCAAACTCTTTCCCCGAGGTCGGCTAGCACAGAGCAAAATTCACCAATTCAAAACAACGCTTAACATCCAAAGGTCTTACTAGCTCCTCCAAACACCAAGCAATCTAATCCGCAAAACAAAGCTCAAGCAAACAAAAACACACCTCCACAAAGAGGCAGCAGATAACTCAACAAAACCAAAGTATATTCACTCATACTTTACCTACAAATTTTATTGGCAAGTTTATGAAATTCCATCCACGTTTCCGGACAAAAATACTCACGTGCATTCCATCCATCCTTCTTCAGCTTAGCCTACCTTTTGGGAATTTTAAAATCTCTCACAAACTTTACCATTGCAATATTTTGTTTGGGGTGATGTAGGTGAACCCAATTAATCTCATAGATATGCAAACTTGTTGCACACCTATATACCATGTTAAACATTTAGATCTGAAAGACCAAAATCTCCAATACATACTATTGAGGACTCCACATCATCCAAATAAGTCCAGAGCCAACTAACCTAGTTGGCAGCGCTCTAAGTTCTAAGCGGATACCGAATCCAAACCTCTACAAATTTATGGCCTGAAACCTTGGTTGTCATCTTTCTACTCAACCATTAGCGCTGGATTAGGAAATATTTTTTTGCCTATTTTCTCTTCCGAGAGGACTTGAACCATCCCAAATACTTTGGACAAGGGTACCACTAGACTACAAGCCTCTCGGACCCATTTGAGTCTTATTTTCTCAAAACCAGAAATTCATATATAAATTAACGTATACAAAAAAATAAATAGAGTGACACCAATAAACATTAAAAACATAGAATCGACAACATCTCAGAGTTTAGCTCTAAAACTGCAATCACTAGCTTTGATATTAATTCTATTGTTTGTTGATAAACTATCAACAACAAGCTTACAAGTCCCCAATATCCGAATCTTCTTCATCTTCAACTTCCCGAGTTTGATGGCAACAGGTGCATCAACTTTGAGATCTAACGGAACACGACCTGTCTGTTGTTGCTGTTGCAATGCCGACATGAGACTACTCCCGTACTGTGCTCTTCCCGTTAAAGCCACATTCAGTTTAGTCACATTGCGATGTCCTTGATAAAACCTCGGTATAGGTCCCTCACAAAGCTTTGTCTTGGTGTACCACACACCAATATGTCCTCCTTTCTCGTAATAAATCCCAATTTTTTCGTTGGGATTACGTGCAGTGATCTCGACTTTGAACTCCGCAGAAAGAGAGAAATCTAGGTTGATTCCAAGATTGGTAACTTGTAAACTATTGACCTCGTAATGCGGAAGTTTAGGATGGAAGACAAAGTATATAACCGCTACCGCAATTGCTAAAGCGATCAAGGCAAAAATTAGAAGGCTTAACCCCCAACAGACACATTTGCAGCAAAGATTTCGCTTTCTATTGCGCATCACAGGAGGTGGAATTGGCCGTTGTATCGGAAGCTGGGCCGTCTTTTGGGTAGCTGATGATGTTGTTGTTGTCTTGTTGCCTTCCATTTGAAGAACTGGATGAACTCTTTGTTGATCTCCCATTGTACTCTACAACTTTGCATTTAGTAATACTAATGCACCAACATGTATTATAAATACTTTGTTTTATATTCATATATTTGTTATTGTGAAGTTGTTGTTTTCATGGAGGACTTTACCAGTATCTTACCTTCTTCACCTATAACGTTGAATTAATCAAAGACAAATTAAAGGGACTAGAGGTTGTTCAACAGAAACTGTATTTATTTCCATAAAGACAAAAAAAAAAAGTATTCGGTATGCTATATTGGTTTAGTTAGAATGACGACTTTGGCTAGATTCCAATGTATTTTTTTTTTCATTTTCCTTAAATAATTAGAAACTAAATATTGTATTTAACATATAAATATACTCATCTCAGATGATCTTATACTAGTGTTATGACTCGTTCTACGGACGGATAATTTTTTTTCATATTATGATTTAATCAGAATTAGATTCGAACCCGCAGTACACCACAAGTCAATTGTTTTTATACAAATATATTTTTTTATTTTTTACTAAACATTTGTATTTTATTCTGGTAAGTTAATTATTTTTTTGTTTCTTTATGGTTTATATATATATATATATATTGGTTAATATATATTTAAAGTATTTTTATAGTTTATAATATGATTCAAACATATGTCAAATCAATTATGTTATTTACTCTCATTGAAATAATTTAGAACAAATCCTACGCAATTAGATATTAAATTAATCTAAATAAAAAAAATTATTAATTAAATAAAAATCAAAACATGTATTAATATCATCTATCAATACCAAAACGATAAAACATACAAAGATTAATTGCTTTTGGAGGTCTCTTATAGCTCATGATGTCATACAGTTATATCGTTTTTTACCATATCAGATTACTAATTAAAAAATAAATTTTATTATATATATACACTGCGGGTCAATTGTTTTAATATAAATTTGAAATGTGTTATGGTCTCGGTACACCACGGATCAACACAATCAATGATCTCATGATCTCATATAAAACATTATTTTTAGTATATATGATATGATTATTTATCTAATATTTGTCTTAAATCTGTCTATTTTAGAACGAAAACCTGTCATGTCCAGTACTCGTCAGGAACTTCCCATCCTATAACCAATCTATGTTATATAATTATCCATTTTGGATTGATAATTCTAATCTATTTGTATTAAAATTAATTATTATATATAGGTAGTTATATATATTAGTCAATATTATAAAATTAGTTATCCAATATTTATCTTAAACCTGTTTATTTTAGGACAAAAACCCATCTTATCCTATATCAGTCGGAAACTTTACGTCCCGTAACCGATCTATTTTATATAATACATATTTTGGATTGATTATTTTAGTCTAACGGGTAAAGAATTGAGTAAGAAGTTACAATGGCATATCCGTATAGTAATTTTACAAATCCGTTGATCATTATGATGTTTTAGATTAATTATTTTTTTATCGTCATGTTTTAGATTTTTTTTAATTTCATTTATATCCTTTGTAAAAAAAATTAAAAAATTAGTATTTTGGTAGTTGCATGTCATAATAACTACCACATATAAATTATCTTTTAAAATGTACTTCTCAAATAATAATATAGAGATTTATTGTTTTTAAATCTATGTTGAATTGTTAACTTTTCTATATTTTTAATATATAAAACTAATTTCAACTTTTAAATTTTTATCTAAACAAACTTATTAATATATATTTAATATATTAATTATTTAAATCGAAGATCTTGATGACTTAATATTTAAACAAAAATATGTCTATGTAAATCAAATATTTAAGAGATTTAATTGCACTGAAAATAAATAATTATTGTTAATGTATTGATTATGATACATATATAAGGAAATACAAAATATTTTTTGTTCCTGAAACATCTTTATACTATTTTGTTAACAATAATTTTATTTAAAGACATATCATTTGGGTCAATTTCAAAGTTTTCTTTTAAATGATCATATTTTTTATATATTTTAAATTTTTATTGAGTTTAAATATTATTAATTTTTTAAACTTTCATAGAGTTTAAATATTATTAATTTTTTAAAACTTTCATAGAGTTTAAATATTATTAATATTTTAAAATTTTTATAGAGTTTAAATATTTATATATTTTAAAAGTTTAAATTGGTTCAACTAAAACTGGATTAAACCGAATAAAAATTTTAAATTTGAACGCATGATAAGTAAAGCTTATTATTCATTCGTATTTGGAATCATGTTGGTCTTTTTAATAATTTGTCTCTGAACCATTGCATAAATGTTTTAGTCTATGTGAAATGTAGAACAAACATTTTGTCTTCATTGATTGAGTAATATATGTTTGTTTTTAAAAATTCAAATCACAACATATGCAGAAAAAAAATCTAAACTTTATATTAATTACATATATTATATAATCATTCAAAATAATTTGAAAATAAGATCAAACAAATGTGATAGAAGAATCATAATTTATAATATTAAATTGTAATATTAGATAAGGAAATATTTGTGTTTGGTTATAAGAATTTGTAATATTAGATAAGGAAATAAATAGTGTTTGGATGCAAAGTTAAAAGTATCTCATTTAATTACTCTTGAAAATCTGTTTGGCAATAGGTCCACGGATACCTCTTTTTAATAGTATAGAGATTCTAAATACACATGATTTTTATTGTTAAATTATTATATGTTTGAGGCAATAATAAAAATAACTAGATTAGGACCCGCACATACGTGTGGACTTATATTTATAAAATACACTTATTTGATATTTATTGTATTTTAATTTTAGTTATGTTTGTTGCAAAATTTACATGCCATAAATCAAATTTGGTTAATTTTAGAAATAAGTGTGTATGATTAGGTGTATCATGTATGAAAAAATAGGCATGTGCATTCGGAACAGAAAATCCGTCCAATCCCGTATATGTTGGGAATTTTCTGTCGCATAACTGTTTCTTCTTAATTAATTACTCATTTAGAAATATTTATTTTGGGTAAGAGATTAGCTAAGGAAATCATATTCGATACTTGCATTTTCTATTTATGATGGAAATTATATAAATGTTTTCATATTTCTCAAAAATATTTTAAACTTTGTCAAAAATATACGAATTTTCCAAAATATATGTCTCGAAGATGATTTTTATCCAAATTAGTGAGAGTTTAGAAATTGAATTTACCTATCCTAATTGCCCAATCTTGTCCCATTACGCAAAATTTCCATTATGTATTTGATTGGAAATAGTTTGAGTAATGTCTTTTATTTTCCGAGAACCCATCCCTGTCCTATATGGGCTATTTTTTGTTCCAATATTCGACTTTATATGCTTATAGTATCAAATTATAATGGTCATCATTTTAAAACAAACTAATTTGGATCCGCACATACATACGGAATTATATTTGTAAACATATTATTTGATAATCAATATATCATTTATGATTTAGACTCATATCGATTGGATATTCGGTTTATTTTAATTCGGTTTATAAATGTTAGAAATAATAAAATTACATTTTAAAACTTAACGTAAGCTAGATTCTAACATGCTCGTTAGTAATATACGTCAATAGCCATGGGCATTTCGGTAGAAACTGATTAAACCGACCTGACCGACCTGACCGAACCGAGAATTTCGGTTTTTGATTTCAATTTTATACTGTTATCTAAACCAATCGGAGAAATTAGTTATATGTTTCGGTTTTCAGTCCGGTTCGGTTCCGAATTTGATAACCGATTAAATTAAATATAAACCGAACTACACAATTACTTGAATCCTCTCATCTGTTGGAATCATTTATCTTGTTTCTTCGAGAACTCTCAACACCTACGACGAAATCAAGTCGAAGCTTGGAAGAGAAAGCATCATCACTTCATCACGTTTCTTGATTCTTCTCCCTCGTAATCAGCTCTCTATTTTCTCTAGTATGTTTGTTTTCTCAAAGGTCAAACCCTAATTGCGATTTCAGATTTTCAAAACTGGGGGTTTTCTAATTCTTTGATTATCTTGGCTCTCTAATTTCTATGGTTTATGTTATTTTGAGTTTTAGCTATATAGTTCTGATTTGGTTATGTTATGGATTAGTGTATGTTTTGTCTAATCAGCTTTGTTATGTTGCTTTCACACCCTTCACAAAATCGATGTATCAAAAGCTGATTTGATTGCTATTTTCTAGCATATCTATTGGTGAATCATATCTATTGGTGAATCAAATTTGGTTAATTTTAGAAATAAGTGTGTATTTTAAATCTTTAACCTAGATTCAATGGAAATATTAGATCTTATTCTCCTCATATGATTAACGATTTATAATTTGACCCAAATAACTACACAAAGACATACATAAATAAATTTAATGGTTATTGGAGTCCATTATAACAACTATAAAATTAAAAATTCCTGAAACAGAGCTTAAATCTATAGTTTCACCTGATTTCATATACAAATGATGTATTCTCTGTCAGCAATATAATATAAAACCATAAAGTAACATATCTTAACTGTAAATGACTAATAGAAAATTAAAAATGAATAACCAGATGTCACAAAAATAGTGTAGAAAACTCGTAAAATGATAGTTTTGTGTAAAAGTTTGGAACCACTCTTTGAACACAAATATATATTGTGTTGTCATGCCAGCAACCTTCATGCTCTTAACCTATACTTAAAAAGTTGAGACCACCATTAGAATATCCTCTGGAAATTAGCATTATACACTCTAAACATAAAATTTTAAACTTCTGACCTGATATTAGAAGACAATTCCTTAGGCTTTTCCAACTACTGTATGTTAATTTTGAACCATACATATACACATTGTAGATATCAACTTATTTAAATAAAATTTAACAAATAACGAATAATTATAAACAAAAAAAAGAGAGATGGATTAAACAGAACATCTAAACAGATAACAAAATGAAAAAAAAAGATTTAACAAAGAACAAATAAATTTCGACTAAGGAGCAGCCATCTCTTTTATAGGAGAAGGATTTGTCAATTGTTGAGTTAATGTGTATTGTCTTATTTATAGATACATTTAGTCGGTTACACTGTTCATTAGTTTTTGATAATAATGAATATTAGAATATCTCGGAGATTTGGTTATTTGAAAATATATTCGATTTTATGGTTTTGAAAAACCATTTTGTTTATGTTTTTCAAAAAGATATTGGAATATTAGATTTTCAAGATCACTTTTGGATAGTGCATTAACTAATTTGTTTAGAATTTGTTTTAGGAATATACTCCTATTAAATCGATGTGGATCAATAATAAGGAAGGTCTGTTTAAAGATTTTATTACTTTATTTTTGAGATATTAAATATTTGGAATTTATTATGATAGTTTGTTAGGGAAATCTATTAAAAGATAATAACTAATAACATACGCGATAAATCTATGATGATATTGGAAATCTTTTAAAATTGCAGATTTTCTTTGTGTTTGGAAACTAATCGAATCACATGGACATGTGAAATAATCGATCCAATTTGCAGATTGAACATCATCTTGTAATGGGCCTTGTAATGAAATGACTCAATCTCAATAGCCAAGATCTGTCACCCAAGATCCACGCCCAAGATCCGCGCCTAACACCAACATCCAACTTGCTTCCAAAGATCCGAGTGTTTCTTTTTTTTTCTAATTTTCCCAATTTGCCCACTTTAGTTTTTTTTCTTCTTCTTCCTTTTTAATAGTATAGATTTGTTGGATTGGTATTTAGTGAACGATAACATAACTATGAAAGAATGATACGGAAAGAACAAAATAAACATGGTAGATATGTCACGAAACAACATATATTATATATATACACACAAATGAAAGAATACAGAAGAAAACATATATCTCTATTGAATATTGATACGTTGTTTTTTTATAATCAGAGCCTGCATACAAAAATATGCATACATGCGAATATTATTAACGTACATGTGGAGATGGATAATGACATGGATGTGTACACATCCAAAAATGATCATTTGCTCAAAGATTGTAAGTTCCATATGACTATGATATTGGAGAGAATTCTTGAATCTTCAGATGAAAATTAAAAAAAAAAAAAAAGTGATGGAAAGCATGAGAGAGATGGATCTAAATCCATGTGAATCAGACTTTTATACGAAAATAAAACAGTTTAAAAAATCTTGTGATGGTTCCAAATGTTCAAAGATAGTGTAGTTGTGGTCTAGTGTAAGAAAATTTAGATGTATTTTTTTGTTTGAATAAATTGTTATTTTTCGAATATTTTTTTTTTTTGATATTTTTTACTTTCTAAATTAATATAATGCAGCAAATCTCATGTGTTATGTTTATGTTGGCGAGATGATTTGTGCTTTAAAAAATAAACTTGTACCATATATGAGACTTGTCTACGTTTGTATGGACCACAGTAGCCAGTAAACATATAGACTTCTCATGGATTAGGCGTTAAATATTTTCATCTATATAAAAGATTGGGATATACATGGACTTTGTCTATAACAAATGTTTTGTTTTGTGTCTGTATACTTACCCTTATTGTTTGAATCATGGTTCAAAAGAAGGAACATCATTTGCGGTATGCGTCAAACCGTAATTCAATCTGTCTAAAATATTTCTGTACGGATCTTCCTCTCGTTTCTTCAACAAGTAGGCTATGTTCTTCTCAACTTCTGCTTTCGCCTCCAAGTAAACCCGGTTAGCTTCTACTTTGTCTTTCACAAGTTCCGGTCTTCCCTTCGTCTCTATCGGTTTCCCGAACAGGTAATAGAACCGACCCGGGATTTTCGGTATTAGTCCTGGTAAGTACAGTTGCTGGTTTGCCACTTCTCCACTTGATTCATCCCTATCACCACAACACTCAACATTAATACTACTCTGATTGTTTCAATCAACATTTTCATTTTTTTCATGAACTGTTTTTGCAAGTTGTAAACACAACATCAAAAAAAAAAGAATGAAAATTTGTGTAACTATTTCAGTTAAAATGAAAAGTAAATTTTACCTCAATTTAAATCTTCCCGGATCACCAACTACTTCTGAGATATAGTCGTTGAGAACTGGAATCTTCATCAAGTCGTTGTAATCAAGAACTAACTGCAACAGCAAAACCAAATATATATTTGCCTCTTTTTAACAAATGTACACAAGAAATGCAAATATTGGGATGTTTTGCTGTAAAAGGAAGCTTACTTCAGCTATGTCGTCTTCACCAACTGTTCCAAACGGCACAATTGTTGCACCAAACCGTGCTGCCATTCTTACAAACTCTTGCTGGTCAGGCCAAAATAGTTTGTATTGTTCACCCTGTAAGGTCGCAGATATAATCAGAACCAGCAAAATCTCAAATGATCAAGATTTTTCCTTTTCACCCAGTTAAATGAAAGAGATGAAGATGGCTAACCCGGTAATGGAGAGCCTCTCGTGCACCGCCAGGGTAGAGAAGAACATGAGATTTAGAAGATAAAAGCTTGAAAAGATTGGTTGCTGTAACAGGATAGGCACCAAATACTTTAATCCAATCGGCATAATCAAAGTTCTTTTCTGAATCCATTTCTGTATAAAGAATCGGATGAGCCATTCCGCGAAAGAGAATGTTCTTCTCTTTTATAAATGCCTCGGACATTGGTCCAAGTTCAAGACCCATCAACATGTGGTAACCAACAAGTAGCACCGGTCCTTCACCTGGAACACCAGCAAGTCCCTTCACTATTCTTCCATCTTCCATAGTTGACAGAAACACCGAACTAACCGCAGTTCGTAACAATCTGCTCGTCACAAGGGGTAAAAAGTCAAGACCATATACATCACACGGAGCTTAGTTTTTAAGCAAAACACCACATTTGAGTCTCTTTTGCTAAATAGAGTCAAGGAAGGCTTAGTGAAGTTACCCAAGAGTTTCATTAAGGGCATAATCAAGTTCTCCTTTACTCGGAGGTAAGAAATCGGAAACAAAATCATATCTCCAAGAGCGCCGGTACTTGCATGTACCTTTTATAACCGTGAGCAAACTTATGCTATCTTCCTGAGACAATGAATTATAGTAAGTCAAGAAATTACTCTGTTACAACATCATTAGCTTCAGCTATCAGCAAGAGCAAAAGGAAATATACTCAAAAGTGAGTACCAGTAAAAGGGTATGTCCGTTATCCTTGAAGCATCGAACTTTACAGTTTTTAAGTATCCCATGCAGCCGCTTCGCTTCTTCTTGGCTAGGAAGCATCATGTCTTTTCCACTGAAAATCCAAATTCATTTATATCTTCTTGATGATATGTCAATCATTATAGACCAAGAGAAACAAACAAGAGACGAGAAATGCAATACAACAAGAAGGAAGATTACCTAGCAAGGACCAAGACTTCGGCTTGAACTGCATGGATGCGGGAATTGGCATAAGCAGCTCCAGATCTCAGCAACTTAAGCTTCCAAAGTAAAGTTTCCCTTGGAATAATTGCACCAAGATCCTGAAAACACATAGTTAAAAAAAAAGATGAAATTTTGTATAGAAACAGAACCAAGTAAATGCCAGTAAAAAAACACTCACAGAGAGAAGAGGAAGCATAGTTTTAGTAAGTCTCTGTCTCAACTTTTCCATTTTTATGCTTGCTGGAAGTTGGTTGTCAATACCAAGTGTAGCCATCTTTATTGGATCACCTAAATATAAACAAAGCCTGTGTAAGGATAATAGAAGAAGAAAATATAGACTTATTTACTTATTTACTTCAAGTACCCATAATAAAGCTTAGAACATATGGAACAGTAAAATGAAGATCTTCAGGCACCATCTCTAATATAGGCAGCAATGGCTGTAGCGGTGACTTCTCAAATGATGTAGCTAAAAAAGTAAAAACATATTTGGTCATTAAAAAAAAGCTTATATGCATTTAGATACAAAGCTACAAAACTGAACACAAAATGTTTGCTGACCTGGGTTGACTAGAATCAACACCAAGTCTAATGAACGGTTTCTGGCAGCAACAGCAAGAGCAAGGCATCCTCCAAAGGAATCACCCACTAGATATATCGGCTTATTTGGACGTGTAGCTTGTTCCTGCTTCAAAACATCTTCCAGTACTTTCACCAGCCCTTTATGGTTAAACCAACAGTAGAGAACATTCAGAGAAAATCGAGCAAACAACATGAACAATTAAAGATCTTATACAAAAGAACTCATTAGATATTTCAATCCATTTCGGAGTCTTTTATATACATATAATAAACTTATATTTGGACAACCATATTCATTCATGGAAATCTTTTCCTCGCATTATCTATTTGACAATATTAAAGAACAAGTAGTGCATATATATCTTTCAATATTTCTCACCTTCAAATGGAGTTCGATCATGTACAGGAATATGTAGGCACCAGACATGAAAAGCCCTGTAACCAGAAAATTCAATAAAAACAGTCTAGACTGAGAAAACTTGTGTGATCAAAGTTATGTGATATTCAACATAATCGAAAAGATAAAAATGTAAACTTATGGTTGTTTAAGTTGTCTGGATTAGACACTATTACTTCTGCATTAAGGGTTCAACTATCTATATCCATTTGTACAATCTTAATCCAATATCATTTCAGAAAAAACAAAAAAAGCCAGAATTTACAAAAGAGTGAACATACATACTTGCCAAGAGCTTTGTGGTGTGGAACAAGACCCATCCCTGTACCATCAAGCCCTGTATAAAATATGAATCATCAGGCATTACAGAAAAGTCGAAATTAACGAAAAAGCTTCAAACTTTGAAACAATTCTAAGAATCAAGTACTTCTGATAGAAAAACAGTAAGAACTCATTACTAAGAATTTAACAAAAGAGCCTAAAGATTCAATCTTTCCTCCATGAAACACAAAGAAGTGAGAAAATGAATACAAAGTTTCAAACTTTAGACGAAAAGTAAGGAAATTCTGCAATCAAACGAAAAACCATTGATTCAAATTATACCAAATTACTGATTTTGTTTAAGAATCTAACACTCAAAAAACAGTAAAACCCCATTACTAAGAATTCAAACAGAATAGCCCAAAGATTCAATATTTCCTCCATAAAAACACAAATAAGTGAGAAAATGAATACAAAGCTTCAATCTTTCTGCAATCAAACTAAAAACTGATGATTCTAAGTATACCAAATCATCTGAGAATAGTACTAAAGACACAATAACTAAGAATTCAACAAACAGCCAAGAGATTCAATCTTTCCTCCATAAAAAACACAAATAAGTGAGAACATAATACAAAGTTCCAATCTTTCTGCAATCAAACTAAAAAAAACTATTAATTCTAACCACACCAAATTACTGATTTTTATTCACCAGGTAAGAAGAGTAACGTAGGTGCATCTTCAACGGGTCGACCACAATCAACGGGACTAAACCACCGTGGAGGACCACCGTCAGATTTCAAGATCTCTTTAGCAGCAGCAAAGTAATCTTTAACAGATTTAGAGCCATACCCATCATCCCATAACAACTCAATTTCATCACTCACAAACTTCTTCATGGGTTTTAACTTCCCATTTTTTTCATTTGACCCTTTTTGATTTTGGACAGTTTTAGTTACAGGAACCGAACCGTTGTTGTTCGTATGTTCTATTGGTGTTGTCTTCTTGTTATGACCGGAGATTTGAGCTCTTACCTTGAAACTAGATTTCTGGTTAGAATTCGATCTGAAATTTGGTAACACCAATAGGCTTGAAGAACAACATGTTGCCATTGCCCTCCCTGTGGGATTCTAAAAAGAAAAAGAGAACCTTACAAATATCCTACAAAAGTCTTTGAACTGACAAAGCAATTCTCAAACAAAGAAAAGATTGTTGTAAAATATAATAAATAAAATATAAAATATATGTTTAGATATGGATATATAATATATTATAATATATATGTGATGGTGAGAGTTGAAAGAGCAATGTTTATTGGTAATACCATGTGGGTATCACCAACATTAATTTAGTATTAAAAAAAAAAAAAAATTGACCAATCCGGAGTTGCCACCTGGCGAACTAAGACTGTGAATCAGTCTCTACCAACTGATACTGTCTCATGGATAAACATGCTCTAAGGAAATGTGGGAAAGCCTGTCAATAACTATTTCTAAACATACTTAACATTTTTGAATTATATATATATGAACTTATGAATTTGTGCTATCATATACATATACACAACAAGATGTAATGTTTATATAGGTTCTTGGTGAGACAATTATTGAGATTTTTAATAGTTTAGTTGGTAATTGTTGCGTGTATCATTGCTCCTTTCGCGAGTTCGTCTCATCTATATTGTGTTTTGTTCTCTCTTCTTTTTTCTCAATTTGTTTTATCAAGAAAACGACAATACCAATCAATCGCCACCAACCTGATTTCCTTCGTCTTCACCGTAAAACCCAGATCGAATGTACACTTTTACCGGCGGTAACAACCGTAATCGCTACCATCAACATATCAAACCTTTTCCGGCTTGATACTTGGTTTGGCTTGGTGGGTAATGGATCGTGAAGGCTTGATATTTGACTTGAGCAGGCGGTACATGCGACGGATATGGGATGGCATGGCGAAGTAATGTACTTGTGCCCAGCCCTAACTAAAACCACTATGCCACAACCATTATTTGAAAATTGATGCCCCTAAAACACTTAATAGATATTGGCACCTAAACTCTTTGCTTTGCCTACTTTACCCTAGGGCCGGCCCTGGGCATATAGATAAAAATCATAGCAAAAAAAAACTTTAATTTTTAATTATTTTTGCCTCAAAATAAGATGGTTAATATCAGATCTACAGTTTGTTATGAAACCCATATGAATCAAAGTTAAAATCGGTGAAAAGAAGATTATAAAATAACTGGCGCCCATAGATTAGGGCCTCATAAACTCTTGGTCATGTGAAGAAGATGACATATAAATATCCATTTTACCCTTAATAAAAATATTTGAGAAAAAAAAAACAAAACGTAGCATAGTTGGGTCAAACTCGCGACAGAAGCAGCGATACACACAACAATTACCAACTAAGCTATCGAAAATATCAATAATGTCTTGCCCAAAACCTATATAAACATTACATCTCATCGTGTGTTTTTTTTTTTTGAATATGATGTTAAATTATATTCAAAGTAAACACATCTCATCGTGTGTTACGTGGATCCCACGTAGGATCCATGTCATAAGTCATTAACGACAACTTAACAGAGTTAGTGTATATGTATATGATAGCACAAATTTATAACTTCAGATACCAAATTCAAAAAATTTAATAGTTCAGGTATGTTTACGCACTGGAGTATAGTTCGGGTATAAATTTAACACATAGGAATTGTTTAGGCATGAATTGGTCGACTTTCCAGGAAACGTGAGAGGAGTGAAACTTTATTCATTTGACTTTATCGTAAATCTCTTTACAATAAGATACATTATTTATTCAAAGATATGTCGATAAAAACATAAGACAATAAAATAGGAAATAATATAATAATAATGTATAATTATCTTATCTCTTATAACATTCTCCCTTAATTATGCATCACTTATAACGTACTACGTAGTGCCTCACTAAAAATCTTATCATGAAAAAACTTAGTGGGATAAAAACCATGACAAAGAAAAAATAGTACAGTAACGTAATCTCCCCCTAAAATGATGGATATAATTTATTTTTCATAAGTCCCGTAGGTGACGCATCCCGATACTATGAACATGTTTTCTGAATGTTGTAGTGGAAAGCGACTTCATGAACAGATCAACTGCATTGTCAGTTGAACGAATATATTGGATATCCACTTCTTAATTTTTCTTGAGTTCTCGTGTGTAAGAGAAAAATCTTGGGGGGATATGCTTTGTTCTATCGCTTTTGATATAGCCTTCTTTGAGTTGGGTGACACATGCAACATTATCTTCGAACAACTTTGTTGGCTCCTTATCATTGATTATTCCGCTTGACTGTTGTATATGATTACTCATAGATTTGAGCCAAACACATTATCTACATGTTTTATGAAGCGCAATGGTCTCTGCATGATTTGATGAAATAGCGACCAAAGTTTGCCTTTGGGAACGCCAAGAGATTGCAGTACCTCTAATTGTGAAAACATATCCGATTTGGGATCTGGCTTTATGTAGATCTGATAAATAGTCAGCATCTGCAAAACCAGCTAAAACGAAATTGGAGTTTCTAGGGTAAAACAATCCCAAATCAACTGTTCTCTGAAGATAGCGAAAAATATGTTTTATTCCATTCCAATATCTACACGTGGGAGACGAACTATATCTTGCAAGTAAATTTGTAGCAAATACTATATCCGGTCGGGTACAATTCGCAAGATACATAAATCTACCAATAACGCTCATATAATGTACTTCAAGACCAAGATAATATTTCTTTGTTATCCTCACGAGGTCGAAATGGATCTTTATCAACATTGAGTGACCTCTTGATCATTGGAGTACTCAAAGGAGTCACTATATCCATATAAAAAGTTTTAACATCCTTTTCGTATAATTTAATTGATGTATGAAAATTCTATCTCAAAGATTCTCGATCTGGAGCCCAAGAAAAATTTTTGTCTGTCCAAGATCTTTCATTTCAAACTCTTATTTCATATGAGTTCTTGCATCATCGATCTCCTTATGAGTTTAAATTATATTCAGGGCATCAACATATACAACGATGATCACAAATCCAGATAAAGATTTCTTAATGAATACATAAGGGCATATCACATTGTTGCTATATCCTTTGCTCAACAAATATTCACATAAGCGATTATACCACATGCCAGATTGTTTTAATCCGTAAAGTCATCGTTGTAATTTGATCGCACATATTTCTTTAGATTTTGAACTTAATGCTTCAGGCATATTCAATCTTTATGGGATTTTCATGTATATATCATTATCAAGTGATCCATATAGATATGTTGTCACAACATCCATTAAATACATTTATAGATTTTTGGATACCGCTAAGCTCATCAAAAATCTGAAGGTCATTGCATCCATAACCGGGGAATATATTTTTTCATAATCAATTCCCGGTCTTTGAGAAAATCCTTGGGCAACAAGTGGGGTTTTGTATCTTGTTACCTCATTTTTCTCATTTCTTTTCCTAATAAAAGCCCATTTGTATCCAACAGATTTTACATGTTCAGGTGTTGTGACAATAGGTCCAAAAACATTTCTTTTATTAAGGGAGTTCAACTCAGTTTCATGGCCATTTTCCATTTCTCCCAATCAGATCTTTTATGGCACTCCAATATGGACCTTGGATCTGGATCATCACTTTCATAATCAATTTTTTTGGATACAGAGAATGAGAAAATTCTATCATCATCTTCTATCTCATTTTAACCCATAAGTTTCCATTTTGGGCATAGTTAATAGAAATCTCATGTTTTTCTGTATTATTTTCATCTTTAGGATTTTTCTCTGTATTTGGTTCTTCTAGACTCTTCTCATTCATTTCTCCCAATTTATTTTTCTTTCGGAGATTTTTATCTTTTGATCATATTGGTCTCTCTTCTTTCAACTGAACTTTAGGTTCATTTGTTATTGTCCCATCAGTGTGTTATTCAGGAACATTAATTCTTGATGGAACATTCACAGCGGTAAATATGATTTTGTCACCTTTTTTTGTATCAGTGAACGCATATGATAACTGATTTGCCATATTTTGTAAATGTACAATTTTTTGAACTTCTAATTCATGTTGTTTCGTAGGGGGGGTCAAGGTACAACAATGACGGTGTGCACCATGTAATATCTTTTGGAACTTCTTTAATTCCTCCCCCTAACGATGGAAATTTATCTTCATTAAAATGGCAATCAGAAAAACATGTCGTAAACATATCACCAGTTTGCAGTTCAAGATACCGAATTATACTTGGTGATGTATACCCAATATATATTCCCAATCTCCTTTGTGGTCCCATTTTTTTTTATTTATTTATGGCAGAGCTATTGGGACATACACCGCACATCCAAAAACTCGGAGATGAGATATATCTGGCTCTTGGCCAGATGCTAATTATACTGGGGAGTACTTATGATATGCACTTGGCCTTATTTGAATTAGTGCATCAGTATGCAATATTGCATGACCCCATACTGAAATTGGGAGCTTCGTTCTCAATATTAACGGTCTAGCAATAAGTTGTAACCGTTTAAATAAAGTCTCAGCCAAGCCATTTTGTGTATGAACATGCGGGACATTAATTCCTATTGACATACAATAGTCATTGAAGGCTTGTGAAGTGAATTCACCATCATTATCAAGTTTTACTTTCTTTATTGTATAATCAGGAAATTGTGCTCTCAACCTGATTATTTGGGTAATGAATCTTGCGAAAGCCATATTTCGTGTAGTCAATAGACTTACATATGACCATCTACTGGATGTGTCAATCAATACTATAAAATATCGAAATAACCCGCATTTTGGGTGAATAAGCCCACATATATCACCATGTATTTTTTCTAAGAATACTCGAGATTCATTCCTGATTTAGATGGTGATGGCCGAATAATTAACTTTCCTTGAGAACAACCATTACATGAAAATTCTCTTGATTGAAAAATCTTCTGATTTTCAACGGATGACCATTTAAACTTTCCACAATTTTTTTGTATCATGACTGAACCTGGATGCTCGAAACGTTCATGCCAGACTTTGAATGTACTTGTAAACTTCAGGTTTACCGTAACATATAATTCAGTCATATTTATTTTTGTGGTTTAAATTTCGGGGGATAGAGCTGGTAGCTCTTATAATATTCATTTTCGCTCCGAAATAACCGATGTAATACAAAGATATTCAATGCCCTTTTTATTCATAGTTTCTATGTGATATTCATTTTTGCGGATATCTCCGAAACTTAACAAATTTCTGTAAGATTGAGGGGAATATAATGCATCATTTATTTAAAATTCCCTTCCCCTTTGCATTGAAAAACTGAATCTTCCAGATCCCATAATATTTTTTTGCATTACCAGTTATATAGTATTCACGGTTTTGGTAGAATCTTTTATTTTAAGGAAGGAGAAATACTTTTTATCCTTAATATGGCGTGCGTTGTAGCACTGTCTGTTAGACATATATCTCCATCCTCGATCTCAATGTTTGACATTTTCTGAATTTAAAAATATTCATAAGAGTTGCGTTAATATAACAAAACAAAAAGTTTATATTACAATAAAAACTATTTTACAACAAACAGATAAACAAAGCACTATTTAACATAGGGTTTTTAGTTTTTCTTTGCTTCAGCATGAAGATTAACAAACATAAATATTTATACATCATGTCATAGTTTCTGCTTCATGAAGATCTTAGCCATTTTGTTTCTCGTTGATGGCTTCAGGATTAACTATGAAATCTGCAATATCGAGATATATATCATCATTTAAGCCATCGAAAAAAGGTCCGGATTTTCCATAGATGAAGTTGGTTTCATTTTCCTTTTCTTTTGCCTTTTGTGATTCTTGATATAGATCGGCCAAATGTTTAGGCATCTGTAGCAAGCATTCTCTTGTTGCTTATTTATCACATGACTAACTTCATTTCCTTTGGATCTTTTGTTATTTTGTCCAGTGTTGAAATCATTGTACGGAACCTTTTTCGTTGTCCATGTCCACGTACACGGCCACGATCATAACCTCGACTGCACCCTCGCCCATAATTATTATAATTGGATGATGCAACATTCACTTCTGGGAATGAAGCTGATCTAGTAGGGCGAGTTTGGTGGTTTAACATCACAAGTTCATTATTTTTTTTTGCTACCAGGAGAACTTGCATCAACTCTGAATACTTATGGTATCCATTCGCTCGGTATTGTTGCTGTATAATTATGTTATGAAAAGTTTGGAGTTTTTTCGATCATATCATAATCGCTTATCTTTTCTCTGTATAGAATTATCCTGGAATTAATTCCGAATAGAGCGGAATTATATTCACTAACACTTTTATAATCCTGGAACCGGAGATTCAACCACTCATGTTTAACTTTCGGTAAGATCACATATTTCTGGTGATCGAACCTATCTTTGAGTTATTACCAATGATCTGCAGGATCTTTTTTTGTCATATATTTATCTTTTAAACCATCATAGATATGGTAGAATAAAAATATCATGGTGTTAGTCTTTTTCTCTTATAGAGTTGTTTTCGACTCATCATACATCTCTTTACAATGAGGTATATTACTTATTTATAGAAAAGATATGTCAGTAAAAACATAAGTCTCGGTAAACTAGAAAATAATATAATAATAATGGATAATTATCTCATCTTTTATAACAAAGATTATTTATTAATTTTTATTTTTCATTTTTGTGTGTTTTTGTATGATTGTGTATTTCATAGAAATGGATCAAATAAGTAGAAAGGAATAATTTGCAAAATAAGTTTCAATTTTGATAATCGAACATATGGTAAAGAAAAAATTTCGGAATTAAAAAAAACATTGGAAGAAATACAAAATGATGATAATCGAACTCAGGAAGAGTTGGTTGATACTACGTTAAAATTAAAGGAAGCTTATAAGGACGAAGAAATTTTTTGGCAACAAAAAAGTCAGAACATGTGGTTAAACGTGGGAGATAAAAATTCTAAATTTTTTCATACCCAGACCAAACAACGAAGGGCGCGAAATCGAATCATAGGGCTACATAACTCCTCCGGTGTATGGGTTTCAACGGAGAGTGAAATTAAAGATGTTGCGGTAAATTATTTTGATGAACTTTTTACATCTACCTCTCCAACAGAGTTTGAGGAGGCTTTGGTAGACGTACCTAATTGTATAACAGACCAAATGAACGATGAGCTTACGGCACCTGTGACGGAGGAAGAAATTCGGAAAGCTCTTTTCATGATGCATCCGGAGAAAGCACCGGGTCCAGATGGAATGACTGCGTTATTTTATCAACGGTCTTGGCAGGTGATTAAAAAGGATCTATTTGATTTGGTGAATAATTTTATGTTGATAGGAGTTTTTGACCAAAGACTAAATACAACAAATATTTGTCTTATTCCTAAGACTGATAGGCCGAGTCGAATGACAGAGTTTAGGCCAATAAGCCTATGTAATGTTGGTTATAAAATAATTTCTAAGGTTATATGTCAGCGGTTGAAGAAAGTTTTGCCGAATTTAATTTCGGAAACTCAATCAGCTTTTGTGTCAGGTCGGTTAATTTCCGATAATATTCTTATCGCTCAGGAAATGTTTCACGCTCTAAGGACTAATAATTCTTGTAAACAGAAGTATATGGCAATTAAAACTGATATGAGTAAAGCCTATGATCGGGTTGAATGGCTTTTTATTGAAAAACTTCTTCATAAACTTGGATTTGCGGAAAATTGGATCACATGGATGATGTGGTCTATTAAATCTGTGCAATATAAAGTCATCACTAATGGACAGCCACAGGGGCAAATAATTCCAAAAAGAGGATTGCGCCAAAGAGACCCTCTCTCACCTTATTTATTTATAATTTGTACGGAAGTATTGATAGCGAATATACGGAAAGCGGAAAGGGAAGGATCTCTTTCGGGACTAAAAATTGCTAGAGCAAGTCCATCGGTCTCTCACATTCTTTTTGCGGATGATAGTTTGTTTTTTTGTAAGGTGGACAAAGAGCAATGTCAAACTATCTTGAATATACTTAAACAATATGAATTTGTCTCCGGTCAACAAATTAATTTTTATTAAAATCATCGATCCAATTTGGTCATAAGGTGGAGGAGTCGGTTCGAGAGGAAATGAAACAAATATTTGGAATTCAAATGTAGGTGGAATGGGATCATACTTAGGTCTTCCGGAGAGTATGGGTGGCTCTAAAAGTAAATTTTTTTCTTTTGTTCAAGAGAGACTCCAAAATAGGATTAATGGGTGGTCAGCTAAATTTTTATCCAAAGGTGGTAAAGAAGTTATGATCAAATCGGTGGCAGCAGCTCTACCAACTTATGTGATGACGTGTTTTAGGCTACCTAAAACAATTACCACTAAGCTTACTAGTGCAGTGACTAGATTTTGGTGGAGTTCAAATGGTACACAAAGAGGTTTACACTGGATGACATGGAAAAAATTGTGTCAAAGCAAAAAAGAAGGCGGAATTGGTTTTCGGACAATAAAGGAGTTCAATTCAGCACTCTTAGCGAAACAACTATGGCGGCTAATGGAACCCCCGGAATCTCTGTTTGCGAAAGTTTTCAAAGGCAGGTATTATCGGAAAACAAACCCAATGGATCCAATTAAATCGTACTCTCCCTCCTATGGATGGAGAAGTATTATCTCCGCTAGACCTCTGGTTAAAAAAGGACTAATTAAAAGAGTTGGTTCTGGGCATTCCATTTCAGTTTGGAATGATCCATGGATACCGGCTACTTGCCCGAGGCCAGCCTTCTGTAAGGAACAAAACTTTTACCCTAATCTGATGGTCAATCAGTTAATTGACCCGACAACCATGATGTGGGACATGGATTTGATCAATGAAATCATTGATCCATTAGATATTACATTGATTCGGGGTATCCTAATTAGTAGATTTATTAAAGAAGATATTTTTTGTTGGCATTTTACAAAATCAGGAAAATATACGGTAAAATCAGGATATTGGACGGAACACAATTATCCCTCATTTGGTACTACACTCTCTTATTTTGGTCTAGACATTCGGCCTCTACAAGCTCATACATGGAAATTAAAATGTCCTCCTAAAATACAACATTTTATATGGCAAGCTATTACAGACTGTTTATCGGTTAATTCGAATCTTAGAAAAAGAGGAATAAATTGTGACATCTACTGTGCTCGGTGTGGAGCAGAGGAAGAGACAATTATTCATACTCTTTTTGAATGTCCGCCAGCAGTACAAGTATGGGCGTTATCAAAAATACCATCGGTCTTTAGTTTCCCAGGAAATTCTTTGTTTTCCAATATAGATCATTTATTCTGGAGAGTTCCTGAAATTTTTAAGGATAATAGTTTTCCGTGAATTTTGAGGTATAACTGGAAAACGAGAAATGATAAGGTCTTCAATAATATCGATAGAAACCCGCAGGATATTTTAAAATTAGCGGAAACCGAATGTTTAGCTTGGGAGTCGGCACAAGTTAAGGATAAGGATGAGACTAATCAAATCTCTCAGGGTACTGCTGTTATACCTTTGCCTCAAATTTCAGCCTTCCAAGGGTTTTGCTGTCATGTAGATGGCTCGTGGAAAGAGATAGATAATTTTTCTGGATTAGGGTGGTTCTGCTTTAAAGATGACGTGGAGGGAACAACTATGGGGGCATGTAACACTCGTAGGTGCCTCTCCCCATTGCACGCCGAGCTAGAAGCTCTTATCTGGGCTATGACAAGTATGATCGCACAACAAAAAACAGAAGTAGCTTTCTCAACAGATTCGTCCGAGTTGGTGAAGATGGTGTCTACACCGGCGGAATGGCCTGCTTTTTCAGCAAACCTTGAAGAACTTATGAGAATCAAGAATTTATTTTTATTTTTCTCGCTTTTTTTAATTTCTCGTAATTTAAATTCAAAAGCGGACAAACTAGCACGTAGTGCGAGACATTATCCGTATTTTGTTATTTATGTAAACTCTATTCCACCGGTTTGGATTTCTAAACTGTTCTAATAAATTTATAAATGTTGACAAAAAAAAAGTTTCAATTTTCATGTCATATGTATATTATTTTATTTCTCCTTTTGACATCAAAACCTTTTTTCAATCTGACATAAAAACTCAATATATTTGTATTACATTAAAAAAAAAACTCCATATTTTATTAAGGAGGTGAGCAACTAGATCTCGACATTTTAGTATCTCTTTGGATATCTATTCCGGTTCAGTTGGATTTTTTTGGATTTTTGGATTTATGAGGTTAAGGGTATTATAAGTCTCATTTTGATATTTATAAAGTTTGGTTAGATTCAAATAAGATCTTTCCGAATTCGGATTAATTTATATAATGTATTTGAAAAATAGAATCATACCCGAATTTCCTATGAATACATATCGGTTAAGATCCATTTTACCAAAAACAGTTAAAATTTATCGTAAGTTATCCAAAAATTTTAGTAATTCAAAAAAAATATTATTATACAACATTCAGATTTTTTTTTAAATGGTAGTATATGCTTAGGGTTTTCGGGTACACATTAGGATTTCGGATATAATCCAAAATAGTGTAGTCAATGCTTAAGTTCCTCAGATTTTTTTGTATACTCATTCGAATTATATATTGCTTAACTATATATTGCTTTAGGTTTTATTTTTTCTTGGGGTCGTTATCAAAATACGTAGTTAGCCGGTTGGTTACTAGAAACAAAAGCAAAATATTCTTTCTCTTTATGATACATATATTTTTGTTTTTTTCTCATGAGATTAATTCTTTGTGCAATATAATTATAATAATTAAAAAAAAAACAAAAGTTAGGACTGTTTTGAGTTAGATCACACGATAGACGTGTACAACTGGGTTCCACAAGGTTTTAAACGGTAAAGAAGGAAGATGTAAGGCCTTTTAACAAGCATATATTCAACTGAGTATTTTTGGATGTATTCATATTTTGATTCAAGGAACCATAGATTCAAGGACACGTTACAATGGAAGTCCTTTTGTCTCAGTTTCATTTGGACCACAACTATGATCACATTTACATGTCCACAAAATAAAACCTAAAGCACACTAGTTAAATATGTTTCACAAAAACAATTTGGTCTAACTTTAACTGAAAAAAAAAATTCTTTGTAGATTGTGAACATGATCGCTTAAAGTCATAAAGCATGGATAGTTACAGAAATAAATCAAATGACCCAAATGGAATAGAGAAGTTCATAATGAGATTGATAGGATTAAATAAAAAATCTTATTAGATAGTAATCCACGCAGAAAAATATATAATTTAAACTTTATTAGTTTATTAGTTGGTGAGCTGTGTTTCGCGCGGTATTTTTTATTATTATTTATTAATATAGTTAATAAAAAACTTCACCAAGAAAAAGTAGTAGTATATCTCATTTTTAAAAAATTTATATGTATTTAATAAAATATAATTTATCGACAACATATATATAATATTAAATAATATTTACAAAAAAATCCAAATCTTAAATATATTTTGCGTTCATAATTTTTTTAGTTATTCATTTTTTTGTATATTTATACTCATATAAAACTTTTTAGATAGTTATATATGAAATCTTTATCCGAATTGTTAACTTTAGATCAAAAAATATACTGAATTACTGAAAAACGTTCATCCATTAGATTGTAGTAGACAAGCAGTTCCTAGATAGATGAGATTTGTTATAGATGCTACTGACCTCACCAAAAATCTTAGCGTTTAAATAACTACATCCAAAAACGCCATACAACTGACTATATTAGATGCTCACAATCACACACGACTCAACCAATCCAACTATCCATATATCCAATCTCCAAATCTATATCCTTATATAGACCTTGAATATTGCATAATATAAAGAGACGGAACTCTCAAAAGGATTGAAAACTTATGATAGATGACAACCAACCAAAGTTTACACTTCTTTTTTCAAAAATTGAGTTGGATGTTTTAGATATTGATATATATTCATAAATGTCTAATATGTTTTCAAAATACACACATTCTTTTTCTCTCCTGTTCTCTATTTTTTCCTCATCAACATGATAAAATTGAACCATGGACTACATAACATAGATCACCAACAACAATGAACTCTTTCCATAAAAACCTTATGTGTTTCTAATATACACTCATACTATCTCTATTTCTCTCGATGATGCAAAAAAATTGAACTATAGACAACATGCTTACCCTTTTTCAATATAACCTTTATTATCTTCATCATGTTTACCTTTTCTCGATATATGGTCAATGACTTGAGCACCGTAAAATTTTATATGGCTTAACTCATTTTTCCTTTCAAATATTGGCTTTAACATATTAAGGTTTTGGGATAACATAATATATCTCTCATATTATTCATTCTTATATGTCTTCTAAAAGTTCGGAGTTGTCACCCAAGCTTCTAGAATTCTCTTGAGTATTCCATTATTGAACGAATCCTTGTTTCCTTGAACATCAATATCTGATAATCAAAATGCATGTTTTGGTTCATATAACCTATTTAAATTCAATATCTTCCAAATTATAAAATATAAAATATAAAATTAGGCAATTTATTTTAAAATTTATGTACATTTCTTTGGAATAATCCTTATTTTTTTTAAAATTATAGATCATAATATTTTTGAATTAATGTATACAAAATTTAATCTATTATTTATAAACATGCAACTCTTTAATTTTAGTTCATAACTTATAATAACAATTCTTAGCCAAAAAAAAACTTATAATAACAATTATTAATACTTTGATTTATTTTAAAAGATTTTATAAACTATATAAATAAATCTAATAAGAGTAAAATTATTAAATTAGAGTCTTTTAGATCATTTTTCTAATGAAATGAATTTTAAAATTCTTTTCAAAATTATTATATTAAACAATGCTATTTATTATGAGAATTAAAGTGTAATTAATAAAAAAATACTTGCTTATGTGTCACAATATTAGAGTATGAGAAAGATGATGTGACCTCATGAGAAAAGAACACATTTTACTTTATATATATAGATATAGATATAATGGTTTTTAGTAATAAAACTCCTCAACTAAAGATCAAACGTAAAAAAAAACCCCTCAACTTTAAATCTATTAGTGAAACAAACATTCCGTCTACAATTCCACTAAAATTTAATTCACAGCATTTTCTAAAATTAAAAAATGATGATTTTTAGTAATAGACATCTCAACTAAATATGAACAGTAACAACCCCTCAATTATATATTTAATGAGAAAGCCCCTCAACTTTTAACATGTTAACTAAAAAGTCCCTCTGTCTATTGTATAAACATGCTACCATTTTAAACTTCCAAGGTATTACACTAAAATGAATTAAGTGGATGAGAATTATGTGAGGATTTGGGAATCAGGGTTTTGGATTTAGGTCTTAGGGTTAGGGTTTAGGGAGTATGGTTTTGGGTTTAGGATTTAGTGTTTAGGATTTAAGGGTTTTGGAATTTAGGATTTGGGATTTAGGGTTTAGGACTTTAGGATTTAGCATATAGGATTTGGGGTTTGGGAGTTTAGGGTTTAGAATTCAGGGTCTTAGATTTAGGATTTGGGTTTAGGGTTTAGGGATGTATATGAAATGATAACTTTGAACATTTATAAGTAACAAAAATTAGCCTGTTTAGTAAAATATAGAGATGTTTGATAAAAACATTTTTATCTTTTGTCTTTTTCTTCTTTGATAAAAATGTTTTAACTTCATAATCTATTTAGAAAACCCATTATGATTTATATTTATTAATTACAATTATATATTAAATTGGTAAATCTTTTCAAATATTTGTAGGTGTTTTGAAATTTAAAGTTAAAATAAATTAGATGGAAATATGTGTAAAGGATAACATTTATAGTTATTAAAATATCATATTATTATAATTTATTGCTAGTATTTTGAGTCATTATTTTATTGTTTATTATAGCTTTCCGATTGATAAATAAATCAGTTCACATACTCGTTTAGATATTATTGTTTTATGATCATCTCAAATAATAGTATAGAGAGTTAGAGATTATTATTTTATGATAATCATTTACTACTTTATTTTATTTTAAAATTTGTTAATTTTTTTTAACTTGATTTTTTTAAATCATTTCTTATATTTTTTTAAATTTTTTTTACTTACATTTCTTTTATCATGAACTATCTAACTAATGTTCATTAACAATTATAATGAAGTAATATAATATTCATTAAAAAAATTTATATTTGATAATATGTTTTTTCTCAATGGATAATTAATTTTATGATGTGAACATCTTAGGTAGAAAGAGCTCTCCCATTATTTATATATATACTAGTATATCTCCCGTGCTACGTACGGATGTAGTGTTCTTAATTTACTAAAAATAAATTTGTTTAATTAAAATAATATTTTAAATGCAATATATCTATTCTATATTAAATAAATATTATTCTGATCGTTATTATTGGTATGTATAAAAGAAATTTAAAATTGTTATTTTGTTTTCTGAAATCTAAAATGAGCCCAAAATAATATCACTAATTCTATACTAGTATAACCATAGATGGAGGGAGCTCTCCCATTATATATATACATATATATATGATTATAATAATGAACTAGAATCGGACCCGCATGTACGTGTATGGTTATATTTATGAGAAAAATTATTTGATATTTAAATTTAAGATACAGTTTAGTTGTACATGTTAAGTAATGTTACATGTACAATTTTCTAAACTAATCAAAATATTTTGTTACAGTTTGATTAGGGGTGTTTAAATCTGATTTGAATTTAGTTTTAGTTTTGGGTTATTTCACTATATAACCAAGGTCTATCTATTTTGGAACGAAAAACCGGTTCAGTCAGAATCTATAAAAAAATTTCGTCCCAAAACCACTTTCTTTTAAATAATTATCCGTTTTGAAATTAATTTTGGTTTTTACCCATTCGACAATGTATCTTATAAGAAATTGGGTAGGGAGATACATAAATTCCTGTTTGAATATTTAATTTTTATAAAATTAATGGATATTATCCAAAAAATTATAATTCTAAAAATTTCTCTAAATGTTTCCAAAATTAGTGATAATTTGAGAATTGAATTACCTACACAGAGTTTCTACTCTCGTACCATTATCCAAAATTCTTATCCCATTTTTATTAAAAATCATCCGAGTAATGTTTTTTGTTAGCCGTCTCATATCCACTATTTTCTGTTCCAATACTAAAAATAGACTGACTTTTAAAATAACATATTGATTTTTTTGAATAACGATATTAGAGTAATCCAAATTTTAATTACCGTTTTTGAAAGTATATGTAGTTAGTAAAAGGAAATTACTTTAAAAAACTGGTATAATTAAAAAAAATCAAATTATATACATATGAAAATATTATTTAATGTGACTTTTCATTGGGCATTTATGTTTTTAATAGAATATATAATATGGCTTTTGTTAATTTATGAATCATTATTTAGTTTTAAATCATGATCTTAATGAATTTGAAAAATAAACCCAATTCAATTTTTTCCTTAAAATAATTTAAATTAACTCAATTTGAATTAATATATTTTGTAAAATTGAAATTATTATGATTTTAATTATAAAATATATTTTCTTTACATGTTAATAATGTTTTACAAAGATTAGTCAAATATATAATTAGCGTATTAATTAATTATAAACATTTTGAATTAAGTTTGAAAACATTGCTCCATACTATATTATCTTCCTATAAAGAACCGTCATATTAATATATGTATAAATTTACTATATTTTAAATAATACTAGATTGTATTGTGGGTCAATTGTTTTAGTATAAATATGTTGATTTTTGTTTTTTACTAAGTATTTGTATTTTATTCAGGTAAGTTAATTTACTATTTTAGTGTTTCTTTATTGTTTATAAATATCTTTTTTGCTTAACATATATTTTTAGTATTTTGTTTTTTACAATTTATAATATGCTTCAAACCTATGCCAAAT
Source organism: Cardamine occulta (assembly GCA_028015245.1). NCBI lineage: Eukaryota > Viridiplantae > Streptophyta > Magnoliopsida > Brassicales > Brassicaceae > Cardamine > Cardamine occulta. The sequence goes on from CM051366.1 coordinate 2,924,290, forward strand.
CAATTATGTTATTTATTCTCATTGAAATAATTTAGAGCAAATCCTACCAAATTAGATATTAAAAATTTTTAATTAAATGAAAACTAAAACATGTATCGACATAATCTATCAATACCAAAAAACAAAACATATATGGAGATTAATCGTTTTTGGCGATTTCTTTTAACTCATGATGTCATACAGTTACATTATTTTTTATTGTATCAGATGACTAATTAAAAAAAAATTCATTATATTGATATATATATATATATATTATAAAATTATAAAATTAGTTATCTGTCCATTTTGGGACAAAAACCCATCATATCTCGTATCGATCGAAAGATTTACGTCCCATAACCGATCTATTTAATATAATTACATATTTTGGTTTGATTATTTTAGTCTAATGGGTAAGCAATTGAGTAAGAGGTTACAACAACATATTTGTATAGTGATTTTACAAACCCGTTGATCATTATGATACTTTAGATTATTTTTAATTTTATTTATATCCTTTGCAAAAAAAATAAAAAAAATAGTATATTGTTAGTTGCATTTCATAATAACTAATACATATAAATTATCCTTTAAAATGTAATTCTCAAATAATAATATAGAGATTTCTTGTTTTTTAAATCTATGTTGAATTGTTAATTTTCTATATTTTTAATATATAAAACTAATTTCAAATTTTTAATTTTTATCTAAACAAATGTATTAATATATATTTAATATATTAATTATTTAAATCAAAGATCTTGATGAATTAATATTTAAACAAAAATATGTCTATGTAAATCAAATATATAAGAGATTTAAATGCAATGAAAAGAAATGATTATTGTTAATGTAATGATTATTTAAAATATAAAAGGAAATAAAAAATACTTTTGGTTCCTTAAAGACATATGATTTGTGTCAATTTCGAAATTTTTCTTTTAAATGGTCACATTTTCTATATATTTTAAATTTTTATAGAGTTTAAATATTATTAATTTTTAAAAACTTTCATAGAGTTTAGATATTATTAATATTTTAACATTTTTATAGGGTTAAGTATTATTAATATTTTAAAATGTTTACAGAGTTTAAATATTTATATATTTTTAAAGTTTAAATTAGTTCAACTAAAACCGGATTAAACCGAATACAACTTTTAAATTCGAACGCATGATAAGTAAAGCTTATTGTTCATTCGTATTTGGAATCATTTTGATATTTTTAATAATATGTCTATGAATCATTGCCTAAATATTTTTGCCTATATGGAACGTAGAACACACATTTTTTCTTCATCAATGGAATAATAAATGTCTGTTTTTTTTAAATTTGAATCACAACATATGCAAAAAAAAATCTAATTTTTTAATAATTATATGTATTATATAATCATTCAAAATATTTTGAAAATAAGATCAAACAAAGATGATAGAAAAATCTTAATTCATACTATTAAATTTTAATATTAGATAAAGAAATAATTGTGTTTGGTTGTAAGGATTTATAATATTAGATAAATAAATAAATAGTGTTTGGATGCAGAACTGAAAGTATTTCATTTAAATATTCTTGAAAATCTGTTTGGCAATAAGTCTACGAGTACCTCTTTTTAATAATATAGAGATATTTCCTTACAAACGTATTAATATTAAACATATGAGCAAAATTCAGATATTGAAAATAAATTATATTGTTCAATTTATTATTATGTTTAACAAAATCTTTAATTTACACATAAATATTCTTATAAAAGATTTTATTAACGATTTTATGATTATATGAAATCTTTTATTTATTAATTAATATTAAAAAAACCTTTTAATTGTGATTGGATACATGAGTATAAGGTAAGATACAAATAAATTTTTGCCATTAATGAGAGTTTTTCTTCTTCTTATATTCAATGACATTACATATAATTTTTAAATTCATAAGACAACTTTTTAATTATTTCCTTGCAAAATGGCGAGTCATCAGATGGCTACAGCCACGATGAGAGGAACAAATCAGGTTTTTCTAATCACGATCTTAGAGTTGCTCGGGTAGAGAAGTCAGTTAGTTTGATTATCGGTCACGGTCATAAACAAACGAAAACGCAGGCTGGTTCGAGGAAGGAAGAACATATTCAAATGGATTATATAGGCACATCAAGGGGTAAAGGTGAAACGAAGCCAGAATACAATGAACCGCCAACTATGATCGATACTGGTGGATGGGTCAGGCCAAATCGAGCCATGTGGGCTTCACCTCCGAATTCCTCAAGCTCCAAGCCGCAACACAATACATGACTATCAGATAGAATCTGATGAGAAAAGACATGACTAACATTGATGTTTCAAGTTGGGAAGTAGAAAAATATTAAGCGATAACTTTTCATTGGAGGCACGTCTTTTCGAAACATCCATTGAGAAGTAGAGCCACGGAGGGTGTCGTGGCATATATATGTGTCTATGTGGGGGATTTTTCTTATTTTTTTTTATATATAAAAAGATGAGTGAATTTTTATAGGTTTAGTTATGTAATGTACCATGGAATTTGATATATCTTTATAACTCAATAAAACCTATCTATATTTTAATCTTTGTGAATTCATCTTTTACTTCATATAAATAAACACAGTTTTGAAATGATTTAAACCAATACATGTAAATTTAATTGGTAATCCATAAAAAAGTTGAATGCAAGGCTAGAAATTTTATCCAAAATTTTATTCAAAAAACCGGGAGGGCATGGGGTATATCGAATATGAGTCTATCTGCATAATAAAATTACAGATCGAAATACTAAGAGTTTTGAGCAACTATGTCTGATTTTATTATATTTTCCCTTAGACTTGAGATAATACTGGTACATTATATAATTCAATAGTAAGTGATCTGTGCTACGGTGTGGACAGATGTTTTATTTTTAATTTTACGAGGAATCTGTGGCACTAGGGATTTGGTATTCACGAGGGATATTATGTTGATCTGTGTATGGATTTTCACTTCAATTTTTTACCTCAAAAAACCACACGATAACCGCAAGTGCATAGTGAATCGGTAGTAGTATTTAAGGATCGAATTCCACAGAGACTTATAAATCACGTTACGAATTTATTGGACAGAATATGGCTAAGACAATAATAAAAAGAGGTTTTTGGTTTGTGTTGTTGTCATGGAAACAAGCAGTAAATAAATGCAAATAAAACAATGTAAATATCAATAAACAGAATGTTGGGCTGCAGGGAGTTCGTAGGATTTCAAGGGTCGAATGCATGCATAGGAAATCAAACAGGAAATATCAATGTTATGAAGTTCATGAACTACGAAACACGAATAAATAAAAGATATGCAAATCACAATATCAGTTATCTAAAGTATACATACTCTGTTACTCAATTTATGCAGGCAATGATGCATGTATTCAAGCATTAAAAACGAGTTCGACCATAGTTCGTAAAGTCCTATGACTCAACTTACGGAGGTTATAACAAAATACTCATTCATGCTAGAGCAAACGAATTTACAACAATTTTGATGTGTAAAACGCCAAACATCAATCACAAGTTAGATACTCAAGCAATATGCATTAAGAACAAACCTAGAACGAAGAACAATGATGCATAATTCCAGATCTAACAACCTAAACAATCGACCACATGATCCCTTCGAAAACCCTTATGCCCAACGAGTAAACTACTCACACATACTCAAGCAAAGCAAAACCATATGGATAATAGATTGCATAAACAATTAAGAGTATAAAAAAGAGTTTAGAGATCTTCTTTGTGATACAAAGTAGACGAAACTTCTCCCTTATACAAGTAGGAAACAAAGACAATAGAAGGAAAGAGGCTAGCGGCTAAGGCGATGACTTCGGCAGTGGAGATCGGTGGTAGAAGATCTTTCGACGGCCTGGAGGCGGCAATGTGGAGCTGGGATCCCTTGGACGTCTCTCCTTAGGGTTTTGGTGAAAGCACACGAACTCACCCCAAAAATATTAGGATAATTGAGTATTTATAGGTCTTGGGGTGTAGGAAGTCGGTTTTAGGGTTTATAAGGCGAAACTCAGCATTTTGGGCAAGTTGGTTTGATAAATCATGACTTCGGTCACGGACTCACCAAGAGATACGACCTCGGTCACACTCCTTGTAACCGAGGTTGACAGAGCTTCACTCTTTGGGTCATATCTTCCAAACGGTTGAATAGATTGCTTCGATTCTTGTCCCATGTGAATCTTGACTCTTCTAGATTTCCAGAGATATAAATATCTCTGAATTTTTTCCACGGTAAAGTCTTCAAAGAAGGTCAAACTTCTGGTGCTCTAAAAATACCTTAAAACGAGTTTTGCTCATTTTTGGTTCATTTTCCCTTAAAACCTACAAAAATTTTTTGACACTAGAATTCGGGGGGTTCTGACCGAAGTTGGTAGAAGGCCTGGTCCCGGTCATGGGCCTTGTGGCCGGACTCACCAAGAGATACGACCTCGGTCACACTCCTTGTGACCGAGGTTGACAGAGCTTCACTTTTCGGGTCATATCTTCCAAACGGCTGAATAGATTGCTTCGATTCTTGTCCCATGTGAATCTTGACTCTTCTAGATTTCCAGAGATATAAATATCTCTGAATTTTCCACGGTAAAGTCTTCAAAGAAGGTCAAACTTCTGGTGCTCTAAAAATACCTTAAAACGAGTTTTGCTCCTTTTTGGTTCATTTTCCCTTAAAACCTACAAAACTTTTTTGACACTAGAAATATTCAATAATAGCCTATTTACCCTTGAAATCAGACCATACTCTTCATAAAACCATATAAAAACAATAGTAAAAATAGGTAAAAATACGATGTTATGAACTCCCCCTAGAGTTAGACTTTGCTTGTCCTCAAGCAACCAAGAAAGCTAAACTGGTGGAGAGGTTTGAAAATCGCATAAACTCTTCTATGATCAGAGACCATGTTCAAATAGATAACCTTCAGATGCATTAGTACAGGGATTCACATCAAAACATTCTCACTATAGACTCACAATATTTTCAACTCTGGTCCGTCCATCTCAAACCTACAAAAGAACTTAGAATTCACTTCAGCTAACTCCCTACATTCATTAAGAGTTGCATGAACTTTCTCATCAGAAGGTATCATTTAGGGTGGACGGCACTTGGTATGAAAGGGATTTTTGGTGTTTATGTGGTGGAGTTAAGGTGTTTAGGGCTTACCAATGACTTGAGAGCGCAGAGTATGTCGCAAATCCGCAAGAGAGTATGAACCCATTGATGTTCACAGTTTCCAACCACTTATTTGTATGACATATCACTCCTTTCCTTCTTTTCTTCCTTTGGTTCCCCCACACTTAGATTGTTCTGTGGGGTTCTCTGCAAACAACTCCATATCTTCTTTTTCTTTTGTGATCTTTCTTCCTCGAGAATACATGTGCTATGAGATTTTATTTTCATAATCGGTTCTGACCGAGGTTGGTAGAAGGCCTTGCCCCGGTCATGGGCCTTGTGGCCGGACTCACCAAGAGATACGACCTCGGTCACACTCCTTGTGACCTTGGTTGACAGAGCTTCACTCTTCGGGTCATATCTTTCAAACGGCTGAATAGATTGCTTTGATTCTTGTCGCACGTGAATCTTGACTCTTCTAGATTTCCAGAGATATAAAGATCTCTGAATTTTTTCCACGGTAAAGTCTTCAAAGAAGGTCAAACTTCTGGTGCTCTAAAAATACCTTAAAACGAGTTTTGCTCTTTTTGGTTCATTTTCCCTTAAAACCTACAAAACTTCTTTGACACTAGAAATATTCAATAATAGCCTATTTACCCTTGAAATCAGACCATACTCTTCATAAAACCATATGAAAACAATAGTAAAAATAGGTAAAAATACGATGTTATCAACTCCCCCCAGACTTAGACTTTGCTTGTCCTCAAGCAAACAAGAAAGCTAAACTGGTGGAGAGGTTTGAAAATCGCATAAACTCTTCTATGATCAGAGAGCATGTTCAAATAGAAAACCTTCAGAGGCATTAGTACAGGGATTCACATCAAAACATTCTCACTATAGACTCACAATATTTTCAACTCTGGTCCGTCCATCTCAAACCTACAAAAGAACTTAGAATTCACTTCAGCTAACTCCCTACATTCATTAAGAGTTGCGTGAACTTTCTCATCAGAAGGTATCATTCAGGGTGGACGGCACTTGGTATGAAAGGGATTTTTGGTGTTTATGTGGTGGAGTTAAGGTGTTTAGGGCTTACCAATGACTTGAGAGCGCAGAGTATGTCGCAAATCCGCAAGAGAGTATGAACCCATTGATGTTCACTGTTTCCAACCACTTCTTTGTATGACACCTCACTCCTTTCCTTCTTTTCTTCTTTTGGTTCCCCCAGACTTAGATTGTTCTGTGGGGTTCTTTGCAAACAACTCCATATCTTCTTTTTCTTTTGTGATCTTTCTTCCTCGAGAATACCTGTGCTATGAGATTTTATTTTCATAACCGTTTCCTTTCCTTTCGTTTTCCCTTTTTTATTTTTGGATAGGGGAAACAGTACGTAAATTTACACAAGTCTCATAAGCACGAAATAGGCACCTTTTATGTCGAATTTCAGGGTAAAATAATCCCTAGACCAAATCGTCTCCATCTCTTCTTAATTACAAAGCCTCCATTTTAAGTGGCTGGAAAACTGTGTCAGAAATTTCTCTCTCGTGTTTCTACGACATATCTGGCAAACGAGAAGGAAAAAGAGAATGCTATTTGGTCTGAAAAAAAGAGTTATGGTTTAAGGATAGGAACCACTAAAAATGAGTGGCCATTCAGAATTAGCAGAGAGTGATAAAAGGGATAAGAAGTCATGAATGTGCTTTTCGTTTCCCTGATCTAATACCTCTAATGAGAAAGAATTAAAGTCAGTATTAAGGTTCAAATAAAGTGGAGTTAACGTCAGATCCGACAAAGTCTTCGTAAGATGAAACTTCAGGGGAGAAGGTCATGCGGTGAGGTTCTAGGTATTGTCTATTCTTAACATATATAAGGTCGAAATCATCATATCAAAGGGTCATCATTTCCTACAAACTTTTGACTTAATAAAACAAAAGAAATAATTTGACTCGATAAAAAGACATAAAATCAGCAAACTTATCGATGTAAAAGGTGGAAAAAGGTCTCAAGTCAACAAAATAGAAAGTAACATAAGTAAATGATGGAACATCCTTCTCCCCAGACTTAAATCACACCGTCCTCGGTGGGAAAATAAGAAAGAGACGAGAATGAAAAATCATAAAGAAAGAATTGAGTTATAGAACAATGTCACCTCTAATTAGATTGTTAGCGACTAACCGATGTTTCTTTCTTTTTGTTGCTTGACATTGAATGAACTCGGTTTAGTTCATTGAATTCTTGATTATAAATCACTAATTGCATCCTTCCTAAGATAAAAACCTAAAAACCATCAATAATCTTGGTAAATAAAGAAAAATAAAAACAAACCTAAGGATAGAATGGTGGTGGTGGTCGATCGTGAGATGGTGGTGGTGATGACTCTTTGATGTCGTATCGGCCGTGGTCGAGATCTTTGCCATGGTGACAGTTGTTGCATACTGTGAATCTCTCAAATCCAATCACTTCTTGATGAAATCTCTCCGATCATCTCTTTTGGAATGTCCTTATATCATTAGATATCCAATATTTGACTGAACAAATTTCAATCGTCGCACAACATCGTGTTGTCTGCGATCGCGGAATGGTGGATCGGGTGCGGTATGGGACTGTTCGCGGTACGGGACTGGTCGTGGATATGGATTGCGGGTTGTGGTATGGATCGGTCATCGTGGATCAGGACAGGTCAGTGGAACACGGTATGCGGGCTAGTCGCAATGCTCAAAAGCTGTAAATCTTCTAATCCAGACTTCTTCTTTCAGAATATCTTCGATCATCACTCCTGAAATACCCAATTTGTGGTTGAATACTCGACCATGGCTCATATGATCAGACAAATTTGAATTGTTGCACTTTTTTCTGGGATTTTTGGTCGCGGAACGGCTGCGGCTGCGGCTGCGGCTGCGATGTTGAAAGTTGCAAATCTTGTATTTCCAAGTCTTCTTTCTCGAAATCTTCTCGATCACTATTCCTGAAATACTCCATTAAATGGTGGATTTTCAATCATAGATCCTCTGATTAGGAGCGCATCGACTTAGGATTTATGGTCACGGAACGTTGTTATCGCGGCATGACATGGTTGTGGCTTGGTACAATCACGAAATGGTATGGTCGTGGAACTGGACTTGGTACCGGTCACTGGTGATGTTCTTGGTCTTGGAAACAAGGCTGGCTTGGTGGGGACTTTCAGCATCAATCACATGTGCTATGATCTATATGTTGCCTTGTGCATACTTCGGTCAAAGGGGTTGGCTGGTCTAGGGGTTGTGTTTGCCACTTGTTGCAAGTATTGTTACCATAGAGGAGTATCGATACAGCTTGGGGAAGGCTCCATGAAGTAAAAGAATGGTTGAAACAATGAAATCTCAAACTTCTGAACAGACCTAGGTCACAAGCCTCGTGACCTAGGTCACAAGCCTCGTGACCTAGATCGTCCTTCCTTATGACCTCGGTCATGGGCTTTGTGACCGGGGTTGTCCCTTCTGATGACCTCGGTCATGGCCTCTGTGACCTAGGTCGACTCCTCTTCGTCTTCTTCTATTTTTCTTCTTTTCTATTTTCTATTTGTATTTTTATAAAAATTAGAAATAAAATAATGAAAATATCAAAAGCAAAAGGAAATTAAAACTAAAAATGAAAAGAAAACTTACAAGTTGGTTGCCTCGCATTAAGCGCGCATGTTTAACATCATTGGCTTGATGGATGGATGCACTTCCTTCTTTGCCGACCTCTGATAGATATGGCTTAAGATGTTGCCCATTTACAGTAAATGGCACTCCCTTATCATTCAAAAGGATAACAGCTCCATATGGCCTAACTTCTTTAATCGTGAATGGTCCCGACAATCGCGATTTGAGCTTGCCTGGAAAAAGTTTAAGTCTTGAGTTGAAAAGTAAAACCTGGTTATTCGGAGTAAATGACTTTGGAATTATCTTCTTATCGTGATAAGCTTTCGTCCTATCCTTATATATCCGTGAATTCTCATACAATTTTAACGGATTTCATCTAGCTCGTTCAGTTGAATCAGACGTCTCTCGGCATCAGTCTTCAAGTTGAAGTTTAGCTCCTTAACGGCCCAAGTGGCTTTGTATTCTAATTCAATAGGTACGTGATAAGATTTCTCATAAACAATGTGAAAAGAAGTGGTACCTAATGGTGTTTTGAATGCGGTTTGATATGCCCAAAGAGCATCATCCACTTTGAACGACCAATATTTCCTTGTCTTCGATGTGGTCTTACGCAAGATAGAATTAATTTCTCTGTTCGATATTTCAACTTGCCCACTCGTCTGTGGATGATATGGGGATGAAACCTTGTGCGTTATCCCATTCTTCTTGAAAAGAGCTCTGATTGTTCCGTTGATAAAATGAGATCCTCTGTCACTTATCACTTCTTTTGGAACTCTGAATCTTGGAAATATGATCGTCTTTAACATTTTCACAACAACACTTGCATCATTGGTGGTGCTGGCTATCGCCTCCACCCATTTAGAAACATAATCTACATCAACGAGAATATATTCATAGCCATTAGACTTTGGGAAAGGCTCCATGAAGTCAATCGCCCACACGTCAAAAACTTCAACTTTGAGTATAAAGTTATGTGGCATCTCTTTCCTTTTGCTTATGTTGCTCATTCTTTGGCAAGCATCACATTTGGATATGAATGCCTGAGCATCCTTGAACATTGTAGGCCACCAAAATCTTGCTTGCAAAACTTTAGAAACAATTTTAAAGGTTGCAAAATGACAGGCGTAGTAAGAGCCATGACATCCGAATAGAACTCCTTCGACTTCTTCTTCAGGAATGAATCTTCTGAATAAACAGTCTAAGCACTTCTTGTAGAGTTAAGGCTCATCCCAATAGAATCTGTTAACTTCTCGCAAAAATATCGTCTTGTTGTAGCCAAAGAATATGGGTGTTCAACGTCTACAGCAAGGTAATTCGCATAATGCCTAAATGAAGGGGTATTGTAGGCTTGCGACCTTGCTATTCGAGGTTTTGGTGGGGCTGTAACTTCCTTGTTTGGTATGGCTTCAATGACATAAACATTTTCTTAAGGTAGACTATTGTTTAAGGGAATGGATTCTTTGATTCTAATCCATGAGAGGTGGTCTGCAACTCCATTGTCGGCACTTTTCTGATCTCTAACTTCTATATCAAACTCTTCTAGCAAGAGAATCCCCGAATCAAGCATGGCTTGGCATCCTTCTTCGACATTAGATATCTAATAGCGGCATGGTCAGTATGAAAAATTACCTTAGAGCCCACAAAGTACGATATAAACTTCTCAAATGCGAAGACAATGGTGAGAAGTTCCTTCTTCGTAGTCGCATAGTTGTATTGAGCTTTGTCTAGAGTCCTGCTCGCATAGTAGATAACATTAAACTTCTTATCTTTCCTTTGTCCAAGCACAACTCCAACTGCATAATCACTAGTGTCACACATAATCTTGAAAGGTAGCTCCCAATCCGGTGGTTGAACGATGGGGGCTGAGACTAGTGCATCCTTAATCTTATGAAAAGCAACAAGATAATCTTTATCAAACTCAAAAGGGACATCCTTACATAGCAGACGTGTAAGGGGTCTTGCAGTCTTGGAAAAATATTGTATAAATTGCCTATAGAAGCCAGCATGCCCGAGGAAACTCCTTATTCCTCTCACATTTGTGGGCAGTTGTAGACTCATCATAACTTTGATCTTTGCTTTGTCGACTTCTATACCTTTCTCTGAAACTCTATGCCATCTCTCACCATGAAATAACATTTTTCCCAATTAAGAACTAGATGCTTATCTTCACATCTTTGCAAAACTTTCCCGAGGTTCGCTAAACATGCTTCAAACGACGAACCATATACTAAAAAGTCGTCCATGAACACTTCCATGAAGTCTTCGATATACTCTGTAAAGATAAACATCATGCAACATTAAAAAGTTGCTGGAGCATTGCACAAACCAAAAGGCATTCTACGATAAGTGAAGGTATCGTAGGGGCATGTAAACGTCTTCTTCTCTTGGTCATCGCGATGGATTGGAATCTGGAAAAAACCTGAATAACCATCTAGAAAGCAATAGTATTTGTGATTAACTAACCTTTCCAGCATCTGGTCGATAAAAGGGTAAAGGAAAGTGATCATTTCCCGTGGAGGTATTGAGCTTCCGGTATTCGATACACATTTTGTGGCCTGTGATCGTCCTTCTCGCAATGAGCTCATCATTCTCCAATTTGAAAACTGGCATGCCTCTTTTCTTAGGCACTACATGGACAGGACTAACCCATGTGCTGTCCAAAATAGGGAATATAATCCCATCTTCCAAAAGCTTCATAATCTCCTTCTTGAGGACATCCTTAAGATTATGGTTTAATCTCCTTTGATGGTCGATAAAATTCTTGGAACGTTCTTCAAGATGAATTCTGTGCATACATAGGTCTGGGGAGATCCCTGGAATGTGTTCCAATGAATACCCTAGTGCTTTCCTATGCTTCCTTAGCTCAGTGAGAAACATGGCTGTCTCATCCTTATTTAAACCAAAATTGATAATAACAGTATAAGTGGAGTTAGGGCCAAGACAAGCATACTTTAGACCGATGGGGAGCTGTTTAAGCTTGACTTTGGGTTCCCTTACAAGCATGAAAAAAGATCGATTCCTTACAAGATTATGAGAGTCTATATTTATACATGATTTCAGATTAAATGTTGTAAATTAATTCTAATTAATTCTAATTAATTCTAATTAATTCTAATTAATTATATGTTTCTCCTTTAATGTATCAGTTTTAATTTGGTCTTGAATGTCATAACGCCTTGACTTTTGAATGACTTTCTCCCTTAGTTCGCTAGGTAAGTCACCCCGCGAACTCTCTTCACTTCGCAAGCTTTTGTTACTCCCTGGATTCTTGCAGTTCGTATTACTGAAGTCTTTATAGGTTCCCCTCTTCTGTTTATTCCAGAGCGGATTTATCTTCTTTATAGGTTGAGACATGTAGCGATGTAAGAGAGTGGATCCTTCAGTTCGGGATCTGGTATCAACATTTGCCCCCAAAGTTCTGCAAACCATCGGCTCAGAGGATTTAAGTATTTTCCTTGATTTTCTCCATGCTTCGCCCTCTGATCCCTTTAATTTCAGGGTTCGACTATTGCTACGACTTAACACGCATCCTCATTTATTTATTGAATTTTTATTTAAACGAGGGAAAATCTTTCACTCCCCACTATCTTCGTGATGATTCTACTTTCATGTTTTTAGGTCAAGTTTTCTCTGTTTGCTTCTTTTCTTTCATATCTTGCTTTTTGAAATTTCTCTGTCTCATAATCCTTTCAAAGAATAGTTCTCTTACTTTGTTGTATCATCTTAATTTCGAATCATGTCTGATTCTACAATCAATCCTTCAATCAAATTGACTGACCCCGAGATTTAGGGCACCGTCGCATCGTTGGAGCCATCGCCGGATTCTGCGAAAAAATCCACCGACCCTTGTCGTGTGCACGCAGTCGGATGGCCAATTTAGCCCTGAAAGTTTGGTTCATCCTCATCTAAAAGCCCTTCAACTTGCTCTCCCTAATCAGAAGGTTCAACGTCATCAAAAGTGTGAAGCTTGTATTCTCGGAAAACATTGTAGGACAGTTTTTCTGGAATCTTCAACTTTTTATGATGACTGTTTTGATCTTGTACATTCTGATGTATGGACAGCCCCATGTGGAACTCGTGGTCAATATAAGTACACATGAGTTATACTTATGCCTTCGAAAAGTCATATCCTAGATGCTTTCTCCAAGTTCTACAACTATGTCTTGACTCAGTTTGGAACAAAGATTAAGATCTTAAGGAGTGATAATGGAGGAGAGTACACGAGTAATGCATTTAAAGAATTTGTTGGGAAGCTTGGAATTGTGCATCAAAAATTTTGTGCTTATACTCCACAACAAAATGGAGTAGCGGAACGCAAGAATCGGCATTTAATTGAGGTTGCTAGGACAATGTAATTTGATAGGAGTGTGCCTAAGCAATTGATGTCACTGTATTTTACGTGTTTTGAGCCTCCACATTTTATCATTTTAGTGTAGTTTCATCCATTGTTTATACCACTTTGCATCATATTCACTATCTTAGAGTACTTAGGACATTTTGCATAAGCATTGCATACATTCTACATAATGGAGTGATATTAGGTGATTTTGGAGCTCGGGATCACACACTTGGAGATTGGCACCTGACTCGACCTGACGACTCAACTTGAGGGCTCGACCACATGTACTCGAAGAGAAGCTTGAGTGAAGATGCCTTGAAGGACACGTCAACCCAACTCGACTTGGACTGCCCGAGTGGAGGAGTTCGAGTGAAGGATGCAACTTTTGGATGGAGCACTCGACCAACACCACTCGACCTATGTGCTTGAGTCGATTTTCCCTTCCCAAGACCTGATTAAGTTTTATTCTTTTAGTGTTTTAAGGGTTTTCAGCCCTTTTGTATAAATACCCCTTGTCATTTATTAACAAAGGGTCACCTCTCTTAAACCTAATATTTGCCTCTTAGTTTTCTCTCTCTTGTTCTTCATTTCCAGACCTTGTAACTCAGATTTCTTTTGAACTATTGAGTTTTTGCATTTATTTTCTTCTGCAATATTGTCCATCTCATCTTTATCTATATCATATGTAATTTTTAGCATTTTCTGGGTTTTTGCATTTGATGATGATCATGATTGCTGAGTAGTAAAATTAGGGTTCTTAGGCATGGGTTAGGCTAGTAATTGCTTTTGATTGACTTGAGTATTTAAGTATTGATTGGATTTTATATTTTCCCTTATGGGTGAGTGTTCTTTACATTTAGGTCGAGTGCTTTACCTACTCTGTTTTACTTTGTAGCTCGATCACCCCACTCGAACTGACAACTCGAGTAGGTCTATACTTGCTTTTACTTGCGTCGTTTAGGTTGCTAGACATCCATAAACTGCTTGACTTGACTTAGAATGATTTGATCTTATCCTCATTGCATAACACAGTGTTCCTGATTGGATTGACATTGTATTCCCACCACTATACTGTAATTGCACACCACTATACTGTAATTGCACAACAACATATATTTTCTTGCATGTTTGTGTGAGAAAATATAGCTGTTTCAGCAATATTGGGGAGATGCTGTGAAGACAGCATGTTACCTTATTAATCGGCTACCAGTAATTAATCTTAGGAGTGTGTCTCCTCCATTGATCATCTTCGTGTCTTTGGTTGTGTTTGCTATGTTTTTGTACCAGAAGCGCAGAGGAACAAGCTAGAACCAAAACATATCAAGTGTATGTTCATTGGATACTCCTCTACGCAAAAGCGGTATAAATGTTACAATCCCACCACCAAGCGGGTGAACGTCTTAAGGGAGGTTAGATTTGTTGAAGATAAGGATTATTTTGATAAGAAAGAATTAGGATAGCTTGGAAGATCTAGCCTCGTCGGTTGATAGTGCATCAACTTTAAGGGCTATTCTTGAAGGTTTAGCTCCAGGTGGTGATTCGGTTGAACATATTGATAGCAACGAGGTTGAGAATGAGGAGAGTGACAGTAGTGTTCCTATAGAAGCAGTGGCAGTTATGATTCATAAGGTGATGTCAATGTGGAGGAATCACTAAGTATTGATTATGCTCTAGATCCAGTGGAGACTGCTGTAGTAGAGGAGTCTGAGGAGTCAGATCCTGAAGAAGAGATTGTGCCTCCATTGAGGAGAAGTACAAGGGTGATGTTTTCTCTTGGAAATTGGAAGAACAAAAGAGTGTATTACAATAATCAGGCGGTGGCTCATCCGTTTCAGAATCATTGTACCATGGATCAGTTTTCAAAAGAGCACCAAGCGTTTCTCTCCAAGATTGACAAGCATAGAATACCAAGCAGTTATGAAAAGACTTGCTTGTATGATGTTTGGGTTCAAGCTATGTTGGAAGAGATAACGTCTATGGTTAAGAATGATACATGGGATTGAGATTGACAAGCATAGCAAGAAGAAGCTTGTGGGCTATAGGTGGGTTTCAGCCCACCCCAGCTGATCGATCGATCTCAGCCCAGCCGATGTAAAGACTAATCAACTTTGGAGACTTGTAATTTGTGGCTGTAATTATTCACACATGTTTATTTCTTTGTAGCCACATGATTGGCTTGTCTTGTTGATATATTGTATCAGAACTAAACATTGATTAATTAAGAAAGAATAAGAAGAAAAAATATCTTCTAAGAATCCTCTCTCTTGTTCTTCATACTCTCACTCTTGTTCTTGATAATTCTTCTTTAATTCTCTAAAATCTATTGGGACGTCGCGGGAGAAATCTCATCAAATGTAGGCTGGACCGGGCGTTAGGGAATGAAGATTGGCATGCAGCTTTTTCCCACACTTATGTGGAGTATATGTCTCTATGGGGTTCGAATATCTGCCTCCTAATGGCCCATATAAACGTTAAACCGAGAAATTTCAAAAAATATTTTAAGTTTGACAAGAGGCGGATTAAAAAGGAGGGTTTCTTGGAAGCAATAATTTAAGGCTGGGAAATAATCCCGACACTGAATCAGAACCATTTTTTGATAAGGTATCTCGTTGTAGAAGAGAAATAGCGGAATGGAAGAAATCTAATCCATCTAACTCGGAAAAAATCATTTAAGAACTTCAAGCTGATTTGAGTAGGGAAGCAAACTCAGAGCGAAGTACAGTGGCTGAAGTTAATAGAATTGAATCCCTCTTATGTGAGGCGTATAAAGAAGAGCTGTGCTATGTGGTTAGCGGAAGGGGATCAAAATTCAAAAACAATTCACGCTACTACGAAGAAAAGCAGAGCTAGAAATAGAATTATAGGACTGAAGAATAAACAAGGTGAATGGATTGCAACTTTCGAAGGTATAGAAAGTATTTCAACTGATTATTTTGTGGAACTGTTCTCTCCCCAGGCAACTGGAAATATTGAGGAGTCATTGCAATACCTTCAGAGCAAGATCACGCCTGAGATAAATACTTCTCTTCTTCGACCAGTTACGGAATTGGAGGTAAATAATCCCTATTTAGTATGCATCCGGAAAAGGCTCCAGGCCCGGATGGGATGACGGCCTTATTCTATCAAAAGTTTTGGAATGTGGTTAAAAATGATTTGGTGAAGATAGTCCGCAAATTCCAAGAAGAAGGAGCTTTTGATAATAGGCAAAATGAAACTAATATTTTTCTTATTCCCAAGAAAGAGAGACCAACGGAGATGCAAGAACTCAGACCCATAAGCTTGTGTAACGTAAGCTACAAGATTATTTCCAAGGTCCTATGCTTCCGGTTTAAGAAAATCCTCCCAAGTCTAATTTCGTAGACCCAATCGGCCTTTTTCGATGGACGTTTAATCACAGATAATATCTTGATATCTCAAGAAAATTTCTATGCGCTAAGGACACATCAGACCCGAAGAAGGGGTTATCTAGCGATAAAGACATATATGAGCAAGACTTATGATAGAGTTGAATGGAAATTTGTAGATGGCTTATTATTAAAATTTGGTTTTGCTCCTCAATGGGTGAAAGGGGTGATGTCATGTGTACAATCAATATCCAGGTCCGTCTCTAGCCCATGGCAAAATTGGCATTTGCCATGGGCGCATACCAACATCCAAGGGCTATTCCTCGTAAGGACTACAAGCTCTACACGAAATACTAAGTGTATTGATTTCACAAAGATAATTAGAACTCACAAGGACTCGATTGATTCAAGACTAGCTTTTAAACAAGCAACTGAATTTTTCTTCTTAATAAAAGCGTGATTACAAAGTGATAAAGCAGAGAACTTAAATAGCTGAAAGAGACAACGGTCTAAAACTAGAAAAGGGAAATAAAATCTCGACATTGAAGGAGTAGAACGTTGGAGGTCTTCTAGCCGTTTGGCTTTGATGGAGGAGCATCTAAGATTGAGGCTGGGATGGTGTGCTTTTCTTTAGGGTTAAATGGACGTCCAAGATGCTTTTGAGGGCCTGGATCAAAAGGAAACTCTGATCCCTTGAAGAGTAGGTGGCGTGTGTAGCTGAAAAAGGAAAGTTCCTCTTTATTTTGTCTTTGTCGTGTTTTTGAAGGAAATGTCGTTTCTGTAGCTTCAAGACAGCATGTAGTCTTCAGGGCTTGGAGATAAAACAGCAAGGAGTCGAGCCAAGCTTGATCAGAACTCAATTTAGACATAAATTCTTCAAATAGCTCCGTGGAGATTGATGTAATGCTTTGTCGAGACAGCTCTAAGGCTATTTGAGTCATGATGCTTACATCATACCCTCCCTCTTCAAGTAGTTTCATCCTCGAAACTTCTATATCTGCAAATAGATAAGCCAAGTTAGTCCATTGAAACGTATAAGGGTTTAGAAGCTTACATTGGGTTTGATCAATTGATGGAGGATCTGGAGGTTCTTCTTTGATATGGATTGTGTTATTGAGACTCTCATCATCCTTAGCAGCAGGCTCATTCAGCTTCGGATTCATTTCTCCTTGGTTTTGGTCCTGGTCCAAAAACTCATTCGTTGAAGCTTCTTCTTGTTCCACCATGTTCATGTTAGTAACTGTAACTTTCTCAACGCCTTTGGCACTACACAAGTGTGTTAAGACAGTCATGTTATCATGAGGAACAATTGGAGTGGATATAGATTGAACCTTTTTTATTTATGGAGGTTGAAAAACCGCTTGTTGTGTGCTTGCTTGTGGTTCAAGGCTAGTTTGTTGCACCGATTCTCGAGTTGTTAGCACTTTCTTCGGTGTTGCTTGGGATTGGGAACTGGTTGGGTACCCACACAATTTAAACAACCACACCAACACGAAATAATAACACCACGTAATTCAAACAACCACACCAACACGAAATAATAACACCACGTATTACTTCAAACAATCAGCTAACATGCAACCTCATGCAAAGCTAATCAAACACATCCATGACTAACTACCTAGCAATTCACAACATCAAGAAATACTAAAAACAAAAGTCACAGAACAACATGGTCAATCGACCACAACCTATCGACCAACACCATCGATACCCCCTATCGACCACACCCTATCGATAGCCACTATCGACCTCGATCTATCGACCACACCTGGACAATAGCCATCATAAATACCATCCGAAGAAACTCATCGACTTACCTATCGATCACACCTAGTCGAGACACCATATCGACCTCGATCTATTGACCACACCTGGTCGATAAGCACTAGGAAAAACGTCCAGCAGGATCTATCGACATCGCTCTATCGACCTGCCCTAGTCGATAGCTGCTATCAACCTCGCCCTATTGACCACACCTGGTCGATAGTCAGTCCGATTTCCCAACTTCTCAACTTGGCCTACGCACAATCCTAAGGCCAAACCTCTAAACCACAACCAATACACATACCAAGCAAGGCAATGCCACACCAAGCTACTAGGGAAACACTCCCAACAAGCCGTGGAATCACCAAGAAACCATAACACACACAAACACCAAGCAAGCATAAGAACTCACAATCAAAGCTTAACAAGGCACAATAAGCAAAAATCCATGGTTCTGTAACCACCACAAGCTTAGAAAACTCTAGCTAACAATCCACAAATGACCACAAGGTTTCTAAGCAACCTAGGAACTACCCCAAAGCTTAGCACAACCCCACAAGCCCCCACACATGGCTTAATGTTAACATTTGGTCACAACTCACCTTAGAATGGATGGATCTATGCTTAGATGGACTCCCTAAGCTCAAGAAAGATCTCTCCTCTTCTTCCAAAGCTCACGCCAACTAGCCTCACTCCAATCCTTCCTTTTTCCCAAGTTTCATAAAGCTCCACACCATTTGATCTCACAAGATCCAAGCTTCACCAAGCTTTCCAAGCCTCTCTCTCTCTTTTTCTCTCTTCTTTTCTCTCAAGCTCTCAAGCTCACTCTTCCTTTGCCACAAATGGCGTAACAATGGAGGAAGAAGAAGAAGAGAAGTCAAAATGATTTTGACTTCCTTTTGAGTAAAAAACCCACAACTTTCTATTCGATTTATGACACTCCGGAACAAATCTAAATTAATTATTTTACCCCATAATCAGTTTCTCGAGACTTGTCCACACACACACACACACATGTACACGCATGTACATCCGAGGTCCATAACTAACCTCCAAGGTTTCCCACTCAGTCACTATGCTTATGACACCGCATCATCATATGTGCTTATTGCTCACTCACATACCAAACCCCAATACCCAAGACACCGCAGCATCTCTGATTTTTTAGCATATGCCATACCCCGCAGGATATCCACCATATCTCGCAAGATATTACCCATACCACAGCACCCAAGACACTGCAGCATCTCCGAGTTCTGGGTATCTGCCATACCACTCCACTCGGGGTAATATAACCTATATTAGTCTCGATATCCCATACCACACAATTCTGGGCAATATACTCTATGTCTAGGATATACACCTTACGAATCCACAATAACACATATCACTCTAGGCTATACACCTTCCGAGTCTGGGTACATCGCCAGTCGCACTCTCAAGACACGTAGTCTTTTGAGCTATCGACACTAGAGGAACTAGTCCTCTCATCAAGCAATAAGTCACACATCTATAAGCACCTCAACTGAAACTATCTCTCGTGATTCGTGTAAATCCTCGCAAGGTAACACTGGCATCACCCACATTCCGCACCCGGAATATCTGCCGTGCATAACAAATAACCAAGCTATGCCACCTATACCCAGTCACTTCGGGTATACCATCATCTCTTCCCCATTATGAACCAAGCTTTTAAATTCTCATAAAAACTTTCCATGACACTCGTGCCATCAGCAATAAGAACTATCCTTCTTATTACTCACATGCATTATCGCTTTTTAACACCAAAACAAAATACTTCACCATGACTCCAAAGTCATCAATAATAAGAAATACTGGAACCTCTCGATGGAACTCAAGCCGCAGCATGCTTCTGGAACGACTTCCGGAACCTTGTTTCCATCATAGCCTCTGGCTGCCAAGTTTCCTCCTGCACCCGTCACAGTCCCACAGAACTCGCATCATCGGAATCTTCTTCCGACGAAACTCCTTGATCCTCCGCTCGAGAACTCTCAAAGGTCTCGCCTCAACGGTCATATTAGGCTGGAGATCTGACAGAATCTCAGCCAATACCTCGTTACCCCTATGCAAACATTTCTTCAGCATCGACACATGGGAGACCTTATGAAATGCGTGCATAATATCGGGTAACTCCAATATATACGCTACCGGTCCAACACGCTCTACAATCCGGAATGGCCCTATATACCTCGGACTCAACTTAGTCGCAGTAATGGACCTGTTCGGACCTCTCAGCAAAGCCATCTTGAGATACACTTTATCTCCCAAGTCAAACACAAGCTCTTTCCTCCTGTTATCGACATAACTCTTTTGCCGATCCAGGGATTCCTTCATGTTCAGCTTCAAAACCCAGATCCTCTCCGTGGTTTTCTGAACAAAACTCGCACCCAATGTACTCCTCTTGTCCACTTGAGTCCAATACAAAAATGTACGACACGATCTCCCATAAAAAGCCTCGTATGGAGCCACCCCAATACTCGCCTGGTAGCTATTGTTATACACAAACTCTACCAAGCTTAAGTGATCCACCCAATGACCACCACAATCCAGCACGCACATCCTCAATAAATTCTTCAAAGTCTGGATGGTCCTCTCGAACTGCCCATCTGTCTGAGGATGATAAGCCGTACTCATGCGCACCCTCGTGCCCATCTCCGCCTGAAACGTATTCCAGAACTCAGATGTGAACTTACGATCCCGGTCTGAAATAATGCTCACCGGTACTCGATACAGTCTCACAATCTCCTACACGTAATTCTTAGCCAAAACCGCACACCCATCAGTCTTCTTACTGGCCAAAAAACGTGCACACTTGGTCAATCGATCAACGATGACCCAAATAGCATCCTTGGTCTGAGAAATTGGTAAGCCCACCACAAAATCCATTGTGATCATGTCTCATTTCCACTCTGGAATGGGTAAACTTCGCAACAAACCACTCGGGACCTAGCGCTCTGCCTTCACTAACTGGCACACGTTGCACGCCGCAACCCAGTTAGCAATACCTTTCTTTATCCAGACACAATGATAATACCGCTTAAGATCACGGTACATCTTAGTCGCTCCTGGATGAATTAAGAACATACTCGCATGAGCCTCACTCAGGATTTTTCACCTTAAATCCTTGTCCAAAGGTACGCATACCCTCCTACTCACAAAGATAGTGCCATTCGTAGATACCTGATACTCTGAACCCGCTTTTCTCGAAGCTTTAACCAAGCCCTCATCTTTTTCCTGAGCCAACCAAACTCTGCTCATAAGATCCACCTGATTAGCTGCCTCTAAGCCCAAAGGTTCCTGAGATAAAACACACAAACGCAATATGCGAATCTCGCTCACCAAAGACTCAACATCCTTCCCGTCAGCTTCGTCATAGACTTAGCCAAACTTGCCAAACCCTTAACAAACCGCCGATAATAACTTGTCAACCCGAGAAAACTCCTAATCTCTGTGGCATTCCTCGGCCTCGGCCAAGCACCAATGGCCCGAACCTTCTCTAGATCCACGGAAACCCCCTCCGCTGAGATAACATGACCCAGAAAACCAATCTCCCACTGCCAGAAGTTACACTTGTGCAACTTAGCAAACAAGTTCTGTTCCCACAGCTTCGCAAGAACCATACGCAGATGCATCTCATGCTCCTCCAGGCTCTTCGAATACACCAAGATATCATTGATAAAGATGATCACAAACTCATCCAGATACTCTTGGAAAATGCTGTTCATCAATCTCATAAATGCAGCTGGTGCATTTGTCATCCAAAAAGGCATCACCACAAACTCATAGTGGCCATAACGAAATCTGAAAGCCATCTTCCAGATATCTACCTCATCGATAGGAATTTGATGATATCCCGATGTCAAGTCAGTCTTCGGGAACAAAGTAGCCCCTCTCAACTGATCCAATAACTCATCAATCCGAGGAAAATGATACATGTTCTTCACTATGACTCGGTTAAGTCCCCGGTAGTTAATGCACAACCGAAAACTCCCGGTGCTCCCCACGGTGAAGTACTCAGGTGAATAAACCCCTTACTCAGCAACTCCTCCAGCAGCTTCTTCAGCTCTGCCATCTCTAATGGAGCCATCCTATAAGGAGCCTTGGATATCGGTGTCATCCCCGGTTCTAACTCAATCGTGAAAGGATCCAACCTAGACGGTAGTAACCCCTGTAACGACTGGAACACATCCTGGAACTATCGAACCACTCAAATATCCTGAACCTTAGCCTCTCCAACGGCCTGCGGCAAAGAAATGGTAGCCAAATACGCCTCATAACCCCTCTCGATCATACGCTCGACTTGCATAACTGAGATCACGAGACTCCCAAAAGTCAATCTCACCCTCTCATACACCAACCTACCCTTGCCTCTGTCAAAATCGACATGCTCTCGATGATAATCCAGATGTGCTCTGAACTTCCTGAACCAATCTATGCCCAAAATGACATCGTACAGCTCAACAGAGCAGATAATCAAATCGGCAGGCATTGACTCTTCCGCTACCTGAACATCCACGTCTCTAACCCGACTGTGAATCATTAAGAGTTTCCCTCCGGCAACCTCCATGAAACCCAAAGTCACACCGGGCTTGCTTCTAACATTTGCCTTCTCAGCCAATTCCGGATTGACGAAGCAATACGTGTCAAACAACACATGACACTCAACACCCTCAACACATAAGGTCCCTGCACATATACATGTGCCGAGAACCTTAATACCCTACAAGCAACCAAATTCCTAACACATAATTAAACTTAGATGAATTTAAGGAAATACCTGTGATTGGCCTGGTGGGCTTCTTCATTTCGTGATAAGAGATAGAAATGGGCTTAGGCTTTATAAAGAGGCATATGAATGAGTGATATGGCTTACCTCATTAAAAACCTTATTTGAAAAACCCAATTGGGACAAAACCAACTGAAGAAAAAGAGTATAAATCATATCACCTCTCTTGATAAATGTTTAGGTGGCTTGGATCACAACCAGTGTAGTTGGATTAGCACACACTAAACTGCCCTGAAAGGTGTTGAGAAGATGTTGCAAAGTGGGCTTGAGCTTATCTTGTTTGGATCGAGTGATAGGACCCGGAGAAATGCTAAGTCTTCATGTCCTTGTAGCTCCGGTTCAAGCTGCTTCCTTTGCTCCTCATTGTCGTCTCCATGTTGCATTGATTCCTCCTCCTTGCTGGCCATACTCTCATCATCCTCCCCCTCTTGAAAAGGATTTGATCTCAAGTCTGCTTCATCTGCAAAATAAGGAACCAAATCAGTAATATTAAAACTCGGACTTACATGGTACTTACCTTGGAGATCAAGCTGATAGAAGTTGTTGTTGAGCTTCTTGATGATTTTGAATAGACCATCAATTCTGGGTATAAGCTTGGATTTTTTCTCCTTATTGAACCTTTCTTTTCTCAAATGGATCCACACCAAGTCTTCTTCTTCAAAGACCTTCTCCTTGCGGCCTTGTTTGCTTGTTTAGCATATAACTTGGTCTTGTTCTCAATATTAACTCGAGCCTTCTCATGGATCTGTTTGACTAGTTCAGTCTTTTTCTTGCCATCAAGACTTATCCTTTCACTCATAGGTAAAGGCATTAAATCCAAAGGTGAGATGGGATTGAACCCGCAAACAATTTCAAATGGTGAATACTTAGATGCGGAATGCCTAGCATGGTTATAAGAAAATTCAACATGAGGCAAACATTCTACCCAAGTTCTAAGATTCTTTTTAATTATAGCACACAACAAAGTATATAGGGTTCTATTAACTACTTCAGTTTGACCATCGGATTGGGGATGACAAGTTATAGAGAAACAAAGCTTAGTTCCTAGTTTAGACCAAAGTGTTTTCCAAAAATAGCTAAGGAACTTAGTGTCTATATCCGATAAAATCGTTCTACGCATGCCATGAAGTCTAACTATTTCCTTAAAGAACAATCCAGCTACGTTAGTAGCATCATCGGTTTTATGACATGGGATAAAATGAGCCATTTTGGAGAACCTATCAACTACAATAAATACCGAATCCTTTCCAGTCTTAGTTCTAGGTAATCCAACTACAAAATCCATAGAAATATCATGCCAAGGATGCAATGGAATAGCTAGAGGAATATACAAACCGTGATTTTGGATTGTGGATTTGTCTTGCTTACAAGTTACAAAATGGAATATACAAACCGTCATTGTTGACAAGCTTTCTCGACATCAGTCTTCATATGTGGCCAAAAGAAATGTTCGTGCAATACGCTCAGTGTTTTTGCCACGCCAAAGTGACCCATAAGACCACCTGCATGAGCTTCCTTGACAAACAAGTCTTGCAAAGAAGAGGCACACATAATCATTTTTCATAAAACAGAAACCCATCATGTTTATAATATTTTCCAGCGCCAAATTTCGCACAAGCAGCATAAATCTCTTTGAAGTCAACATCAGTAGCATATAGTTCTTTAATTTGCTCAAATCCGAGTAGCTTAACCTCTAGAGAGTTCAAGAGAACATAACTTCGAGAAAGAGCATCGGCTACTATATTCTCTTTACCTTTTTTGTATTTGATCATGTAAGGGAAGGTTTCAAGGAATTCAACCCACTTAGCGTGCATTTTGTTTAGCTTTTGTTGTCCTTTGAGGTGCTTGAGAGATTCATGATGTGTGTGTATAACAAACTCCTTGGGCCAAAGATAATGTTGCCACGTTTGCAAGGCCCTAATAAGCGCATAGAGTTCTTTGTCGTAAGTCGGGTAATTGAGTGTGGCGCCTCCAAGCTTTTCACTAAAGTAAGCTATGGGTTTCCTTTCCTGCATAAGAACAGCACCAATACCAATTCCTGAGGCATCACATTCAATTTCAAAGTTTTTATCAAAGTTAGGAAGTGATAGAACCAAGGCATGTGTGAGCTTGTCTTTCAAAGCTTGGAAAGCTTCTTCTTGTGCTTGCTCCCATTTAAATTCAACATTTTTTTGATAACTTCGGTGAGTGGGGCTGCAAAAGTGCAGAAATCTTTGACAAATCTCCTATAAAATCCGGCAAGGCCATAGAAACTTCTCACTTCGCTAACACTTTTTGGACTCGGCCATTCTTTAATCGCTTGAATATTTTCTTCATCTAAAGGCTTCGAATTGTTCAGCTATTAATCTGCCCATATCGGCCGTGAGAGCTTCATACATTTGTTGCTACCTCCTTCTTCATTAGTTCCCACCATGGTACCTATCCAAATTCAAACAAGTAGCAAGTAAAAATGCTCAAAGATAACACAGCCACTCGAAAAGATTTCAAAGACAAGGAACAGAGTAACCGCTTAAGTTGCCTAAAACGCCTGAAGTGCCGGTTCGACTTGATGACACAAAATAAATGATCAAATCACGAGCAAGAATTCTAGAATCAATTTTAATAGACACTAGACTCTTTTTAAGTTCAGAAAAAAACAAATTTCAGATTTTTATCACACGCCAATAATTTATTAAAATTCAAACAAGACGCGCGATAGACAGTTATTCCGGATTTCGACTCTAGCAGTTGATCAGTCACGAAAAAATATAAAAACATGCCAAAAAATTCCAGAAAATTTTAATAATTACTAGAATCAAACTAGGTTCAGATTCAATTGATTTCATGATTTTATCTGACACCAAACGTTTATGAAAATTCTAGCAATCAACAGACAAATCGATTCAGATGTTCTGCAGAATACGAAAAGGTACAATCGATTTGAAAAGAAACAACCTGAGGTGGAGTCTGCTCTGATACCACTTGATGTGATCCTATGTATGATCACGGCCCTGAATACTGTCCAAATGGTGTGTTTCTCACGGTGACACGTTATGGTTTGCGGAAATGATGAAAATAACATGACGATGAAGCAATCGGTGATGAAGCAAGGGATTGATGCGAAACTTCTAAAGGTGATGATGAACCTTTAGACTTTCAGACTTGTTCGGTACGTGAGTTAGGACTCTGGACGTGATGAACAAGAGGTGAATCGAAGTGATACTTCTTAAAAATTGTGACAGACTCTAAGACTATCGAACTTGCTAGCATGAGGATGAAGATCCGATCACAAGCAAGGAATGATCAAACAGATTTAAGAGAGTTTGAGAATACGAAAAGAGTTTGATACTTAGAAATGAAGCCTTACACGAGTTTAAAACAGCAAAACAGTCAAGGAAAAAGTCTCGAAAATACAAAGCATTAAAACATAGTTTGAATAAAAAGATGACTCTTCAAGTCTTCACATTTTCGGCTGATTCTTCTTCGGACTTGGGCTTCTTTATTTCGTGATAAGAGATAGAAATGGGCTTAGGCTTTATCAAGAGGCATATGAATGAGTGATATGGCTTACCTCATTAAAAACCTTATTTGGAAAACCCAATTGGGACAAAACAAAATGAAAGGAAAAAGAGTATAAATCATATCACCTCTCTTGATAAATGTTTAGGTGGCTTGGATCACAACCAGTGTAGTTCGATTAGCACACACTAAACTGCCCTGAAAGGTGTTGAGAAGATGTTGCAAAGTGGTCTTGAGCTTGTCTTGTTTGGACCGAGTGATAGGACCCAGAAAAATCCATAAGTCTTCATGTCCTTGTAGCTCCGGTTCAAGCTGCTTCCTTTGCTCCTCATTGTCGTCTCCATGTTGCATTGGTTCCTCCTTCTTGCTAGCCATACTCTCATCACTACCCGTTGCAGCATAAGAAACTACAGATATCCTAAAGTAGACACTACCCCAACATTAACTTTGAAGAGAAGATTGTGTTGGCTCCGATGCGCTGTGGTAGAGTTTTTGTTCAGCCACAGTCTTCTATTTTTTTCTTAGTCTTCCTTGAGGTTTGTTCAGTGGTTTTGGTGCCTTTTACGCTTGATTGAATGTCTGTTATATCTAACTTGTTGACAGTTTCTGCAAGTCTACAATTGAAAACAAAAACAGAATAGTAAAGAACTTGAAAATGGAAAAGTTTCAAACCCAATGTTGTTCATTGTTCTTGGGTCCACCATTTGAATTTTTTCATGTGCAAAAGGAATTTTATCTCAGTACTTCATTGTTGCTTGGGTCTAGTTGTTTGTTTATATTCTATGTATCGAAATCAATGTGAGAACACCATAATAATCAAATAAATTTGACTTACCTCAACATCTTAGAAAAATTGAACCAATATACCTATTGCTCTCTACGACTTCTGCTCTCATTTTTTGGTCAGCATTTTTGGAATTTCTTAGGTTTTAATGGTTTTAGGATTTAGAGATTTTTAAGGTTAAAATACTTTAAAAAGAGTGCACTTCATAGTGTTTTTGTTTGTTTTTTTAATTAAAAATTTTGTTGTTTCTATGAAAAATACAAACACCTCGACATTTTATGTCCTTAAAATAACATTTTGTCACGGTAAACGAAAACGGTTTACAGAGAGTCAAATCTATTAACTGATTACTAACAATAGAATAATGGTTAAATCTGTTAACGGATTAAAGTTGAGGGGATGTTTTACTAAAACAATAGTTGAGGGTTTAAAAATGGATGAGACCAAAATTGTGGGGTTTTTTCATTAAATTCTCAACGAAAATAAAGGAGAAAAAAACACATTATTTTGGTCATTATCACTTTTTTTTAAAGAGGTCTTTGGTCAAATATTATCTTCTTAATATGTTTTGGTCAAGTATTATTTTCTTAATATATTTAGTACACATACCATAATTGAAATAAACTTAACATTACATTAGTTGTATTGTTCTAGTCAGGGGCGGTTCGATGGGTGTGCAAGGGGAGCAATTGCCCGGGCCCAAAATTTTAGGATCATTTTTAGGGCTAAAATTAAAAAATTTAGGGCCCAAAAAAATATATAAAACAATTTTATATAGAAAAAGGCCCCATTTTTATTATTGGCACAAGGACTCAAAATTTATTGGACCGCCACTGGTTCTAGTCTTACAAACATGCATGCATTTAATTTAATTTTTAAAAAAGATTTAAGCGTCGTTTATTGCCGCGCGTCGTTGGCTCAGCTTTTTCCCTTTAAAACAAAAAAAGTCTCTGACCCTCTCAAATCAGATCATCTTTTTCAGTTTCTCTCAAAATTCAAAATTCTTCTCTTGTGGCTTTCGCTCGCTCTCAATCGTAAGTCTTCTTTGTCGATTTTTTTTAAAATTTTCTGGGTTATTAACTGTTTGCTCCGATCCGATGTAGAAACACTCAATTCTAGGGTTTGATTCATTCCAGAATTGTATTTGATTTGCATAGTTTCACTGATTGTGTTGTTTGAAAATTAGGGATTCGGAAACGGAGAAAATTAAAAGATCGTAGCAAAAGAAGAGAAGTAAAGAAGACTCTGATGATGAAGTCTCTAGGACGAGGAGACCAAGGCGTGCTGCAGCATGTGCAAATTTCAAGGAGAAATGAATTTGTTTCTCTGAGAAAACTGATAGGGTTGAAGCAAAGAAACAACAACAAATTGTGGAGGAGGAGACTGTGGCGCTGGGATTAACTTCTCTGCCGAGGGATGATGAAGCGACTCGTTCAACTCGGAGGCTCACAGATTTCATACTACATGATTCTGATGGAGTTCACAGCCTATGGAAATGTTGGAGATAAATGATATATTCATTTCAGGTGTTATATTACCTTCAGATGAATCGGAGAAAGGAAAAGGTGTCAAGTGTCAATCTTTTGGACGGGTTGAGTATTGACATATAACTGGTTAAGAAGAAGGGTCTCCGGTTATATGGATCTCGATGGAGTTGGTGGATTACGATTGTTGTAAGCCGAATACTAGCTACAAGAAGATCTATGATTATTTCTTTCAGAAAGCAATAGCTACAGTAGCTATGTATAAGAGATTGTCAAAGTCTTCAGGTGGGAGTCCTGACATTTGTCTTGATGAGTTGCTTGCTTCGGTTGTCATGTCAATGAGCGGAAGCAAGTACTTTGCTTGTGGTGCGGCCATCCAAGACTTTGCTATGTCTCCGGGAGAATTTATATACAACAACCTCGATGGATTGGATGAGACAGCTAAAAAACATGAAACAATCTTTGCTGAGATTCCTGTTATTGTTACTCTCAGAGATAAGAAGATCATGGAAGGGAAACCTTCTAATGGAGCTCTGAGGATTGCGGAAAGCCATGATGAACTGGTTGACGAGGATACAAGATATGCTAAGCTGTTACAAGATGAAGAGTATAGGAAATCTTTGAAGCGGCCGAGAAAAAACAGCAGCACAGCTTCTGCTCCAAAGACGAACTCCTACATTAAGATCCATGAAGATGAGATTGCTAGTGATTATCCATTTTCATCTTACTACAAGAACTCCAAAAAAGAAACATATGAACTTTTGCTTTCTGATGCTGGTTATGAGCTACACACTGATTACATGCCTTGCAGGATGGTGCACAATTGGGCTCTTTACAACTCTGATTTAAGGTTCATATCCCTCGAGCTTTTCTCGATGAAACAGATTGATGATATGGATGTCACTGTTTTTGGGTCAGGTGTGCTGAGTGATGATGATAGAACGTGGGATGATACGCAGAGTTCCCAGTCACATGATCCTGATGGGATAAGCATATTTCTCAGTCAAATCAAGGAATAGATTATTGAGTTTGATGGAGAAGGAATTATCATCATTTCACTACGATGAGACCGAGGTTACGCGGAAGCTCGTGGCACCTAATATTCCACAAGGGGGCATGAAGAGGCATAAGGAGCAAGCCTTAGAGGGAACACCGATCAGAGAAAGCGACCCGGTGATCGATCCCATGATCACCGAGGGTGCAAGGGTGCTGATCCTGTGCGTTTTCACCATCACTAGGTGAAAACGCACACATAAGTCACCAAGGACGAACACACTCTTTTTCCCTACTCGTGTTTATCCCAAAGTGGTTTACCGAGAGGTTTTTAATAAGGCGATCTGACTTGGTGCATTACACCCGACCCCATGTAATTATCCTTCGTAGAACTACCCATTACATGTAAGGATAATTACCCGGTGTAATATCTATCTTTAGGAGGTTTACCGCTTTCACTGAACATCCCTTTTTTACTATTTACCCATCATTTGTACACAGTCCCACAAAGGACACGCTCTTCTTTATGTCCCTTGTAACCCTAGAAGGGCTCGGCTATATAAAACTGGGATCCCACCTTGTAATACGGTTAGCATGAATAATCATATTTCTCTTAACTGATTTCTCTCTAACTTAATCAAGCTGCTTAGCTCTTGAGTTGTTCTGACATTGATCTCGTAGCTGGGCTCGGATCATCATTCAAATCATATCACTGATCTTACCATAATCCATGGGGCCGGTTAGCAATCCACCTCCGTTACATCTCCATCTTGTTGTGGTTCTTTGGTTCGAGACATCACCGTCGTTCCATCCATCCATCCATTCATCTTTTGGATGTTTCCAGTTTGAGTCATCACCGGGTTCATTCTCCTTCTATTGGTACCATTGTCCGGAGGACCTACCTAGGGACTTATGAGCTGGTATCAGAGCTTTGGCTCCGCTAAAGGTTGTGTTTTTCCAACTCTATCCATAGTTCGTTCGTTTCCTTACTCTTATCTTCATTTCGTACCATAGAAAACCCATAAAAATTGTTAACTTTTGTTCTTTCTGTTCGTTGCTAGGTTGTTAGTTTCAGTTTTTTGTGGTAATTGCTAGAACCTGTAGAACTGTTGGGCCTTCGTGGCCATTGTGTAATTACATGGAGAACATTTAAATGTATAGGCGTTTATTTATTTGAGTAATTGCTGCAAAAAAAAAAAATCGAGTGCAGTCATTTTGTTTTGGTATCAGAGCCCATACAGTTCTAGGATAGCTTTTGTGTTGTTTGCGGTCATAGAATCATCTTCTTCAAGCCTTGTGGGATTCCACGGTGAGTATCTTCATTGTGATGATTGTGTTTTAGCATTTCTTAGTCCCTGTTATTTGAACTGCAGATGGCTAGAGGGCGTGGTGGAGGCCGTAGTCGGGGTAGAGGTCATGGTCGTGATGTGGAGGAGTGGGTCGATGAGTCGCATTCGATACAGGTTGGATCTGAGGGTATTGCCGGTGTGAGTACCGGTGTGGCTGGTGTTCCAGCGGGTGCTGCGGGTATAGCAGCAGGTGCTGCGGGTTTAGCAGCAGGTGCTGCGGGTTTAGCAGCGGGTCATACTCAGGCCCGAGATGATCGCCTTGCTGATCTCTTGATAGTGTTGTTGGAGCGGTTACTAGAGAGGGTACCAGCTCAAGCTTATGTGGTACCACCAGTGGTTGTTGAGGTTCAGCCTCAGGTTGCAGGTGCGGTTGCTGAGGAGCTCCCATCCAACCTCAGGATGATGGAGCAGATGCAGAAGATAGGCACGGGTTTTTCCCTAGAAAAGCTAATCCTGAGGACGCTGATGTGTGGTAGAGGAGGGTACAGAAGAATTTCCTCTCGAGTAGGTATCGCGTGGGATACCAAGTGGACATTACGGTCCATTATTCTGAGGTAATGCGCATCTCTTATGGAGAGGTGTGGCAGCCCAGAGAGTTCAGGCCGAGGTTGCTTGAGCGGATTTTTTGGAGGAGTTTAACTTCAAGTATTACTGTAACACCCCTATCCGTAAAATCTGCCCTAACAATGGTGTTAACCGGTAGACCTCAAAAGTTTTCTCGATAATTCTCTAAGTCTCAAACGAGGTTTCTGGATTTCCTCAAATTCAAAGTTTATATGCACAGCGGAACTACAACACTTAAGTCATGCAAGCGAGTCTCAAAATTTCTCAAATAAATTCCATTCAACTAACCAAATATGAACAAAAGAATTCCTCAATAATTCAATAACTCAAATATCTCAAATACTCGCTAACATGGTTCTTAAGCAACTAAACATCAAACTCAAAGCACAAAATAATAAAATCAACTAAACTCAAACTCCTAATAAAACCATCCGTCCCATCCAATGCCTCCAGGTCTCGCGAGCTCTTCCTTAATCTTTATTACCTGCATCAACGAGTGGATGCGTAAACAACAAAAGTTGCCTAGTGAAGCGATCGTCCCGTCTAACCAGTTTTAGTGTCAAGACAATTTAATATATGTGCATGATTAATCAAGTTAAGTCAATGTAAAGCAACGGTTCCCTCAAACGCATATGTCGAAGCACATACAACACAACAAATGGAACCAAACTGTCAAGACATCAAACGCAATACCCTTAACATAAAAAAGACAACCAACACAACCAAATCACCACAAACACAAACCACAGTCACGCACTCACAAATACTTGCAGCACAACCCGTAATCACAACCTACGGCTACGTACTCACAAGCACCCACAAATACAAACCATAATATGTGCCATAAACCAAGTCATGCAGCTCACCTTAATATCTCAGAGGCTTTTGATTAACCTACAGACACATAAAATCAATCAATACAAATATCTAACCAACACCCCAACAAAATACATACTCACAATCACAAAAACCCTTACCGATTCGGGTCCGCGTGAGCTATGCTAACCAAATCCTCAAACTACTCAAGCTTCTCAAAGATCTCTGCCACAGAACCACTAAACATCCTAAATAACCCAAACTATCGGATTAGAACACTGGATTTACGATGAGATTCGCTTACCAATCGATGAATTCTTGGACGAACGGTAAAGCTCTAAGGGTTCACGAACAACTCCTCAAATAGATCGACAACTGGCAGATTTTCTGTGATAGATCATCATTAATACCTTAATAACGAGATCTGATCGGAATAGAATCACAAAAATCACAAAGGAATCGCTTACCCCTTCACGAACCTTGATTCTCGGCCAAATTCTCCAAAACTCGAAGCTCTAGGGTTCTTAGCTCTGGCTGCGCAAACTCTCTGTGTTATGCGACTCTAAAACCCTCAAAACTCTTATACTAATTGTCCCTTAAGTTTAATCCACGAATTGGACCTTGGTCCTTAAGAAAAACCCACCAAAA
Organism: Cardamine occulta; assembly: GCA_028015245.1. Classification (NCBI taxonomy): domain Eukaryota; kingdom Viridiplantae; phylum Streptophyta; class Magnoliopsida; order Brassicales; family Brassicaceae; genus Cardamine; species Cardamine occulta. The sequence continues at coordinate 2,957,435 of CM051366.1, forward strand.
ACTCACAAATAATGGCCCATCTTCATAATATGACTCGGCCCTTCACACCACCGCCTTATTCCATACTTAGAATATATTTTACGAGATTGGGACTTGACAAAACTCGATTTGACTGAACCAATCAAATTTGGGTCACAAACCACCTTAATCCGCATATCCGGTTCCATAACCACCCCAAAATATCAAAATCTCCTTAAACCAATTCCAGCTCGTTCGATTGTCATTAATTCCCAAAATATTAGGATTGATCGAAACAAAAATTGATTTGACCGAGCCAATTGGTCCAACCCCAACAATTTCCCTTATTTGGTCTGCAGTCCTTCTTTAATGAATCCTGGTCCAATCAGGATTTCTAGATGGCCCAGCCAAATTCCACCTCGACCCAACTTAATCATTTTCCAAAATAATTCAACCCTGACTTCCCCAGCCTGAGCCAACCATTTTCATTTTTCGAACAAAAGTTGTCCTAAATCGGACCAAACCTGTCCGGATCCGACCAGAATTGTCCGAATGTGACCAAACTCCATTTTTCGACCATACTTGTCCATTTCCAGACCAAACATGTCCATTTCCAGACCAAACTCCATTTTCCGACCAAACATGTTTTTCCGAACATACATGTCCGAACGACCGAATCTGTCCGAATGACAAAACCTTGGAATTTCTCGACTGACCGTAACATTGCCCATACCGAGACTCCATTGCCCAAAACATGGGTGTTACAATTACCCTCAGGAGGTGTTTAACCGATTCGAGTCGAGGCTTGCGAGATTGGTCTGTATGCGAGTATGAGGTGGAGTTCAACCAGCTCGGGTATTATGTTAGACGGGCGGTTGAGAGTGAGTCGGCCCGTGTGCAAAGATTGCTGATGGGTGTTAGGGTTGAATTACAGAACCGTTGTATGGTTAGGGCTTTTTGCACGGTTGATGAGTTGGTTGAAACTACGACATTGCTTGAGGAGGGTCTTAAAGACGAGGTGGTAGTGGTTACACCGAGTTTTTAGGTAAGATCCATGCAGCAGCAGTCTGGTCCGAACCGAGGTGCTAAGCCGATGCAAGGACAGAAACAGAAGCGGGATGGCACTTCAAGAGGAAGTCGTGGTCAGGGTTACTTCAGGTGTGGGAGCATGGATCACCGAGTGGTGAGCTATCGTAACAAGGGCTGGGTACGAGTGGATTCTCGGCTGTGCTTTCACTGCAAGGAGGTGTGGCATATTATACCTCAGTGTCCCAAGTTACGGCAAAGTGAGGCCATAGTGGTGCAGCTCGTTAGGCCGGTGGCAGCAGCACCTCTTGTGTATTCCATTGTCGAGCCCAGAGAGCTGAGTTCCAGGCCGATCACAAGTATTTTAATAGATTCATCTAAGTTGAATTATGTGTTGGGAAATTCGGTTACTTGTTGGGGTGTTATAGTTCTCGGCACATGTATATGTGCAGGGACCATGTGTATTGGGGGTGTTGAGTGTCATGTGTTATTTGACACGGGAGAATCGCATTGCTTCGTCACACCAGAGTTGGCCGAGAAGGCTAATGTTTGAAGCGTGCCCGGTGTGAGTTTGGGTTTCGTGAAGGTTGCCGGAGGGAAGCTTCTCATAATTCATGGTTGGGTTAGAGATATTGATGTTCAGGTAGTGGAAGATTCTATGTCTGCCGATTTGATTATCTGCTCTGTGGAGCTGTACGATGTTATTTTGGGCATAGATTAGCTCGGGAAGTTTAGAGCGCATCTGGATTGTCACCGAGGGCAAGTCGAGCTTGACAGAGGCAAGTCGAGCTTGTCACCGAGGGTTGTGTATCAGAGGGTGAAATGAACTTCCGGGAGTCTCGTGGTCTGGTTATGTAAGCCGAGCGTTTGATCGAGAGGGGTTCTGAGGCGTATCTGGCTACCATTTCCTTGCCAAAGGTCATTGGAGAGGCTAAGGTTTAGGATATTCGAGTGGTTTGAGAGTTCCCAGATGTGTTCCAGTCATTGCAGGGGTTACCACTGTCTAGGTCGGATCCTTTCACGATTGAGTTGGAACCGGGGACAACACCAATATCCAAAGCTCTTTATAGGATTACTCCAACAGTGATGGCAGAGCTGAAGAAGCAGCTGGAGGAGTTGCTGAGTAAGGAGTTTATTCGCCGAAGTACTTCACCGTGGGGAACACCGGTTTGTTTGTGAAGAAGAAGTATGGGAGTTTTTGGTTGTGCATTGACTACCAGAGACTTAACCGAGTCACAAGGAAGAACAAGTATCCTCTTCCTCCGATTGATGAGTTATTGGATCAGTTGAGAAGAGCTACTTGGTTCTCTAAGATTGACTTGCCATCAGGATATCATCAGATTTCTATCGATGAGGTAGATATCCAGAGACTTAACCGAGTCACAAGGAAGAACAAGTATCCTCTTCCTCCGATTGATGAGTTATTGGATCAGTTGAGAAGAGCTACTTGGTTCTCTAAGATTGACTTGCCATCGGGATATCATCAGATTTCTATCGATGAGGTAGATATCCAGAAGATAACTTTCAGATCTCGTTATGGCCACTACGAGTTTGTGGTGATGCCATTTGGGTTGACAAATGCACCACCTGCATTTATGAGATTCATGAACAGCATTTTCCAAGAGTATCTGGATGAGTTTATGATTATCTTGATCGATGATATCTTGGTGTATTCGAAGAGCCTGGAGGAGCATGAGGTGCATCTGCATGAACAGAAGTTGCGAAGCTGCGGGAACAGAAGTTGTTTGCTAAGTTGAGCAAATGTAACTTCTGGCAGCGGGAGATTGGTTTTCTAGGTCCTGTTATCTCTGCGGTGGGGGTTTCGGTGGATCTAGAGAAGGTTCGGGCCATTAGTGCTTGGCCGAGGCCGAAGAATGCCACGGAGATTAGGAGTTTTATCGAGTAGGCAGGTTATTATCAGCGGTTCGTTAAGGGTTTCGTGAGTTTGGCTAAGCTGTCGGGAAAGGATGTTCCTTTCATTTGGTCCTCGGAGTATGAGGAGAGTTTTGCAAAACTGAAGGCCTTGTTGACTAGTACTCCAATATTAGCGTTGCTAGATCCGTGCGAGCCTTACGTCGTGTTTACCGATGCGTCAGGAGTTGGTCTTCACTGTGTGTTGATGCAGCGGGGGGAGGTTATTCCCTATGTTTTGTGGCAGCTGCGGAAGCATGAGGGCAATTACCCTACCCATGATCTTGAGATGGCTACGGTGGTTTTTGTTTTAAAGATTTGGAGATCTTATCTTTATGGCGGAAATGTGCAGGTGTTCACAGATGATAAGAGCCTGAAGTACATTTGCACTCAGCCTGTGTTGAATTTAAGGCCGATTATGGTCTGGAGATAGCTTACCATCCTGATAAGGCTAATCTGGTTACAGATGCGTAGAGTCGAAAGCGGGTGGCTTTGAATCGGAAGCATGAGGTTGAGTCTTTGGTGAGCGAGATTAGCACATTGCGTTTGTGTGTTATATCTCGGGAACCTTTGGGCTTAGAGGCAACTAATCAGGCGGATCTTTTGGGCAGAGTTAGGTTGGCTCAGAAAAAAGATAAGGGCTTGGTTAAGGCATCGAGAGAAGTGGGTTCTGAGTATCACGTATCTGTGAATGGCACTATCCTTGTAAGTGGGAGGGTATGCGTATCTTTGGATGAGGATTTGAGGCGAGAGATCCTAAGTGAGGCTCATGCGAGTATGTTCTCGATTCATCTAGGAGCGACTAAGATGTACCAGGATCTTAAGCGGTATTATCATTGGGTCCGGATGAAGAAGGATGTTGCTAACTGGATTACGGGGTGCAACGTGTGCCAGTTAGTGAAGGCAGAGCACCAGGTCCCATGTGGTTTGTTGTGGAGTTTACCCATTCCAGAGTGGAAGTGGGATATGATCACGATAGATTTCATGGTGGGCTTACCTGTTTCTCAAACCAATGATGCTATCTGGGTCATCGTTGATCGATTGACCAAGTGTGCGCATTTTCTGGCCATTAAGAAGACCGATGGGTCTATGGTATTGGGTAGGAAGTATGTGCAAAATATTATGAACTGTATGGAGTACGGATGAGCATTGTCTTGCACCGGGATCCTAAGTTCACATCTGAATTCTGGAATGTGTTTGAGGCAGAGATGGGCACGAGGGTGCACATGAGTATAACTTAACATCCTCAGACAGATGGGCAGTCTGAGAGGACCATCCGTATTTTGGAGGATTTGTTGAGGATGTGCGTGCTGGATTGGGGTGGTCATTGAAACTGGTCTTCCCCAAAGACAACATGTACTGATTTTTGTTGAGCTTTCAGAAGCTTGTCCATCTTCTTATTTAAAGTCTGAATTTCCTTCATGTCTTTCTCCTCTGTATCAGTGCAGCCTTGCGTAGTCCTATCATGCTCATCATTGTAGTTCCCATCCGACTGTGCTAAGTTCTCTATCAGTTCCCTGCCAGCTTCTACCTCCTTGTTGGGGAAATTCCCATTACTTGCCGTATCAAGAAGCATCTTGATGGTAGGTAATGCTCCTCTGTATAGTGTATTGAGTAAAGTTTCAGTGTTGAAACCATGATGAGGGCACTTGATAGTATAACTCTTAAATCGCTCCCAAGCATTAGAAAACAACTCCCCATCCTTCTGTGCAAAGCTTGATATCTCATTCCAAATCTTTGTTGTTCTTGTACGGGAGAAGAATTTATTGAGGAATGCGTGTTTGCATTCTTTCCAAGAAGTAATGGAGCCGAGTGTCAGATTCCTTTCCCACTGTTGTGCCTTATTGCCAAGTGAAAACGGAAATAATCGCAACTTAAAGCTATCTTCACTTACTTCAGTTATCTATGTGAGGCTGCAGAGCCTATCAAATATATTCAGGTGGTCCAATGGGTCTTCTCTTGGTAAGCCATAAAACTTATTACTTTGAACCATAAAGATCAAGCTGTTTCTGATTTCGAAGTTATTCTGGACTGCTGGCGGGACAATACCCAGATAAATAAAGATCATCACTAATATAATCCGTCGTTATTTTGGACAGGTGTATGAGTTATGGGAGCATTGCCTATTCCAATGACTCTAGGTCTTGCTGGGTGTTCAACCATTGCTTCAAGTGGAGCTAGTCTGTCCCTTTCCTGTTGAGGTCGTGGCTGTAGTCGGGTGATGTGGTCAATGTATTGGATTAGGTTGTGGATGCCCTGAGATCATGTGTTCATTCAAGGGTTTGAGAAGACTCGATAGTAGCACTCGATCGATGTGGTCTAACTTAGTGGTCGAGTCAAAGTACCTGATACAAACAGAAGGCAAAAATTGAAACCTAATTAGTAAATAAATAAAAATGAAAAGGGAACTTGATCTTAAAAGCAAAGAAATCTTAATAATAACACAGAATCACCCAAATGGCAACGGCGCCAAATGGAAACATGTATTTTCTCGGTTTCAATCAATTGTAGTACAATATTTGTCAATCCATAATTAGTGATGTGGTAGCAATCAAGATATAACAATGTAGATTAAGTCAAACCAATTCAAAGATGATGTTTAAAATTAATAACCTAGGGAATTTGAAATGCAATACATAAAATAAACTAAATGAAAAGGAAAAAACCACTCGACCAAAGTGTTCGAGTGGTATGATTGAGCTGAAATGAAAATCAGAGAAAACATGAAATCAACAAAGCAAATGAATGATTTAAACTATAGACAAACAATAGGGATCATAGGGATGGATCAATGGACTAGTGAATGAACTAAATCGACCTGGGTACTTAACAAACACACCAAATTAATCAAAATTACAAGAATCTAAGATGAAGAGCAAGGAATAAGCGATTAGGAGGCAGAGCGAATAGGTTTTTAGATGATAACATCGTGGATACCCTATTAGGGTTAATATATGTGCTTTTATACTAAATGAAAAAGCTTAAATAAAGACAAAATGAAATCCAAAAAATTCTGGAAAACACACTAGACCATAGTGGTCGAGTGGTAGATCGAGTGTTGTGTTTGCTCTTCAATCAGCTCCTTGTGCGAATCCAAAGCTCCAGCCCAGAGCCATCAACTCCTTATTCTTCCAAAACATCTATAAATATCTGAATAAGCATTGGCATGATCTTGTAAAAGTTGATGTGGAAGGCAATGAGAGAGATTGTTCCGCAGAAACCGATTTTGAAAGTCCTCGGTTTTCTTTTGGTAAGGATGTGGAAAATGGTTTTGGTGATGGTGTGGGGAAGGTCTCCAATCTCCATCAGGGTGGTAAAGTGCTGGAGGTGGTCCGAAGTTGGCTCGGTGGATAGCTTCTTCTTGGCTTCAAAATTGGTGGAAATTGCAGTTTTTGAGAATTCTTTCATAAGGGATTTGAGTAATCATGCAACAATAGAAATCTCCTAAGTCTTCTTCCTCATCTTCTCCAGTAGATAGATCATCAAACTCAGCATTTTCCCTTATAAAATCACCGAATCGGCTTTCTATGACTTGTTCTTCAAAGTAAGATTCTTTTTCATCGGTTTGATAGCCCCTATGTTGAGTTTACTCCAAAGACTCGGTTGGGGCAGTAAACTTCTCTCCAAGCGCTCTTTCTTCTTCTTTTTGATCATAAGCTAAGTAACTTTGATCATTCTTCCATTTATCATAATCGTTGTGGTCAGTGAAACCTTGTTACAAAGCTTCAATCTTCCAATCTAAATGGTCTTCCACTTGGTTGATTGTGTACTTCATGTTGAGAAGCTTTAATCCATTCTCCTTAATGTCTCCTCCTTGATAGTACAGCTGATCCTAGACCCCCTTAACTTTCTTCCACACGGCTGATGTGGCTCGTTACAGTAGAAACTTTTGAATCAAAATCTGTCTTCATCTTCGATAACTTAGCACCTAGTTTTTCATGGTACTTCTGCTGCTCAGTGGCAAGTTGCTGCATAGACTTCATCATTTCTCAATAAAAGCATCCAAGTGTGGTGCTTCATAGCTCTCATAAGCTTCGATCCTCATAAATTCTCTTGAATCAAAGTGTTGATCCATAGCAAAACAAAATCTGTCCGAGTGGTGCGGAGTAGGTGAATGAGTGGCTCCATTGCGATGTGAATAAGCTTGCCTCATATCTCGATCTCCAGAGGTTTGAGAGTGTGATGTACATCCAGAGTGTCTCATCAATGGTGAACCATGAGATGGCCGAGAGTGGCTGTGGTGAGCTCCAAAGTTTGAGCTAGAGAATGGTCCAGATGTTTCTCTGTCCATGGTGTTGTGGTGCGCCATAAGCTGTGCAAGGGTAAGGTTGTGAAACTCCTCTAGGAGAGCGTCAAGGTTCATCCTCAAGGTCTCCTAAAATAGTAGAAATCAAAAAGAAAAATCAAAAGCACAATGTCCTAGACGTTACTCTAGTTCATAGACTTGCAAACAAACAATCTCTCCCCGGCAACGATGTCAAAAACTTGATGTGTTCATTTCCAGAACCACAAAGTCAATAGGAACTTCGATGTGCCCTATTCTAACGGGAAGATCTTCTAGCAATCCATGTGGATGACGGACAGATCGATCTTCTAATACCAGGAAGATAAAGCTGGGAGAAAATCTGGTATACCCTAGTCTTCTTGCAACAGATAGCGGCATGAGGCTTACTGATGTTCCTAGGTCACACAAGAAGTTTTTGAAAGTGAGAGCATCGATTAAGCATGGTAGCGTGAAGGAACCTGGATTCTGAAGCTTTTCCTTGCATATTATCTGCTTCTGTATGATGGCGCTGCATTGATGAGTGAGAAGTACCATACCTTGAATTTCTTTGGTTTTCTCCTTGACTAAATCTTTCAAATATTTCTGAGTTAGAGGTATAAGCATTAGAGCTTCCAGAAGAGGTATCTGAAGTTCAACATCTTTTAAATGTTTCTCAAAGAGTTTTTTGTATTTATCTGCCTGATGCTTCTTGTTTCTCCCCGGCAACGGTGCCAAATTGAAACTCACTATTTTGGTCGGTTTCAATCAATAGATAGTATAGAGGGTGAAATATCGAACCTAATCTAGAGCATGTCTGTAGCACTTAACATGTGGATTAAGCTAGCAAGTCAAGCAATATATTTTAGGGATTTTTCTTACTAACAACCTAAAATACAGAAAATTAAACTAGAGATGCAGAGCCTGTCACACTCTAACAAATCATGAACTAAACATGCGAAATCAAAGATTAGTTGTGAAAACTAAAGTAGCTCGAGTGGGTCACTCGAGTGGTGCACTCGAGTGGACTAGTCGAGTGGTACAAGAACTCTAATGAAAGTAGTAAACAAGAGATCTAAAAATGATAACTAGTTCAAATAAAGGACAAAGGGATCTTGGGGATAGACTCATAGATCATCTACACTCTCACGCCATGGGTGCTAATTTACTAAACTCAGGGTGAATCCCTTGTCGTGGTGAAGGGTCTCAACAAGTGACTAAGGATCGATCCATCAAAGCCAAGAAAGACTCATAACAAGTGAGTAGTTGGGTCGTGACGTAAATCCACATCTGATGTACCAACTCTCACGCTATGGTGTCTGAATCCCTGGAAAAACTAGATCTGATGGTTCAAGGTACTTTTGATGCTCATGAAGTCATCTAAAATCATGATCCTCTTGATCAGAGAGGTACAAGCATTAAAAACAAGAACCCAAGAGGAATTTAAAACCGAATCAGCATAAATCAACAAAAACCCATGGCAATCGAGTGAGATTACCTAATCATTCCCCAAAAACCCTAAAATGACTACTCACTCATCGAGATCATCATCGAAGCCAAAAGCCCATAAATGCTAAGACTTGTCATAGATGAAGGATGATTTGATGAGAAAGAAATTTCGAAAAAGGAACAGTAAATCAAAACTCGATCTTATTAAATCTCAAAGAGTCATAGAAAATCTAAATCGAAATCTATAGATAAACTAGAGAGAGAAAACTTAAGATAGATAAACTAATTATGCTAAAGCGGCACGGAATAAAAGTTGTGTCGCCCCCGAGTTATCATTAACCTCAGTATTTATACATAAGAATTAGGGATAATGAGAATTCGCCATAATTTGCAGAATCTTCTCAAAGTGGTGCTCACCACTCGATCCAGCAGGCAAGTGGTCTGGTCGAGTAGCTTCCTGGAGTCTTCATCCGAGTAGCCTCCTCGAGTAACTTGAGCTTCTTTTCCAGTCTTCAACTCTATGGCTCTATGTCACTCGAGTCATGACTCCTTGCAGAAATCCTCACGTCGCTTCATAGCCTCAGAGGTCACATAAGTGATGACTTCTTGCTGCTCTAAGTACCTGAAAGTACCACATGTATGCAAAATACATGCAAACTAATGCAAATAGACTAAATATTCTAAATGTCAAATAAATGCAATAAGTGATAAGAGTAATGCCTAAAACCTATGCTAAGTTGCAATAAAACAATAGTAAAAATATGCCAAAATGCAATGTTATGAAACTCCCCCAAACTTATCCTTTGCTTGCCCTCAAGCAAATAGAAAGAATAAGATGAAAGGAGTAGGGTTGAAAGTGGGGACTCGGAACCTAGCAAACTAAGCAAACCTCTGAAGTCAACACCACAGGTAATAGTTCTAGCATGCAAATCACAACAGTTTTACTCATCACATAGAATTCAACACTAAGACTCAGCCAAAACAAGCATTCAAAGTAAACTATCCCTTTAACATTTATTAAGCACGAACTGGTGGATCATGATATGCAATAACTAAAACTCATTTGGTTGAGGGACAAGTTTTAAGAGATTAAAAAGATCTCTTCTTCCTCTGGTTTAAGCGCAAGTATCAGGATCTCTCATTGAAAAGGATTGAATTTTAAGAGAATGCTAAAGGCAAAGCCAACTGAGGCATACAGGAGCAGGCTATCATCTACCCATGACCATACAATGACTTTCCTAACTTTAAAGCCCCAGAAACTGATCCTAACTCTACCCTTTGGTGTTTAAAGGCTTTCTTCCTTTTTTATGACTTCAAGGATCAACTTTCTGCTTTTCTTCAAAAGAGAGGATGTTTCTACATTTTCTTTAACTTCTAGCGGATTTGGGAGATTTTATATTTTTTTCTAAGATTTGACTCGACCACTTTGGTCGAGTCAAATACTCGAGTGGTATGGCTATATATATATATTTTTTTGTTCTTTTTATTTTCAAGATTCAGAGCCAACTCTTATCTTTTTCTTCCAAAACCTTTACTAGACTTATACATTTTCTTTGAACTACCCTCTCCAAAGACACACATTTTTTTTTTAGCAAACTCTTTTCTTTCCCAAACTCAAACCCAAAACCCATTCGAACCCCTTAGCCTAATCTGATTCAAAATGTGTGAACCAGAGACTACATGAGAGGCTACTCCTGTCGGCAAAACCTAACGCTTTCTCTATAATTCAATCCGAAAATAGGCCTCACTTCTCTCACAACTGATGTATTGGTCTGAAATGAAGTTTTTGGTTTGGTTTTTGTGGAACTGTCTCAATAGTGGAGACAACTACTTGGATTAGCAAGAGTGGTAAAAGGTGAAACAAAATCCAAGTATTTTGAGGTATCCATGAGTTTTAAGTTTTAGAGCATATCATGATAATTAAGTTTTCAAATTTAAGGTTCAAATTCATAAGGATAGATTTACAAGTCACAGCAAGTTTTTAACCAAGTGAGAGTGCTAAATTTAATTCCAATCAAGGTGCAGCCTTATGTTTCAAACTAAGGTGAATGCATAAGACAACTTATAATTGATTTGGTTTCTCTATTTTCACAGATCAAGACGCAGCAAGAATCGTTAGTGACAAGGCACCATGATCTTGTTGAGCAACTTCAGAGGAATGAGAGTGATATCCGCAGGCATGAAGCAAAACGTAAGAATTGGACGAAGGTCGGATTAGACAAGACCTTGTGAAACACCTTTTGTTTTTTAGTGATAATATTTAACATTCCATACCACTAACCCGACCATGAATTTTCAGAAGCTTCCCTCCAGCAACCTCAACGAATCCCAAGCTCACACCTAGTTCGCCCCGAACATTAGCCTTCTAGGCCAACTCCAGAGTAACAAAACAATGAGATGCTCCAGTGTCAAACAACATAGCGGAAACAACAAAAACAGCAAAACTACGAGTCCTAATCATCCTCCCCTCATCGTCTTCGATTCCACGATCACGCCTTATCTTTACCTGTATCGACAAAAGTGATGCATCAACATTTGGTAAACCAAACGCTGAGTGAGACGATCCTCCCATCAACATGTTATAAGAAAGCATCTAAGCAAACATACAACGCAAACAATTCACAACCACAAGAAAAACAAAATTCACAGAATGAGGGATCGATCCAAATATCTTACAGCTAAAACACCACAGACTGGGTCGACCGATCTGTCGGTGAATCGATCGATCCACCCTCTATGCCCAAAGCTGACAATTACTTCTGCCTCTTGCAACACCAAGGCAACAAACCCCCCTTAACTTCACAACTTGAAACCCCCAACACAAAGGCAATAACTACAGCCCTAACAACAGGGTAAACAAGCAATAAAACTCATGGATTCTGATATGTTGCCATTATAGCATGTTTTAAAGTTCATTTCTCATATAGTTTCTTGCATTTACATTGCATAATTGGAGATTAGTCGCATATTTGCATGTTTTCCTTGTCTTTAGGTCTTGGAGTAAAGCTTACAACATGATGAATCAATTGGAGTCAAGAGGATCAAAAGTGAAGCATTTGATGAAGGAAGAAGGCCAGAGGGGTACTGTAGCAGCTTAGCTGAGACCGGTGGGAGCCAGTGGTTGGATGCAGCGGTCACACGCAGACCAGTACAAAGCCACCAAGTTTTCTCCGGGCGAGACAACGACCACGTGTAGCAGCTTGATGTAGACCGATGGAGGCTAGCATGCATTTGTAGCGGTCTAACGTTAGTCAATAGCCTCCACCGGGCATTTGTAGCGGCTTAACGTTGGTCGATGGCCTCCACCGGGCACTTGTAGCGGCCTAACGTTGGTCGCTACGAAGTTACTGAGGTTTTCCTGGGACGTTCACCGGGCATTTGTAGCGGCCAAACATTGGTCGATGGCCTCCACCGGGCATTTGTAGCGGCCTAACGTTGGTCGCTACGAAGTCATCAATCTTATGAATTTTCTAAATGTTGACCGGTTTGTTCCGGGTTTGACTTGGTTTATTGCATGTTAATCAAGTCCTTTTATTTTTACTATAAATAGCCTAAGAAATACCTAATTAAGGTTATGCTTTTGTTTTAGAGAGATTTTGTTTAAGCTTCTTTTGGATATTTTTATGAATCTCTTTGATTTAAGTTATCAAATCTTCTTATCTTCTTAAATCTTTCAACTATTCTTCTTATACTCATGATTATGCATCAATCAAACCAATTGATTTGTGTTTTCATGACTATGAGTGAGTAGTCTTTTAGATGAGTTTAGGGTTTGGTGATTGAGATGATTTGGTGAATTAATGATAATGTTTAGGGCTAGATCTTAAGTAGTTTTTTCATTTAGGTTGTTAATAATGCTAGATTAAGCTTGTAATTGAGAAATCTAGATGATTAGCATTTCATGCCCACAAGGTGTTTGTTAAAATGCTTGATAGAACCTAAATGAGCTTTTCATGCCTAGCCTATGATAGTAGTTGATTAGGGTGATTAGTGGTTAGATTAGAACTTGTTCTTAATGCTCATTAGTCACTTGAATTGCCAATGAGAATTGATGATGATTCAATGGTTAATGTAGAGATTAATACCATGAGAATGGATTAGTTTACTTAGTAATCATTAGGCCTAAGACATTGTTCTTCAATTGTTCTTGCTTCATCAAAGATTCATCATCTCATCAAAGTCATATACCATTCCCGAGGCTCATCGTTTTCTCTTATTAATTTTTAAACCGCTTTTACCGCTTTATTTACATTTAAAGTTTATTTGAAACCTCTTAATCTCATGTTTGCTTAGATTAGAATGAAACTTGGATTCTTGGTATGTAAGATGCTCGTTTCTCCGTGGATTTCGATACCTTTTATGCTATAACGGTATAAGGGTTATTTGATAGCCTGGTTCGCAAAAACCATCTTTATCAGATTCCCCAAGGACCCAACTTAACACACACACATCACACAACAAGCACACACAAAGCTTACATAACCTATGGTCCCGTACTCACCTTGAAAACAAAGATGATTTTCGAACCAACAACAACAATCCCCCAACCAGCAGTGACTTCCCACTCGCCAACAGTAGCTCAACTTACGCTACAGCCAACCACAACAACCAAAAACAATATTTAACCTAAACTGAAAACTTCTGGAAAAGTCACAGAACTCTCAGCCTGAAAGATGGGATTACGAAACAAAATCTAACCGTCCACTTTTAAATCCCACCGTTGCAAATCTTTCCCTAGATGTCGTGAAGCTACCCACAAACTTTCGTGATGATTTGACGTACGGTTCACTCGCGATCTCCCTTTGAATACCCGCTGGTCCAAAACGCGTCTGAAACAATATAGTTCACGAAAACGCAGATAACTCTTAGAATATTGACTCAAATCAATATCCGAAAAATGTCACATCTAGATATAGGTCTTAGCTACAATCCTAGAAAATTTCGTTACTTTGCCAACGAATTTCTAGGTCGACACTCTTCTCTACCAGACTCTGACAGTTCTGTCTCTCCCTCCCTGCACCAAAGCTTTAGCATCTCCCTCTTCCACTCAAAGCTCCTCTAGATTCAAACTCTCTCTCCAATCCCACACTTCTATCAAGCAATCTTCTCTCCTTTCCAAGCTCAAACCAAGCTTCAACTTAAGCTTAAACCCCAATTCCACTCCTCAACACCAAGAACCAAGCTCTAACCTCTTCTTTTTCTTCTTCTCTTTAGCTCTCCAACTCTCTCTCTCCCTTAAAAAGTGGTTACACAAGAGGAAGAAGAAGAAGCCAAGAGATAAATATCTGAAGTTTTGGGAATTACAATTTAACTCCCTCAACTTTTACCTTCTTTACGAATCAAGCCCGAACTTTCGTTTTGACTTAAATATCTCTCGATTTAATCCAAACTAATTAATCCACCACAATTAATCCCTCTCCTTGGATTAATTTCTGGATAATTAATTCAAAACCTGAAATAATTAAATTCTGGAACACGGGCGTTATACCTTGCCAATGCCAATGTTTCTCCGAGACTACTGAAACTCCCTCCTTGCAAAAAGGGATTGAAAAGCAACCCTTACCCCTGAAGATCTTCAACTCTATTTTTATTATGTTTTTTTTGCTTTGAAACTACAGTTTATTTTCTTAATTTTCGAACTTGGTCTTTTGTTCGTTTAATTTGAATTTCAGATGTTGGCTTAATTTGGTTTATTTGCTTGTTTATTTTGGTAAATAACTGAGTTTAGGAAAAGGTTCCTAAACACAGAATAATGTTTCCTAAAAACAGAATAATTCATACTAAAAACAGCCAACAACAAGAAACAAAATTTGAAGTAAAATAGGTTATGATAAAAAAAATTAAGCGAAATGAATCCCTAAAATTTTAAAAATCTGTTGTTTATCACTTAGGGAATTGTTCATAAAACTATAAAGAAGGAACAACCTCTCTTATCTAACATGTTTATCCTTTGCACGCACAACAAAGAATCTAAAGTTGAGAAATCAAATGAACAACAAGTAACAATTAAAAAACCAATAAAGTATATTAGGAAAAGGTTCATAAAAAAGAATAAATGCTTCATAAAACAATGAAAATGCTTTCTAACATGTTTATTCTGTGTCACGTACAAAAACAAATCCATTGAGAATTCAGATGAACAACAAGTAACAAGAACCGAAAAAAAAAAATCAATAAAATATATTAGGAAAGGGTTCCTAAAACAGAATAAGTGCTTCATAAGACAATGAAAATACTTTCTAACATGTTTATTCTGTGTCACGCACGACAAAGAATCCAAAGTTGAGAATTCAGATGAACAACAGGTAACAATAAAAAAAACCAATAAAGTATAGTAGGAAAGAGTTCCTAAAACAGAATAAATGTTTCATATAACAATGAAAATGCTTTCTAACATGTTTATTCTGTGACACGCACAACAAAGTATCCAAAGTTGAGAATTCAGATGAACAACAAGTAATAAGAACCGAAAAAAACCAATAAAGTATATTAGGAAAGAGTTCCTAAAACAGAATAAATGCTTCATAAAAATAATGAAAATGCTTGCTAACAAAGAATCCAAAGTTGAAGTTCATCATATCCGGTTCTTGCATGTGCTCTTGTTGTGTTCTCCTATGCCACATCTGCTGCACTTATGGCGTTGAGACTTTTAGTTTCCTCCACTTAGCTCATTTTGCTATTCGTAAATAATCATTGCATGCATGTAGCATATATGGGGTCTTATCAGGTACTTTTGGAGCTTTGGGAGCATGGATGAGCTTTGAGCAAAAGACTTGGATCATGGAGACGCTTGCTGGACGTGAAGAGATGATCTGGAGATGGACATAAGACTCGGCTAGAAGCAACTCGACCAAGCCACTCGACCAGACCGGTCGAGTGGAATCTCCCTTCCCCTTAAAACTCAGAATTTGTATTTACCCTTTTTTGTCACTTAGTATCAATACTCTTAATTAGGTTAATGTCAGGTGGCCATTTTTTTAAGAGTATAACCCTAGTTTAGCTCTGCCTCTCTCTCTTGTTCTTCATATGTTCTTCATTGTTCTCAGATTTTCGGATTTTGTAACTCTCATAACTTTTTATTAAATCAGTATTTGCACTTTATTTCTTCATCAAAGTTGTTCATCGGTTCATTATTTATCTAATATGTCGATTTCAGAGTTTTCTGGGTTTGAATCTTTGATGATGAATTATTTGGGTGAGTAGTTTTCTTATAGTTTTGAGGGATGGATTAGGCTAGTATTGCTCTATATTGTTATAGGTTTCTTTGATTGATCATCAATTCATTTTTATTCCCTCTTGGGTGACGGTTGTTAATGCTTGTTCTTTTCTGATAAAGAAGAACATGATCTTAGATGATTTCCACAGCAAAAGTGTGATGAAATCATCAGATCTGCTTTTTCAAAGGATCTAGATACAATATCATAAGATCTAAGTATCAATATAGATTTACATCTTATCTTAGCCTCTCATTTGTTATGAATCTTAATTGACTTTAACAGACTGGTTCTTTATGCCTGATCCTTTCACAAATCTATGGCAGATTATGCCAGATTTAGTGTTTGATCTTGAGGCTCTCTGTCATGATAGTGGATTGAGCTGGATGTGATGTCTGTTGTCAAGGGAATCCCCTATGGATGAGTTTTTATAGATTCAAATGATGATATAGAGTATTTACAAACCAGTGAATCCGTCCCTTTAGGTCCCTATAGTTTTCATATAGCTTAAATCTCTGTTCACATCGTTTAATTTGTAGTTTCAAGTCCTTAAAGTTTCACTCGACCACTTTACTCGATCAGACTGATCGAGTCGTCAGTTCACCTTTGCTTCTTTTCTTGTTTAGTTCCATGATTTGCTAAAGTGTGACAAACTTTAGTAGGTTTGGTCTTTAGATTTCACTTTTTACTGCATTCACCTAGGTTGTTAGTAATCACAAAACCATTTCTATACTTGGCTTGTATTAATTGTCAATGAACACATCCTTTTTGCATAGTGCTACTCACCCAATGGATTGACTCATATCTATACTATGATTGATTGAAAAACTTGTATTATCTCTACTAGCTTGGTTTGATTGTTTTCATCTTTTGCACATAGGAAAAATGCTTGTTTCAATTTGGCGCCAATGCCATTTGGATGATTTAGGATCTCATTGCATTTGAGATCAAGTTCTTTTACATAATATATCGATATTCACTTTGGTAAACTCTCCTTTTTCTCAGGCACCCTTGCACTCGACCGTCACGATCGAGTCAAGTGATCGAGTACACCAACGATTCAATGTCACGATCAATAGGAGCACACAAGACTCCAATTCACTATACACAGAGGTGCAGAATAGTTGCACCAGCTACAAATGATGATTTTGAGATCAAGAGTAGCCTCATTTCTATGATCAAGGACAACAAGGTCCATGGTTAGCCCACAGAAGATCCTTTAGAGCATCTGGATGTATTTGAGCAACTCTGTAACCTCTCCAAAATACATGGTATCAATGAAGATGGATACAAATTGAGACTGTTTTCTTTCTCTTTAGGAGAAAAAGCCAGCCTCTGGGAGTATAATCTTCCACAAAGATTCGTCACAACTTGGGACTCATGCAAGAAGGCTTTCCTAACCAAATTCTTTTCCCGCACAAGAAGAGCAAAATTTTGACATGAAATATCAACTTTTCACCAGAAGCATGGGAGATATTCAAAAGCTACACCATCAAATGTCCTCACCATGATTTCTCCAAAGAATCCTTGCTTTGCACACTATACAAAGGTGTCCTGCCTACAATCAATATGTTTCTCGATACTGCTAGCAATGGAAATTTTCTTAACACTAATGTGGAAGATGGATGGGAATTGGTGGAGAATCTGACTAAATCAGATAGTAATTATAATGAGAAGCATGGAAGGAATATGAGGGAAACTATTGAAGAGATGTTGGATACTAGGAAATTATTGGAAGCTGATGATGTTTTTGAGAGTCTGCCGAAACGAGAAGAGATTTCAGCATTTTAAGATGTCACTCGACCAAGCCACTCGAGCTCTGGGTCGAGTTCCCCTACGAAAAAAACCTCTGCGAGACTTGATTGAAGGAATCGAGCAGCAGTTCGAGCCCAGCAAAGGTGAATCTCATGAGTGGTCTGAACTTAAGGCACCAAATGTGGAACTCAAGTGACTTCCAGATGGGCTAAGGTACGCTTTCTTAGGTAAAAAAAACACCTACCCTGTCATAGTGAATGACAAGCTTAACCTGAAGAGCTAAAACTTCTGCTAAATGAGTTGAGAAAATATAGGAGAGCAATAGGCTACTCTCTAGATGACATAAAAGGAATCTCACCTTCTCTATGCACTCATAGAATCCATCTTGAAAATGAAATGCATACTAGTATAGA
Source organism: Cardamine occulta (assembly GCA_028015245.1). NCBI lineage: Eukaryota > Viridiplantae > Streptophyta > Magnoliopsida > Brassicales > Brassicaceae > Cardamine > Cardamine occulta. The sequence goes on from CM051366.1 coordinate 2,975,422, forward strand.
ACACCAGAGGAGATTAAACCCTAACTTAAAGGAAGTAGTAGAAAAGGAAATTCTTAAACTTTTAGATGCTGGAATAATCTACCCTATCTCTGATAGTACTTGGGTATCCCCTGTGCATTGTGTGCCTAAGAAAGGAGGAATCATTGTCATTAAAAAAGAGACAAATGAGCTAATCCCTACTAGAACCATTGTTGGTCATCACATGTGCATAGACTACAGAAAATTAAATGCTGCATCTAGAAAAAACAATTTTCCATTGCCCTTTATTGACCAAATGCTTGAAAGACTCCCAAACCACCCATACTACTGTTTCCTTGATGGATACAATGGGTTCTTTCAGATCCCCATACACCCAAATGACCAAGAAAAAACAACATTCACCTGTCCTTATGGGACTTTTGCTTATAGGAGAATGCTATTTGGTTTATGCAATGCCCCAACAACATTTCAAAGATGCATGACATCAATATTCTCGGATTTGTTAGAGGAGATGGTGGAGGTATTCATGGACGATTTCTCAGTCTATGGCTCCTCTTTCTCCTCCTGTTTATCTAAACTTTGCAGGGTACTAGCCAGGTGTGAGGAAACAAACTTGGTCCTGAATTGGGAGAAATGCCACTTTATGGTAACAGAAAGGATAGTCCTAGGGCACAAGATCTCTGCTAATGGGATAGAGATGGATAGAGCAAATTGGAAGTAATGATGCAACTACAACCTCCAAAGACTATTAAAGACATCATGAGCTTCTTGGGACATGCTGGTTTCTATAGGAGGTTCAGGAAAGACTTCTCCAAGCTTGCAAGACCTCTCACAAGGCTATTATGCAAGGAAACAAAATTCTTTTTTTGATATAGAGTGCTTGAAAGCTTTTCACATGATCAAAGAAGCTCTGGCATCAGCTCCAATTGTTCAAGCTCCAAACTGGAAATATCCATTTGAGATAATATGTGATGCATCAGACTATGCAGCAGGAGCAGTTCTAGGTCAGAGAATAGATAAGAAGTTTCATTTCATCTACTATGCTAGTAGGACTTTGGATGATGCCCAAGGGAGATATGCAACAACAGAAAAAGAGATGCTTGCAGTGGTGTTTGCAATAGAGAAGTTTCGAAGCTACTTAGTGGATCAAAAGGTGATAGTATACACAGACCATGCTGCAATGAGGCATATCTATGCAAAGAAAGATACCAAACCAAGACTTTTGAGATGGATCCTTCTTATGCAAGAATATGATTTGGAGATAGTGGATAAGAAAGGTATAGAGAATGGTGTTTTAGATCACCTATCCAGGATGAGAATTGATAATCCAACGCCAGTCGATGATTCTATGCCCGAACAACAACTTATGTCTATAGGAATTCAGACAAGACCGGCTCACTCGATCGTCCACTCGACCTAGTCGATCGAGTTGATTCACTACAAAATACCTTGGTATGCTGACATTGTGAATTTTAAGGCAACTGGCCAGAAACCCTTGAATCTTTATGTTTTCCATAAGGAGAAGTTCTAGAGAGATGCCAATCACTATTTTTGGGATGAACCCTATCTTTACAAAAGAGGGGTAGACAGCTTGTTTAGAAGATGTATAGCAGAAGAGGAAGTTAAGGGAGCCCTTGAACACTGCCATGGTTCTACTTATGGTGGGTATTTTGCTGCCTTCAAGACTGTCCAGAAGATTCTACACGCAGGTTTATGGTGGCCAACAATGTTCAAAGACACAAAAAATTTCATTGCTCAGTGTGACGCTTGCCAGAGAATGGGTAGTATAAGTAGAAGAAATAAGATGCCTCAGAATCCCATTCTAGTAGTGGAGGTTTTTGACTGCTGGGGAATAGATTTTATGGGCCCTTTCAATCCACCATCTCATGGAAATAACTACATCTTAGTGGCTGTTGATTATGTCTCTAAATGGGTGGAAGCCATAGCATCTCCGACCAATGATGCTAGAGTAGTCTTGAATATGTTCAAAACCATTATATTCCCCAGATTTGGAGTACCAAGAGTTGTAATAAGTGATGGTCGCTCCCATTTCATCAATAGGAAATTTGAGAGCCTTCTCAGAAAACATGGGGTGAAACACAAGGTTGCAACACCTTACTACCCACAAACAAGTGGACAAGTGGAGGTCTCCAACAAGCAGATCAAAGCAATTCTGTCGAAGGTAGTTGGAATTTCAAAGAAAGATTGGGCAGCTAAGCTAGATGATTCTCTATAGGTGTATAGAACTGCTTACAAGACCCCTATCGGCCAAACCTCCTTTCAACTCCTATATGGCAAGTCTTGTCATCTGCCAGTAGAGATTGAATACAGTGCTATGTGGGCAACCAAGTTGTTGAATCTAGACCTCAAAACAGCTCAAGAGAGAAGAGAAATTGCTTTGCATGAGTTAGAAGAAATAAGGCTTGATGCATATGAGAGCTCCAAGGTATACAAGGAAAGAACAAAAGTTTTCCATGATAAGAAAATCACACCAAAGACTTTCACAGTTGGAGATCAATTTCTGTTATTCTACTTGAGACTCAAACATTTCCCTGGAAAACTCAAGTCAAGGTGGTCAGGCCCATTCCACATTAAAGAAATCTTACCATATGTAGCAATCACTTTGCTAAATTTGGAAGTTCACAGTTAATGGACAAAGATTCAAACCTTACATGCCAAACAATAATATACCAAGGGACACCTTAGTTCACTTAGGTGATCCTGACAAAGCCTAAGGTATGGAAAGTCAAACTAAGAGACTAAAAACAAGCTTACTTGGAAGGAAGTTCCATGACTATCACTGTATATACTTCGCTTTATCTCTTTATAAGTTTTGTATATTTTGGATACCTTTACGTTTCTTTCAGTTTAGAGTTTCAGGGAATCAAATAGGATGATTAAAAGAATTCCATAGCAAAAACGAGATGGCTCGACCCACACCACTCGACCAAGCCAGTCAAATGGACCAGGTTTTATCTGAAAATCTAAACTTCTAATCCTAACCATCCATCTAATCTTATCTATATTTATGTATCCCACATAGTCAACTCGACTACAGTGCTCGAGCATTCATCACCCACTTATCTCATCTTTCTCATCTGTTGATGCGATTTTCTCTCTATCTCTTTCATCTTTAGAAATTCTTCAAATCAATCTTCTTCACCTAATTCATCATGTCTAGATCATATAAGCATGGTCAATATACTCGGTAAGTCTTTCTCGTTAAAATTCCCATTTGTTGAAGCTAGGGTTCATCAATTGTTCTTGAAAACTTTCATGAGATTTTCGATAGATTTCCCATTATAATTTGCTTAGGGTTGTTAAAACACTAGATTTGACTAGTTTCTTAACTTTAAGAAACTTCTTGGTGTTTACTCCCAACCTTTACTGATTTTTAAATAGGTTTTAATTGGGAGATCTTTTGTCTAAATTGCAATGAAACCGAGCTGATTACTCAAATGTTCATCTGAGATTTCACATCTAGAATGCTATTCGTTGTTACTGTTGAAATTTGCACTATTTAAACCACTTGACCAACCAGTCGAGTCAAGTTGTCGAGTCAACTCTGCTCAAGCTAAAAGTTTCAAAATTTACATTGATATGCAGGAAAATAGACCAAGCATCAGCAGCTAAAATTTTGCAATGGCAAGGACCTATATAAGAATCAGAGAGACTATACCAAACAAGCCAGAGCTCTATATTGATGAAACATTGAATCGGCAACAGCACTTAGACGATTTTCAAAGAAGTAGGGAAATATTGAGAGGTTCAGAAGAAGAAGGTTAGAGCTCGAGGAACATAGAAGAGAACAGCTCAGAAGAAGACGCCAGTCAAAAATGAGAATCTGAAGATGCGTCAGAAGAACCTGAGAAGAATCTCATCATGGTTCTAGAGAGTATGAAATTTCATGGCTCTACATATCCTCATAGGGATAATATAAAGACACTGGAAATCTATGAGGAAGTTGAAAGCCTATTTGAAGCAGCAAACCTACAGTCCCTAATTACTCACCAGTTTCCATCCTATAAGAAGGAAACATGCCAGTGTTTTTCAACAATGGTGATTGGGCTCTATGATGAAGAGCCTGGGATATATCTATTTCAAGATTGATGGCAATGCATACACACTGAGTATCAAGCAGATTGGCACATTGTTTGAATTTAGAGAAGGATCGGGAGAGCAACCAGATTTCGATACAACAGAACTCAAGGAGCTGTGGGGAACATTAGGGTGAAGAACTACATTCAAAACATCCCCATCAAAAAGTTGTGACATAATGAACCAAACCTTGAGATACTTTCACAAGATAGTGGCAAACACCGTATATGCTAAAAACATTACTGGCGTTGTCAATGAAGGAGAGCTACAGTTAATGGATTTAGCACTCAAAAACTTCCTCATATTTGCTTCACCAGAAGATATGGATAGAGGAATCACCATGACGGGTGATAGAGCTAATGCAGGAAACACAGTAATTTTGATAGCAAATATATCATATTACAAAAACTATGCTCTTAAACTCCAAAAAATGAAGCGCAGAGGAAATATCAATGTAGGAGGGCTGGTTACACCAATATTGCTTGCTTGTGGGATTGATCTAACAATGAGTAAAGCATTCGAGCCTATTTGGTTAGATATTGAATATCTACAGAGATCCCGCATATTGGGACCCTACATGGTTGGAGAGAAATATGTGTACCATTTTAGGCATCCCATGGTCGAGAAAGTAAAGATTCTTCTTTCCTTTCATGATCTGCCAAAAATAACTGAAGGAGAAAGCATAAACTTTGTTCCACCGCCTGAACTACTCTACATTTCTAGAATCTCCAGAGAGAAACAGCAAATGGCAGATGAAATTGATGAATCATTTCCTGAACCAGAAAGGTATGATTTCGGTGATGACAAATGCACCAGTCTAAGAGATGCGACCAAAAAGTTTGGTCTTATGAAGAGATGGTCTAAATGGCAAGATAAGACCATCAGAAAACTCAAGGAGACAGTGAGAGAGCTTACAGGATCTGTAAAAGGCTTGACAATTCATGTCAAAGATATTCAGAGTAAGCAGCATGATCCAACAAGCACCAATCTAAATCAGAATCCAAGGAGGTTAGTGAGGATGAACTCTCTCAATACTCAACCAAAGCATGCTAGCTCAAGCCAACCAAGAAGGAAATCATCGGTAGAAGGCACACAAAGAAAGGGGAGAGCTTATACTCAAGCACAAGACTTAGAAGAAGAAGAACTCGCTACAAGCCATAGCACTCGACCAGGCCACTCGGGCAGACTGATCGAGTCAACCTATACGAGGAAAAGCATGGAAGAAAACACCTATTCCTTCTTCACAGGATATAACTAAGGTACCACCCCTATCTCATACCATTATAAATACCATTTCATAATTTTGTTTTGCTTTTGTTTTTAATCTCTCAAACTTTCTCTTGAATTTTTATTACACAAGGGACTGTGTAATTTAAGTTTGGGGGAGGGTGTGAGAGATACATTTGACATATTTATTCTTTTCTTATTCAAATTTTGCATCATCTATGTGCATATAAAAACCATAAAAATTTGAAAATTTTCGAAAATTGTTTTTCAAAAACAGAGTGTCATGTTGTTTCATTTGCATTTTAGGATTGAGTATAGTAGCATTTTATCTAGGATTGTACATTTGCATAGGGGATGATGATGAATTAAAACCAATTAAGCTTAATAACCAAGCATATAACTTCAGTGCCATAGTTCATAAGTTGTCTAATGCATTCACCTGAGTTTGATATATAAAACTGCACCCTACTTTGAATCTGATTTTTGCATCATTGCTTGGTTTAGGCTTGCTGTGATTTGTCATTCTATCCCTATCTATTAGAACCTTAATCTGAATATTAATTATCATGTCTACATGTTGCATTTGAACTCATGGATACCATATACATACTTGGATCTTCTTTTTCCGTTTTACCACTCTTGTTGATCCAAGTAGCTGCTTCCATCTTTGGAGCAGTTCCCCAAAGCACCAAACCTTACCTTCCTTCAAACCATGAATCAATTCTGAATGTGAGGCCTATTTTTGGATTGAACTTAAGAGAAAATGTTAGGTTTAGGCCGAGAAGCATAGGTTCCCATGTAGTTTCTGGTTCACGTTTTTTGGACCTGACTAGGGCTAGGGAGTTTGAAATAGGTGTTGGTTTGTGTTTGAGAGAGAAAAGAAAAGAAAATAAGAGTGAGAAAAATGAAAATAAGAGTGAGAAAAATGAAAAGAAAAGAACAGAGAGTGCTAAAAATGATTCTATGGAGACGATAGTGTAAGAATATGTGTCTAGTAAAGGATTTGGGAAGTCTATATATGATATAAGAAGGCTCTGTGAAGAGAAAAAGAAAAAAAAAACATTTTAGTGTATGAAAATTTCCTTGATCCCTCTACTCGACCCTAGATCGGCTGAGAGTCTAGTGCATTGCATTCTAGAACTGTTAACTATGACATTAAGATTAGAGGTTTGTTTATTCTACCTTGGTTCAGAGTCCCCACTTTCACACTACTCCTTTCATCTCATCCTTTCATATTTGCTTGAGGGCAAGCAAAAGATAAGTTTGGGGGAGTTGATAACACCATATTTTATATGTTTTTAGCATCCATTTGTCATCTCTTTAGCTTAGTTTCATGCTTTATTCACTTCATAATGTGTCAGTTTCCTCCACTTAGCTCATTTAGGCATTTGTACATAAGCATTGCATGCATATAGCATATATGGGGTCTTATCAGGTGCTTTTGGAGCTTTGGGAGCATGGATGAGCTTTGAGCAAAAGAGTTGGATCATGGAGAGGCTTGCTGGGCCTGAAGAGATGATCTGAAGATGGACATAAGACTCGGCTAGAAGCCACTTGACCTAGTGATATGCTCAAATTTACCCTGAGCTAGTCTCTCAAATTAAGAGATCATTGTAGTACTTAGGGATCGAATCCACAAGGACTATGAAATACCCAATAAATCCCAGTAAAAGTATAATGCTAAATAAAGTATAATGTAATGAAATTGCAGTGCGAATAATTAAACGAAGTGTAAATCAATGGAGAAGAGCGTTAGGCATAGGGAAATCTCAGGAATCTTCAGAACTGTGAATCAATTTAACTATCAGGATTATAATTAAAAACCGTTCTAGAACTCAAACATAATTGTAAAACCTACCAGCTTTCGCTGCGTAAACTATCTATCCCTAAATCTATAATTCCAAATTTCTTTGTTAAATTCTAAGATCCAGACAAGCAGTAATGATCGGGTTCAATTTGTTCACAAAATCCCTAAATCAAATTCCTTTGCAGATAGGTATTTTGCTCACCTAAGATAGATCTAGCAACCAATTACACTTTCATGTCAATTGATAACCCTAAATCAGATTCTAGGTCGCGAATCTAGAATAAGCAATAAGTTCAATCTAGATGAAGAACTCTATCAATTAACACTAATAATCCAATGATTCAACAATTCCTCAGAAACCCTTGAAAACCCATAACCTAACAGGGAAACTACTCAGACATGGTGAAAGCAACCATCATCATGATATGAATAGAAGTAATTCAATATAATAGAAAATTAAAAGTAGAGAACAGAGAGTATCCGGGATTAGAGAAAGATGATACAAGCTTGAGATAGAGAGAGTCTGCCTTTTTCTCCTCTTTTTTTTTTCTTTCCAAAACCCTGATCTAAAGCACAATAAATAGCTAAAAACTCGTACAGGGACTAATGCTGAAATATTAGAAACTTCTGGGCAAAATTGTAAATCTTCCAAAATTTCCGAAGTTGTCCGCATGTGGTGTCGATCGACACTCATGGCTTGTGTCGGTTGACACTAAGTCACATATCGCCTCAAAACATGATTCTTCGATGCAACTTCTCTGTCTTTGCTCCAAAATCTCTCATATTCTTCACATTAGTCCTAAATGCATACCTGAAGATAAAAGACTCTAATAGATTCTAAAAACACCAAAAAGACTCAACTAAAGACTCTTATATCATGGTTAAAACCCATAAAAACCATGATATATCAACTCCCCAGACTTAGCTTTTGCTTGCCCTCAAGCAAAACAACCATTCAGCCTGTGAAAGAGGTTTGAAAACAGACAAAACTCACCTTGCTTTAGAGCATCGCAATAACCGTTCATCGAGTAATCCACATGCCACAGAATCAAACCACCATGTACTTCGCCGTAGACTTCGCAGTTTTTCCCGATTATCCCCACAATCACACAACATTGATCCTTAAACCTTCATCGATGGGTCTCATCTTTGATCATGAAGCCAAGGACCTTCTAGACTCATTCCCATACAATACCATGACAAAATAAACCGATTCTCACATTATTTAGGTATTCTTTCTCTCCCCCAGACTTATACTTTTGCATGTACTCTTCTTTTGCTTTTCTCTTTTATTTTTATTTCTTTTTCTGCAGTGAGCTAGAGGTTTGAGACGCGAGTATTGATGGTGTTTGCCACCGAATCCCCGGTTCATTCCTCTATATATATCAAGGTTTTGATACGCGAAAATCGATGGTGTTTGCCACCGAGTTCCCGGTTCATCCCCTCTCAACATAATGCATAAATCCTTCAAGGTTTGAGACGCAAAAACCGATGGTGGTTGCCACCGAGTTCCCGGTTCATTCCTTGGTCAACACTCAAGAGTACATATAATTTCTTTGCCAACTTTAATCAGGGGAGAGGAATACCGTTACTTTCTACTGCAGTTTTGTTTATCAAGTATGAATGGCGAGTCAAGCCCTATGGACATCAGTCACATTAATGAGATAAAAACAAAAAAATTAGCTCGGGTTTACCGGACTTGTTGAAGATATGGGTGTTTCGAGTCAACTGGTCAATCTTTTAGCTTTTTCATTAGTCGGATTCTGGAGATGGTTCTGTAACTATGGTGACTTAGACAAAACAAATCAAAGCAACAAACCAAACAAGGATCATAATTTCAGACAAAATTTTGACTCAATAAAACATACTTGGACCGACTCTAAGAAAATAAAAGAATAGTTAGTAACTACCTCCCCCAGACTTAAACAACACTGTCCCCAGTGTTATCAAGCAAGGAGTTGGTGAAAAGGAAATAAAACTGATGAACCATAGTGAAAAAGTCAAAATATTAGAACACAAAACCTGAATCCGTGGCATGGGTGTCGATCGACACCGACGAGTGGTGTAGATCGACACCAGGTCTGTAATCCGAAACTGTGATATTTTCAAAATCGGGTCTAAGTATGTGAAGCCAATAATCCGAGTTCAACCACTGTAAGATCATCAAAAGACAAGGTGAGTGACATGAAAAGATGAAAATATCATAGAGTAAATGTTAGAATACAAACTAACTCAATGAAGATATAAAAATGACGAAAAAATAGCAAAAACAAAAGATTAAGGATAAAAGAAAACTAATCCTCCTCAGAATTCTCGTCTGGTCTGCTCGGGCGTGGGGGAAACGATGACTGACGAGGTGATCGAGAGCGGTGACGAGTAGGACGAATGCAACCGCAGCAAGATAGTCCAGCTATGGCATTCCAGATACTCTGGAAACTCTCCACCACATATCTCTGAATGTCAGCTGTCTCCATAAGAATCTCCGGAGCGACAGGAAGCTCAAACGGAGGAGTCACAGAATAACCAGGCTGATGCGGAAGACCTCCAGCAATGTCTGGTATCGGAGCATCCTCTGCAGCAGTAGGAGGTGCGTGAGAAGAAGCTCCTCGACAGCGTCTACCCTGTGGTGCAGTGGTGAGGAGACGGGGATCGGGATTAAAACGCAGCTGCTGTGGATCCTCTGTAATGGCTGTGAGGGCGTGCTGTGGAAGCTATATCATGTGCTGCCCCGTAGCTGTGCGGAAGCACCAGATCCAGTCACTCTTAATCCAGTGAGTGTTCTTCAAATAGTCTTCGTCCATAGCAGAACGCGCAGTGACGATTGTGCAGCTAGATGTGTCAATCCCGAAGTGCTGAAAAATAGGTGTCAAAAGACTACCTACACTCTCCCTCTTGGTCCCTCGACCCAAAAATGGCTTCATCTTCAGGGAGACTAAGTGATGAGCAAACACAGCACCTAAGTTCACATTCCAATCTAACTCAGGCCACTCATATCCATCAACACAATAATCACCCACATCATAGCTAAGCAGAATCAACTCAGACAACCTCATTTTCCCAGGCTCCATCTTACACAGAATGGTGTTGGCAATGATACGAACGACATACCTCAGGACCGGATGTCGAATATCAGTCTGTGTAGATGTCTTGGAGTCATAATGGCCTGTCTCGAAATGAGACCAGAAGGCTGGACCGTCGAGATTGTACCTTAGAATAGGCTGAAGGAGCAGCAAATTCCGGCGAATCCGCCATAGAATCCGGCGGATTGGAGGAAGAACCACCGTCTGACCTAAGTCGCTTGCCACGTGAAGCCATCTGCACCAAACTCAAAATAGGCACTAGAAACAGGTAGAGGACGGAAATTTGATGAGGTTAGAGACTTGAATCGATGAAATCGAGCAACAATGCAGAGAGAAATCGAAACTTAAAGATTTTCGGAATGAAGGGAGTGAATGAGGAAGAAGAAGCTTTCAGGTTTTTAACCCGCTGGACATGTCGACTTATGGTGTCGATCGACACCAGCAACAATGGTCGACACCATCTTTTTTTTTTTTGAATAGAATAAACAAAAGAAAACAAAAAATAAAAATTAGTCAAGGTTAGACTTCAAAATATAGAAAAACCTAAATAATTAAAAATCCAATAAAATATATTCACGACTTACCAGTGGGTTGCCTCCCACCAAGCGCTTGTTTAAAGTCATTGGCTTGACTTTGTGATGGTTTAGGCAGAGGGTGCATCATCCAGACGCAATACATATCCGTCCGGGATCTTGGCATGTGCCCAATAATGTTTGACCCTCTGACCGTTGACTGTAAATTCATTGCCCTCAGGACTGAGCAAGACAACAGCACCATAAGGTCGAACCTCCTTGACTGTGAAAGGACCTGACCAACGAGAACGCAATTTCCCAGGAAACAATTGTAAACGAGAGTTATACAGAAGTACCTGATCATTGGGTTTGAAAGTCTTGGAAATGATCTTCTTATCGTGATAAGCTTTCGTCCTTTCCTTGTACAGCTTAGAGCTTTCATAAGCATAGAGGCGAATCTCATCAAGCTCATTGAGCTGAATCAAACGTCTCTCTGCTGCTGACTTGATATCGAAGTTCAGCAGCTTTACAGCCCAGGCGGCCTTATGCTCAAGGTCTACTGGAAGATGACATGCTTTCCCATAGAGCAGATGAAATGGTGTAGTACCAAGTGGCGTCTTGAATGCAGTCCGATAAGCCCAGAGTGCATCATCTAACTTTGCGGACCAGTCCTTTCTAGAGCGTCCTACTGTCTTCTCTAAAATCTCCTTGATCTGCTTGTTAGAGACCTCAACTTGTCCACTTGTCTGCGGATGATATGGAGTAGCAACGCGATGATGTACACTGTGTTTCTTAAGAAGCCGCTCAAACACGCGGTTGATGAAGTGCTTGCCACCATCGCTGATGACAATCCTCGGGACTCCAAATCGAGGGAAGATAATGGTCTTAAACAACTTAAGAACCACTAAAGCATCGTTGGTAGGACTGGCAATCGCTTCAACCCACTTCGACACATAATCAACCGCCACCAAGATGTACTTGTTCTTGTATGATGTCGGAAAAGGGCCCATGAAGTCTATACCCCAGCAATCAAAGACCTCGACCTCGAGGATGAAGTTCTGAGGCATCTCATGCCGCTTACTGATCTTCCTTCTCCTCTGACATACATCACATCAAGACACAAAGGCATGGGCGTCTCTGAACATAGTCAGCCACCAGAAGTTTGCTTGTAGAACCTTAGATACTGTCTTGAAGGTAGCAAAGTGCCTAGCATACTCAGAACCATAACAGTGAAACAAGACATCTGGAATCTCAGTATTAGCTATGCATCTACGATCGTCCCCATCGGAACATTGTCTATACAAGTAAGGTTCATCCCAATAGAACCATCTCAGCTCACGCATGAACTTCTTCTTCGAATACCCTGTAAACTCATCCGGTTCATCTCATGCAAAAAGGTAATTGGCAATATCAGCAAACCATGGTCGATCTTGACCCTCAACAACAGCTATTGAGTGGTTATCTGCCAAATCGGAGCCGTCTGGAACATGGTGTCGATCGACACTGGATGTGATATCGATCGATACTCCCCTGCGGAAATGGGTGTCGATCGACACAAATGCGTGGTGTCGATCGACACTCGGACCTGTTGTCCGAGAATACTGCAGATCACCGCAAGAAAAATCACGCCATCCCGTTTCCAATAAGTGCACATTCTCTATTGGGAGAGAATCATCAATAGGGATGTCGTCCTCAATCCTAATCTGCGAAAGAGTATCAGCAACTCCATTTTCAGTACCTTTCTTATCCTTGACTTCGATGTCGAACTCCTGAAGCAATAGAATCCATCTTAACAGTCTAGGCTTAGAATCCTTCTTCTGCATCAGGTACTTGAGTGCAGAATGATCAGTGTGCACCACTACCTTAGAGCCAACAAGATACTGCCTGAACTTCTCAAAAGCAAACACGACAGCAAGCAGTTCTTTCTCTGTGGTAGCGTAGTTCCTCTGCGCATCATCCAATGTACGGCTGGCATAGTATATGGCATGAAGCTTCTTGTCTTTCCTTTGTCCCAACACAGCCCCAACTGCAAAGTCGCTGGCGTCACACATTACCTCAAAAGGCAAATCCCAATCCGGCGGCTGAATAATTGGAGCACTCACTAATGCATGCTTGAGCTGTTGAAAGGCATCAAAACAATCAGCATCAAACTCAAATGTGACATCCTTAGAGAGCAAAGCTGTGAGTGGACGTGCTGTCTTGCTGAAATCCTTGATGAAACGTCTATAGAATCCAGCGTGTCCAAGAAAGCTTCTCAATGACTTGACATTAGAAGGAGGCTGCAGATTAGTCATCACCTCAATCTTAGCTCTATCAACCTCAATACCAGCCTCTGATACCTTATGCCCAAGAAAAATGTCGTCTCTGACCATAAAGTGGCATTTCTCCCAATTCAGAACAAAGTACGTCTCTTCACATCTAGCTAGCACTTTGCACAGGTTATCCAAACAATCCTTGAATGAGGACCCAAAAACTGAAAAATCATCCATAAATACCTCCATATTGTCCTCAATCATGTCTGTGAAGATAGACATCATACACCTCTGAAACGTAGCATGAGCGTTACATAGTCCAAAGGGCATTCTGCGGTATGCGATAATGCTATAGGGACATGTAAACGTGGTCTTCTTCTGGTCATCTGGGTGAATAGGAATCTGAAAGAACCCTGAATAACCGTCAAGGAAACAGTAATAAGGGTGATTAGCCAACCGCTCAAGCATTTGATCAATGAAGGGTAAAGGAAAATGATCCTTTCTTGTAGCGGTGTTCAACTTTCTATAATCAATGCACATTCTGTGTCCTGTCACAGTCCTAGTCGGTATCAGCTCATTCTTCTCATTCCGTACCACTGTGACTCCTCTTTTCTTAGGCACAACATGCACTGGACTGACCTAATCACTGTCGGAAATCGGATAGATGATCCCTGCATCCAACAGCTTCATAATCTCTTTCTTAACCACATCCTGCAGGTTTGGATTCAGCCGTCTCTGATGTTCAACTGATGACTTAGTCTCATCCTTAAGATGTATCCTATGCATGCACAGATCTGGAGAGATACCTGAAATATCATCAAGAGAATAGCCAAGAGCCTTGCGAAACTTACGCAGCTTACTTAGCAATAGGGTGAGCTCTGCGTTGTTCAAGGACGCATTAACAATAACAGGATATGAATTATGTTCACCAAGGAATGCGTACCTGAGCCCCGCAGGGAGTTGCTTAAGCTCTATCTTTGGAGCTTGCTCGAAGCTCCAATCAGCTGCTTTCCTGTCTGTCTGGACACCGGTGTCGATCGACACCAGTGATGGGTGTCGATCGACACCCGCTACGTGCATCACTTCCTTGGTTGCATCCATTGGCTTGACATACCCAGCAGCAATATCATCTAAAGCTCAACCTCATCCACTGAAGCAATCAAAGCACGTTCCAGAGGGTCCTCATAATGCAACTCTTTGAAACTTTCCTCAGCAAGATCTATGAGGGTCTCGACGCAGAAGGTCTGACCATCGATCGTAGGCCGCTTTATAAGCTTATCTATCTCAAAGTTCATAACTAAATCGCCTACATTCAGACCAATGCGTCCCCTTCGGAATCAATCATGGCACCAGCTGTAGCCAAAAATGGCCATCCTAATATCAACGGATCCTTAGGCTCTTCCTCATATGTCAACACAACGAAGTCCGTATGAATCAAGCAACCTCCTATCTTAATAGTAACATCCTCAAGGACACCATCTGGAAGACGAACAGAATGATCAGCAAGGATGAGAGTGATCCTTGACGGCTGAAAGTTTGTCATACCAAGATTCACAGCAACTGATTTGGGCATCAAATTCACACTAGAACCAAGATCACATAAAGACCGTTTGAACTTCTCTGCAAAGATTGTGCAGTCAAGAACGAAACTACCTGGGTCTGGCAGCTTCTCTAGAATCTTGTTCTGAATCATGGCACTAACCTGTGCAGAAATCATCATCACACCCTGTTGAACATTCAAATCCTTAGTGACCATGCATTTCACGTACCGTCTGATTATGGGGGATGTCCTGATGGCATCAATCAATGGTAACTCAACAGTTAGCTTGTCCATCATAGCCTTACACTTGGCATCGTCTATCTCTTGCTTAGACTTCCTGGGGTTTCGAGGATAACGGATCCTCGGTTTGTATGATGATTCGGTGATCGGCTTAGCAGATGATGAAAAAGCCTTGTCTGTCCGTGAAGGGTGTCAATCGACACCCAGGTGGTGTCGGTCGACACTAACATCCTGTGTTGTGTCCTTGGTACCGATCGATACAGCTTTGTCCTCACCAATCCCTTTTGTATCAACCGGTGTCGATCGACACTTCCTCCGGAAGAACAACATCTTCGTCTTCGATTTCTTTTAAGTCTATCATTTCTTCATGTGTCAGAGTGCTCCTGATCATAAGCTCAACCTTTTTCCCACTCCTCAATGAGATGGCATTCACTGGATGCCTCGGATTAGTATCCGTCTTCCCGGGAAGAAAACCATCCTGTCTCTTAATAGCTTCAGCTGTCTGAGCAACCTGAGTGTCTAACTTCTTGACATGAGTGTTCAGCTGCTCAAACATCCCATTCAAATCCTGATACAGTGAGTCTAACTTTCCATTGAATTCCACGGTGATCTTCTGTTGACCTTCTAGAATCTGCTCAAGCATCGATTCCATCTTACTCTCTATAGTAGGTGGTGGAACGCTCTGATATGAAGATGAGCCATAGTTCCTCTGACTGAAGTTGTTGCTGCTCTGATAGGGCTTCTGATACTGAGTCCGCTGAGTGAAAGTAGAGGAGGACTGATTCCCTTGATAGTTGCCCCGCGGACTGCCCCCATTGTAGCCTCGGTTTCCTTGTGAGTTACCGAAACACTGAAAGCCTGTGCCACCGACATAGTTAACATCCTGCTCCTCATGCTCATCAACTGGCTCATAGGTCTCAACCTCAGCAGCAAACTGGACCTGCTTCTTGCTTATTAGAAGGTTGTGAACCGTATCAAGTTTCGCCTTTACCTCAGCTATCTGACTTCCATCTAAGTTCCCAGCTTGCTTCTTTCTCTTGAAATCAGCATTCTTAGTACTGTTGCTTGAAGCCAAGTTCTCTATTAGTACCACAACATACTCATGATATCTGGTATTGAAGTTTCCATTACTTGCAGCATCCAGAGCCATCTGATACCTCCAATCGATACCCCTGAAGAAAATCCCAAGCAACTGAACCTCACTGAACCCATGGTGTGGACAATCTCTCTGATAAGCCCTGAACCTTGCCCAAGCGGCCTTGAATGCCTCAGTAGGTCCTTGAGAGAAGGCTGAAATCTTCGTCCTCAGCTCTTCAGACCGTGCATCATCATAAAAGTTGTTCAGGATGGCATTTTTAGTGTCCTCCCAAGTGGTCAGTGATCCCGGCTTCAACTGCTTAAGCCAATAAGCTGTTTCCCTAGCAAGAGAGTATGGGAAGAGCTTACAGAACAGATAGTCGTTTGACACCCCGTTAGCCTTGATGCAAGTGACTATATCCTCAAACCGCTCAATGTGATCCATAGGGTGCTCATGTGATAGCCCATGGAATGGGTTCTGACCGACAAGCGTGTAGTATGCAGGTTTGAGTTCAAAGTCGTTCCTTTGAAATGGAGGCGGGCGGATGGCAGACCGGTTGGTATAGAACTGCTATGGCCGGTTGTAATCCCCCTATGTCATTGCACGTGGACCTACGGCACCCGGTGCACCTTGTCCAACACAAAACCCCACCAGCCGCTGGCTGGTGTCGATCGACACCAGGTTGTGGGTGTCGGTCGACACCAGCACCCTGGTCGAGTACCACAGCTTCAACAATGACTTGGCCGTTGTCATCGATCCTTTGGCCCTCTGCATTGTATGCACGGCCATCCCTGTCCCGGAGAACTCCATGTTCATCAGCCATGATGATAGTACGCAACATTGCCTCTGAATTCTTTGCTTTCCGGGTTCTTCGTTCTAACTTAGCTAGCTCTTGCTTTGAAAGGGTTACTAGCGCAAGATTCTTGTTGCTCCGAGTTTTGCGATTAAGCATGCACCTGAGACACACAAGAAAGAAAGAAAGAACGAGATCAGTAACAAAATAAAAGAAAATTTAGACAAAAACTTAAACTTAAATCTAATGGTAAATTCAATAGTCTCCGGCAACGGCGCCAAAATTTGATATGCTCAAATTTACCCTGAGCTACTCTCTCAAATTAAGAGATCACTGTAGTACTTAGGGATCGAATCCACAAGGACTATGAAATACCCAATAAATCCCAGTAAAAGTATTATGCTAAATAAAGTATAATGTAATCAAATTGCAGTGCGAATAATTAAACGAAGTGTAAATCAATGCAGAAGAGCGTTAGGCATAGGGAAATCTCAGGAATCTTCAGAACTGTGAATCAATTTAACTATCAGGATTATAATTAAGAACCGTTCTAGAACTCAAACATAATTGTAAAACCTAGCAGCTTTCGCTGAGTAAACTATCTATCCCTGAATCTAGAATTCCAAATTTCTTTGCTAAATTCTAAGATCCAGACAAGCAGTAATGATCGGGTTCAATTTGTTCACAAAATCCCTAAATCAAATTCCTTTGCAGATAGGTATTTTGCTCACCTAAGATAGATCTAGCAACCAATTACACTTTCATGTCAATTGATAACCCTAAATCAGATTCTAGGTCGCGAATCTAGAATAAGCAGTAAGTTCAATCTAGATGAAGAACTCTATCAATTAACCCTAATAACCTAATGATTCAACAATTCCTCAGAAACCCTTGAAAACCCATAACCTAACAGGGGAACTACTCAGACATGGTGAAAGCAACCATCATCACGATATGAATAGAAGTCATTCAATATAATAGAAAAATAAAAGTCGAGAACAGAGAGTATCCGGGATTAGAGAAAGATGATACAAGCTTAAGATAGAGAGAGTCTGCCTTTTTCTCCTCTTTTTTTTTTCTTTCCAAAACCCTGATCTCAAGCACAATAAATAGCTAAAAACTCGTACAGGGACTAATGCTGAAATATTAGAAACTTCTGGGCAAAATTGTAAATCTTCCAAAATTTCTGAAGTTGTCCGCCTGTGGTGTCGATCGACACTCATGGCTGGTGTCGGTCGACACCAAGTCACATATCGCCTCAAAACATGATTCTTCGATGCAACTTCTCGGTCTTTGCTCCAAAATCTCTCATATTCTTCACATTAGTCCTAAATGCATACCTGAAGATAAAAGACTCTAATAGACTCTAAAAACACCAAAAAGACTCAACTAAAGACTCTTATATCATGGTTAAAACCCATAAAAACCATGATATATCACCTAGCCACTCGACCAGACCGGTCAAGTGGAATCTCCCTTCCCCTTAAAACTCAGATTTTGTATTTACCCTTGTTTTGTTACTTAGTATAAATTCTCCTGATTAGGTTAATGTCAGGTGGCCGTTTTTTATGAGTATAACCCTAGTTTAGCTCTGCCTCTCTCTCATGTTCTTCATTGTTCTTAGATTTTCAGATTTTGTAACTCTCATAACTTTTTATTAAATCGGTATTTACACTTTATTTCTTCATCAGAGTTGTTCATCGGTTTATTATTTATCTGATATGTCGATTTCAAAGCTTTCTGGGTTTTAACCTTTGGTGATGAATTATTTGTGTGAGTAGTTTTCTTAGGGTTTTTAGGGATGGATTAGGCTAGTATTGCTCTATATTGTTATGGGTTTCTTTGATTAATCATCAATTCATTTTTATTCCCTCTTGGGTGAGTGGTTTTAATGTTTGTTCTTTTCTGATCAAGAAGAACATGATCTTAGATGATTTCCACAGTAAAAGTGAGATGAAATCATCAGATCTACTTTTTCCAGGGATCTATATACAATAGCATGAGATATAAGTATAAAATATAGATTTACATCATATCTTAGGCTCTCATTTGTTATGAATCTTAATTGACTTTAACAGACTGATTATTTATGCCTGATCCTTTCACAAATCTATGGCAGATTATGTCTGATTTAGTGTTGGATCTTGGGACTCTCTGTCACGATAGTGGATTGACTGGTCGAGTCGTCAGTTCACCTTTGCTTCTTTTCTTGTTTAGTTCCATGATTTGCTAAAGTGTGATGGACTTTAGTAGGTTTGGTCTTTAGATTTCACTTTTTAATGCATTCACCTAGGTTGCTAGTAATGACAAAACCATTTCTATACTTGGCTTGAATTAATTGTCGATGAACACATCCTTTTTGCATAGTGCTACTCACCCAATGGATTGACTCATATCTATACTATAATTGATTGAAAAAACCTGTATTATCTTTACTTGCTTGGTTTGATTGTTTTCATCTTTTGCACATAGGGAAAATACTTGTTTCAGTTCCAACTAGTGAATCTATCACTAAGGCGTGGAATGTAAGGGCAAGGCAGCAAGATGGTGTAGATCATGCTAGGAGGAGTGTGGTACTTGTATCCAAATTGGTCAGGGTTTATGCTTGCTCCTTCAAGCCAAGTTTTTCTAAGCCTAAGTGGTTATCCCAAATGGTTAACTCCAGCGGTCTCAAGGATTGTTGTGATGACTCCCTTAAAGCTAATGGTGGATTGCTTGTCTCTAGACTTCATAGCATTATGCTTGACTTTCACAAGCCTTTTGGCTATTAGGGCATCATAGTTGATTGTTCTTAGGAACTCAACAAATGGGATAGTTAAGACAATGAGCTCATCACTAATGATATTGTTTTGAGTTATGCATGAAAAAATGGTGTTGGCGAGGAGCTTGTGGACACATTTAATGCCTGGGTGCGATAGTGAGAATGCATTGGTCTTCCCATTAACAAAAATGTCTCGTCCGAAGCGTTGCCAAATCGCATTGGTATCTTCCAGTCCAAAGTCAATTGCGTCTTGGTACTCAAATCCAAGGGCGTTTCCAAATTCAATAATGGAGATGTTGTGATGTTCACCATTGATTGTGAAGAAAAGATTTCCATCTCGTGCTAAGGGTGCTTGTGTGCGCGAGTAGGCTAGGGTAACCGTGGCAAGAAATTGCCTTGCTTCTTCTTCATTGATCTCTTCGCGAGTAGACTCAAAGAAAGTGTAAGTCAAAGTAAATTCATCATCCATTCGACATCATTTGCTAGACCAATTGCTTGCAATGAAGTGTACTAGACTCTTAAAGTCGGTATGAGCTTGAACTCTTTGAGTAGTGTGCGGTAATCAACATTCTGAGCCATCATTCGGCCTACAAGGATCATGAGGATCTCTTTTTTCTTAGCTTATCAGTGTGGACGTCTTAAGACCTTAGCACGGAGACATTGGGGCACCAATGATGAGAGTATGGTTTCGTCATCGAGGTCCTCATAGAACTCGTCACTTGGTCTCCTATCTGCCATTTTCTTCAACTATCACCTCTTTGGCTTTGTTCACAATTGTTGCTCCATCATGTACTCTCTTGGTCCTTCTCTCATCGAGCTCCTCATTAGGTGTTTTGTTTCTGTGAGGAGGGCATTCCGACTTGGTTGGACGAGAGGATCTCCTTATGTCTCTAGTGTCCATTGTTATAGTACCTAGAAGAGAATAAGAAGTTTGTACAAGTTAGCAATAGCATTTAAATGTGAAACAATTTATTTGGCAAGTTAAAGCATGTTCAATGTTTTAAATCAAGAAATTGAAATCAATGTTTTCAATTTTTAGATTCAATGGTGACTCTCAAAAAATTTGCATTCAAAGATAAATTCAAAGCATGTTTATGTGAAAACCTAGAAGCAAGTCTATAAGTTTTCTATTAATTTCTAATAACAAAAGCTATTTAATCAAGAGAATTTAGAAATACCTCGTCTGAAGTTCAAAGAAAAAATTAGAAATTTAGAAGCATACCTCTGGTATATGGTGAATGTGATAGGAGATTTGTGGTCTCATAGTGATTGTGATTAGAAATCACTAATCAATTTTAATCAACCCTAAATTTGAAAAATATGGATTCAATGTGTTGTATCTCCCAATAGAGTTGGAGAGATGATAAAAGTTTCTTTGAATCTTATAAATCTTCTTTTTAGTTTAAAAACATGTTTTAACCTAAAAGGTTGGGCTTTCGAAACGGAAGAAAAACTTACCTGTGGGCCCATGCGGTTGGGATTTTTGAAAAAATTCACAATGAATTTCCAAGAATTGTCCGGTTTGGCACGGATCTGAAGTATGGTCGATGGTATTGCTCTTTTCCACCACTCACAGTTTGTGTCAATGGATGGGAAAGTTTTAGACGGCTCAGAATCAAAAATTGGACGAACATAAAATTTCAAGACCTCGGTCACGGGGCTCGTGACCTAGGTTTACCTTCATCGATACCTCGGTCACGAGTTTTGTGATTAGGATTGGTTGTTCCTTTTCGTCTTATCTTCGGTTGGCTTTGTTATGTGTTTTGTAGATTTTCTCGACCTGGTCCATTAATATAGTAGTTCATCTTGACAATAAGGTCAAAATTAGACACTTACTCGGTAGATTTCAGAACTAGAACAATTTTGTGAAGTTCTTCGACTTCTCAGAACAAACATGGTTCTGCAGGAGATTTTCTTGTGAATCTTAAAATCTAGCCCGTTCATGGCTATTTTTCTTTCGATCTTTGTCTCCAGAATACATATTACTTGGGAATAATGATCCCCAAACAATTGAATCTTTGATGATTCTGACAACTTCAACTTTCGTCGGATGGTACGGCTTATTTGGTGAGTGCTACAAATCTCGGGAATCCACTCTCTTTTCATCAAAATTTTCTCGATCATTACTTCTTAAATATCCTAATATCATCAGACATTCAATCCAAGATTTTTGATCGAGCCGATTCGTTTTGTGGCACATTTTCGTGGATTCTGCGGTTGCAACATGGTCGTGGAACAATCCATGGTATCAACCAGTGAAGATATTTTGATCCGGAGCTCCTCTTTTGAAACTTCTTCAATCATCACTCCCTAAATACTCAGTCTGGTGGATTTCTTTGTTGCAGCTCGGTAAGGTCGGCTACGGCTCTATCCTTGGTCCGGTGTGGTTTGGGCAAGTGCATACAAACATGGGGATGTGTGTAGACAACTTGGGAGTGCTCCATAAGATCAAAGAACGGTCCAGACAACAAGCCCTTGTGACCTAGATCACGGGCTCTGCGACCTAGGTTTGCTCCTTATTGAATACTTCTCTTTTTCTTCTTTTATTTTTTTCTTTTTATCTTTTTATGAAAAACCTGAAACAAAACATGAAAATATCAAAAGCAAAATGAAATCAAGATTGAAATGGGAAAGAAAAATTACAAGTGGGTTGCCACCCACTGAGCGCACTTGTTTAGTGTCATTGGCTTGACCTTGGTAGCCGGTTAGGCTTGAGAAGAAGTAGCTTGGGGAATTGTTGTTCCTTCGGCTCCTTTGATGTCTTGATAATCAGCTCCTGCTTCTATCACAAGTTTTCCTTTAGAGGCTGTTTCAAAGACTTTTGCTTGAAGAAGGACCTCTTTAGTGTGCCTTATCATCTTTTGAATCTGTTTTGTGCTTTCCTTGCTAAGCTCAGTAGGAACTATGATCTTTATCTTCGGAACTTGGGGCTGTTCGCGTGGCTTGGATTATAGCTTCCGAGTTTTCTTGTAAAAACGTTTGCTCCCCGTCTCAGTTTTGTCGATATTAGGATCCGTTGATTTTTCATCAAATGTGGAGCTTGAGGTTTGATCGATTAGAATGTTGGATAGTAAACTTTCTTGTTGATGTTAGCAAAGGTTGTTCTCTTTTTTTTGTGGTTAATGATAGCGCCAACAGTGGTGAGGAACGGTCTTCCCAAAATCAAAGGTCTCTCAGTCCTTTCATCCATTTCTAGGATGTGAAAATCTGTAGGAACTACGCAATCCTCTACAACTAGTTGCAAGTCGCGAACTAATCCATCCAGGATTTTCTGTGATGAATCTCCAAAAACAAGACTTAAGTTGAATGGAGATACTTCTCTTATTCAAAGTATTTCAGCAATATTTCCTACATCATTGTCTCGATCTTATTACCATGGGGTATCGGTGCTTGGGCTTGTTCGGGTTGAGTTGTTGTTGAAAGGAGGACGCGGCTGAAAGTTATTGCTTTGAAACCAATTTTGAAATGGTTTCGAGTACGGTGGATAGTTTTCATCTTGAGGGTTCTCCACATTTGGGTTTCTATAAGATATGTTAGAAGTGTTCCGGAAGTTGCTATTGTAGTTGTTGTTGTATCCACTGCTCTGGTAAAAGCCTTGAGTACCAACGTAGTTAACATCTTCTTCTTGATCGAATGAATCATAAAACTCTTGGAAACCATCATTGTTTCCATTACCAATTGTCTCAAGAGCATTCACTGTTCGTTGTTGGTTCCTTAAAAGTTGGCTCATCCTGTTCTTGAGCTTGGTGATCTGCTTAGCATCAGAATCACTAGAACGGATAGTTCTATCAAAATCAGTGCAAGTGTTGCTACTACTTGCAGCAATGTTTTTGATGAGAGCTCATCCTTCTATAATGGTCTTAGTAGTGAAGTTTCCGTTGCTGGCCGTGTCGAGTAAGAGTTGAAACTTATGATATAAATCTCTATAGAAAGTACTTAGAATATTACCTCTACTGAAGCCATGGTGAGGACAATTACGTTCATAGTCCTTAAAGCGTTCCCATGCTTCATAAAAAGATTCGACATGTCCTTATTGAAAGCTTTGAAGCTTCTTCCGAAGAGAGTTGGATCTCGACTTCGTGTAGAAGTAGTTAAGAAAGCCTGACTTGCATCCTTCCCAAGTTTTAATCGATCATGGGGGTAAAGATAACCATCCATGAGCCCTGTCGGCTAGAGAGAAAGGTAAAAGCTTACACTTCAAATAGTCTTCGGGCACACCATTTGTTCTTGTTGTACTGCATATTTCTTTAAAGAGATCGATGTGATCCTTAGGATGTTCCGTGGTGAGATCATGGAACTGATTCTGCTTCACCAAACCAATGATTTGAGGTTTTATCTTGTAGTCACGTCTTGATGGATTGGGGACTTGTATCACAGCTCAATCTTGAGAATATTGATTTGGAGTATCAAAGTCGGCTATCGTACGGTTAAGATTGGCACATCTTAGAGGGTGCACATTAGCAGCTTATCTAACACCAACATTAGCATGATGTTTTGCATTAGCAAAATTAGGGGGCTGGTGAGGAGGAACATTGAGGTTGTCTCCCATGCCTAAAGGATTAGCTTCATGAGGACCTTGATTGCGGACCTCCAGAGGGTCGGCTTGTTCTTCAGCATGTTCGTAGATGGGATCTTCATCCTCATCATGTAGTGGCTATCTATGATCATCATGGGCAGCAGCTTGTTGATCAATGTCAAGGACGCTTTTTTCTTAGTTCCTTAACTCGGCCATATGTTGTTATCTCTGAAGTCTTCTAAGTTCTAGGTCTTGGATTGGAGTCACGGCTTCAGAGTTTTGGCTCCTTGTCATGCACTGCAAATCCAAAAACAGAAACTAAAAGGGAAATAGAGGTTATCGAGAAACAAAGAGATAAAAGTAAAATAAAATTGAAAAATTCAAATGAAAAATTCAAAGTATCTTAGACGAGAGTTCTTATCGAATTCAAAGGCAGCTAGTATACTCCCCGGCAACGGCGCCAAAAACTTGATGTGTCGTGAAATTTTACGTAATAAAAACACAATGATGTAACTGCAAGTGCACAGAAAAATCAATTTTTGTACTAAAGGTATCGATCCTACAAAGAGTAATCAAATTCAAAGAAAGAAATCAACCTATGAAAGGGGTATGTTTTCGTGTTTTTGGATGAATGATGCAATGAAATAATGAAAACAGATAAATCAATCTGTTGTAAAATATGAGAGTTTACATGGTTCTCAACAAATTCAAGTGAAAGATTAAATGCAAATGTTGTTGGTTATAGGTTCTCAACTACGAACACGAATAAACAAATAAGTCATAGTTCATGAAATGAATGTCTAATGTCTCTGCACCCCGTTACTCAACTTACGCAGGAAACAGCATACATCGACTAGCAAGATAAACAAGTTCGATAAGTTCACAAAGCCCCATAACTCAACTCACGCAGGTTATGACGCGAAGCTTCAGTAACACTAGTTCATAGAAGTAGGTTTACAGGGGTAGCACTCGTATTCTCTTAGCTCAGTGCTTGGTGATCAATTCAAGCAACATGCATTAAGTACAAGATGTCCCAAGGAAACACAAATAAAGAGCCGAAAATCAGATCTAACAACCTTGATGAATTGAACCATGAATTCCCATTGATATCACCCCATAAAATCTAACAAAGAGAACTACTCGCTCAAGATGCAAATAAACGCAATAGTTTTTATAAAGATTAACATCATAAACGAATCAATATAACAAAAGGGTTTCAAAGGAAAGTTCTCTAGATGTCACAGAAGATAACTTGTCTCTCCAATAAGCAAATAAGAGTAAAAGAGATGAGAAACAATGAAGAACAAGGATGAAACTTCAAAGGATGACTTCTAGGGCTTAGAGGGGACGAAGGAGGCTCTTGTGGAGACGTTCTAGGGTTTCGGCTGATGCGTGAAGGTGTGGAGGTCCTCGAAGAATATAAGCATCCAAAGTATAAGTATAACGTCCGTGTTCTGGGAATTAATTAATTTAATTAATTTCGAAGTTTTTTCGAGTTTATGAAACTTAGACAAGTCTCGAGAAATTAATTATGGGGTTGAAATAATTAATTTAGAATTGTTCCGGGGGTGTCATAAGTCAATTCAAAAGTTGTGGGGTTTTTCTCGAAGGAGAAGACAAATTTAAATTGGCTTCTTCTTCTTCTCTTCTCCTTGTGCTCGCCATTGGGGTGGCTGAAAGAGAAAGCTTTGGAGCTTGAGAGAGTTTGGAGAAGAGAGAAGAAAAGAGAGAGGCATGGTGAGCTTGTGAGAAGCTTGGATCTTGTGAGATAAAGGGGGTGAGAAGCTTGTGAAGCTTGGAAAAGAAGAGTGGTTGGAGCCTAAGGTTTTGGCGTGAGCTTGGAGGAAAAAAGAGAGATCTTTCTTGACCTTGGAGAGTCCATCTAAGGCTAGATCCTTCCACTCTAAGGTGAGTTGTGACCAAAGGTTATTATTAAGCCATGTGTGGGGGCTTTTAGGGTTGTTTAGGCATGTGGTATGCTTAGATGGGTTGTGGTCACTTGTGGAGCTTTAGCTAGAGTTTGCTAAGCTTGTGGTGGTTAGGGAACCATGGATTTTGTGCTTGTTGTGCCTTGTTCAGCTTTGATTGTGAGTTCTTATGCTTGCTTGGTGATTGTGTGTGATGTGGTTTCTTGGTGATTCCATGGCTTGTTGGGATTGTTTTCCCTAGTTGCTTGGTGTGGTATTGTCTTGCTTGGTGTGTGTTTTGGTTGTGGTTTAGAGGTTTGGCCTTAGGATTGTGTCAAGGCTAAGTTGTGAAGTTTAGGAAAATTAGGTGCTTATCCACCATGTGTGGTCGATAGAGCGAGGTCGATAGGGGCTATCGACGAGGGCTGGTCGATAGAGCGAGGTTGATGAATCTTGTTGGGTATTTTTCCTAGTGCTTATCGACCAATTTTGGTCGATAGAGCGTGGTCGATAGGGGGTATCGACTGGGTTGATCGATAGATAGGTCGATAGTGGGTATCGACCAGGTGTGGTCGATAGAGCGAGGTCGATAGGGTGTATCGACTAGGTGTGGTCGATAAGGTGTGGTCGATAGGGGGTATCGACGATGTTGGTCGATAGGTTGCTCGATTGATCATGTTGTTCTGTGGCTTGTGTTTTAGCTTCTCTTGTTGTGAATTGCTATGTGGTTAGTCATAGATGCTATTGATTGCCTTTTCATGGGATGATGATTAGGAATTGATAGGGTTGTGGTCGTGGATTATGTTCATGCATGAATTTGATCGAGTAGAACTGAATGCATGGTGTGTTTGATTTCTTGTTGTTGTGGTTGTTTAAAATTGCGTGTGGATTTCATATAACATGTTGTTGGGAGGATCAATCTCACTCAGCGTTTGGTTTACCAAATGTTGATGCATCACTTTTGTCGATGCAAGTAAAGATAAGGATTGATCGTGGAATCGAGTTAGTGAGAAGGGGATGATTAGGACCTAGTAGTTTTGTGGTTTTGTTAGCTTTCGTAAGATTGCTAGAACTGGTAGAACTGTTGACTTTCGTGGCCGTTTATGTTAATAGTTGTTATTGTATGGTTTTGAATGTTTAATGTATGGGCATTAGTTCATTATTTCCATGTGCAAAAAAAAACGTGTGGTTGTTTCATTTTGGTATCAGAGCCCATACGGTTCTAGGAGCCTATTGTAGATTTTAAGAGATTTATGCAGATTAAATAGAGAATTAGAAAAGAGATATTCAATAAGAAAACTATAGAATAAGAGGCGCCTCTCTCTCAGCCATAAGGAATCTTCAATAAGAAAACTATAAAAATCTATGATGAGGAAAATAGCATAACGTGTACGAGTAGGAGATATGATCAAGGGTGAGTTGGATCCACAAGCCCTAGTTTGTTGTAGATATGTTTGCAAACCTTAAGACTCGCAGCTTTGGTGAAGATGTGTGCTAGTTGATCTTCACTTCTTGTAAAGTATGGTAGTGTGACTCCTTCTTTGATCTTCTCTCGAACTTTGTGGCAGTCAACTTCTATGTGCTTGGTCCTCTCGTGAAACACAAAGTTGCTGGCAATGTGTATAGCAGCTTGATTGTCACAATGCATGATGATGGGTCTTGTGGTTTCAATGCCTAGGTCTCTGAGTAGTGCCTTAAGCCAAATGAGTTCTTTCGTGAGCTTCCTCATTGCTCTATACTCGGATTCAACACTTAAACATGACACTACCTTCTGCTTCATAGACTTCCATGTCACCAAACTCCCTCCAATAATGTGCAATATCCAGTGGTTGAGTTCCTATCATTCATGTCATCAGCGTAGTCTGCATCACAATAACCAACAATCTCCGCATTCTCATTCTTTCCCATCCATATGCCTTGTCCCGGACTCCCTTTTAGATATCTGAGTATCCTCTCCATCATGTTCCAATGGTAGACTATGGGTTTTTGCATGTATTGACTCACGTGATTCACAGCAAAACATAAGTCATGTCTTGTTAAAGTCAGATAGATAAGCTTACCCACTAGTCTTCGGTATTGGAGAGGATCTGCATATGGTTTCTCTAATGGATCTTCTTCTTCGAGCTCCTTGCCCTTTTTCTCCCCCTTTCGCTTGACCTTGTAGCCATCTGCAAGAGGAGTTTTGGCTGGCTTTGCTCATATTTTACCTGTCTTATTCAGCAAGTCAAGAGTATATTTCCTTCATGATAGAAATAAGCCCTCCGAAGAGCGACATACTTCAATCCCTAGGAAATATTTTAGTTCTCCAAGATCTTTGATATCAAACACAGTTTTCAGATAGGTTTTAGTTTCGAGATTACCTTCCTTATCATTGCCGGAAATGTTAAGGTCATCCACGTTGACCAATACTACAACGATTCCTCATGGACTTTGGACTGTGAACAATGTGTGACCAGATTCAGATCTCTTGAACAATTTCTCTTCTAGAGTACAGCTTAGTTTGTGGTACCAAGCTCTTGGAGATTGCTTTAGTCGGTAGATGGCTTTTCTAAACCGCAGAACTTTTTCCGGAGCAATGGAGTCTTCAAGGCCTGGTGGTGGAGTCATGTACACTTCTGCTTCAAGTTCTCCTTGCAAGAACGCATTCTTCACATCCATTTGCCATAACTCCTAATCCATATTTGTAGCCAATGAGAGAACAACTCTAACTGTATGCAGCTTGGCGACTGGAGCAAACATTTATGTGTAGTTATCTCCATAAGTCTGTGTGAATCCTCTTGCAACAAGTCTGGCTTTGTACCTCTCAACATCTCCATTGCTCAGATACTTGATAGTGAAAAGCCACTTTGATCTAACAACCTTCTTTCCCAAAGGTAGGTCGGCTTCATCCCATGTATGATTCCTTTCCATAGCCCCAACCTCATTATCCACTGCTCCGAGCCATTCGTTAGTCCCTTTGGCTTCTTCATAAGTATGTGGAATCCATTGAGCATCAATTTTCCGAAGGAAGGCCTCATTAGCAGTTGGCAACAGGTCAAGTGAACACACAGCTTGTATAGGATGCGCCACAGCTTGGTTGTTGAAATAGACTCTAGTGACCTTCCAATGTTCAGGTTCATACCATCCTTATCTTGATCTTGGTCTTGTTCCCTGTCAAGTGGGTTTGGTTCTGGCTGAGTGTGCTCAGTGGTATCAGTTTCTTCCATCGGGTTTGGAGCAGCCTGTGTATTCCCAAGATCGGTATTGGGTTGATCTTCTGTAGTCTACACTCCTTGTTGGTTAGTTTCAACATTACCAGATTGTTCTTCTCTCCTAGGAGAAGGATTTCCACGATAACTAAGGAGATGTTGGAGACTAACGGATCTATCTGATGGTGATTTTGCCAAATCTTTCAAACTTCCCCAATCCTTCTTGTCGTAATACCCTTGGTGCTCAATGAACTTAACATCTCTTGACACAATTTTTCTGTTCTTTGAGACGTCATAGCAGTTGTAGCCCTTTTGAGTAGTAGAGTAGCCTAGGAACATGCATTTTGTGCTCTTAGCTTCAAGCTTGTCCCTCAGTTCACCTGGTCTCAGTACAAAATAAACGCAACCAAACACTTGTAAGTGATCAATAGAAGGTTTGGTTCGGTTCAATACCTCAAATGGCGCTAAATCAGTTAGGATCCTTGTTTGTGTCCTATCTATCAAGTAACAACTTGCCATGACATCATCACTCCAGAATCTTCTTGGTACATTGGTGTTAAACATCATGGATCGTGCAACTTCCATAAGATGTCGATTTTTCCTCTTAGCTACACCATTTTGTTGACGTGTATATGGGCAGCTAGTTTGGTTTATGATCCCATGTCTTGCTAAGTGATCTTTGAATTTGTGACTAGTGTATTTCCCACCATTGTCAAACCTGAATATCTTGATCTTGGCATTAAATTGGTTAGTAACATATGATTGAAAATTAACAAATGCATCATATACTATATCCTTAGATGTAAGCAGTAGGACCCATGTATATTTCGATTTCTCATCAATAACAGTTTTACAATGTATTCCTAGAATACATACTTCACAGTTTATATGATTAAAGACAAGATGGGGTAACATAATCTCTAAAGCCCTAGCATTAGGGTGACCAAGTCTATCATGCCACAATTTATTTGGGCTAACAGCATAACAAGATTGATAAGAAAGAGAAGTAAATTTTGTTGCTAGAGAATCTTCAAAAACATATAAGTCACCGTTAGTGTTCCCTTCTCCCAGGACTTTTACACTCTCAATATCCTGAAAATGAAAGCTATTAGGACCAAATATAGCATAGCAAGTAAGATCATTTGTAGCTCTTTTTACTGAGACAAGATTAGAGGTGAACTCGGGCATGAAGAATGCTTTAGAGTTCTTATCACCTACTCCTCTTATGGGGATCCAATCACCATTTGCAATTATCACATTTTCATTAATAGGTTTAACATTATTAATGAGGTTAAGGTTACTACTCATATGATGAGAAGCCCCAGAATCAACAATCAATGTTTTATTTTGTGATTTAGGTAAAGAGCAAAGTGAGTGATACCGGATTCTTTATTGGTAAGGGCAGCAACGGACTTGATAAGGGCTTCAAGGTCTGACTTCCTAACAACATCATTAGAGTAGGCAACCATAGCCAGTTCATCTCCTTGTCTAGATGGTCCGGCCTGAGCTTGCAAAGTTGAGGCTTCTTCAGAGTAGTTCGCTTGAACCTTGAACTTTGCTGGCTTAAGATGTGGATGTAGTATCCAACATTTATCCTTTATATGACCTCTCTTCTTGCAGTGATCACACACAAGAATCTTTCTATCCTTAGACTTGAAAGTAACTTTGTGTGCCATGACCATATCCCCTTTGCCATTAAAGAGACCTACTGAGCCTTGTTCACGTTGGATTTGAGAGTATACCTCATATAATCTTGGTAACTTCTCAGCTCTAAGGATGTACTTGATGAGATCATTGTAAGCCGGGTTCAATGTGAGAAGCAGACCAAAGACCCTATCTTGTTTATCCCCTTCCTTGAGAGCACTTGGATCCACCGAGAAAGGTCTTAGCATCTCGAGTTCAGCCCACAGTGATCTGAATTTTCCAAAGTGTTTTGTGAAGTCAAGATCTTCTTGGCTGAGATTGTTGATAGATTTCTTGACTTCAAACACTCACGTAAGATTGGAGATATTTCCAATGATATTCTTTAGTGTGTCCCATAGCTCCTTTGCCGTTTCACAATAAGAATAAGCTTCAAGTATTACGGCTTCAAGTGAGTTTTGAAATTTTCCAAGAACCCCCTGATCTTCTTGAAACCATTTGCCATCTTCAGAACTTGGATCTTCACTGATCTCTTTTCCATCTTCATCCGTGATTACTTTCTTATCTTGGGTTTCAATGTGATTCCAAAGACCACGACCACACAGATATGTCTTGGTGGTTCTAGCCCAGAGTAAGTAGTTCACACCTTTGAGAATAACTGGTATAGGAACATATTTTGAAGAATCCATGCTTCAGCGTTTCTTACAGCCAATGCACCCACAAATTTCCAGATTGATCCTAACTTTCCAAGCAACCAAAAAGACTGAAATCGTATGAACTGAGTCTGAAGTGAAGTCTAACACAGATGATTTTACCAAATACAGCAGAGAAAGGTTACACCTTTGCTGAGAAATAACAAGTTCTGTTGGTGTCACTGTTGCTATAGTAACTCTGAAAATCTGTCAAAACCAGAAGAGAGCTGAATATCCATAGAGCCAGTGTTGATGGTGTTCCAGCGGGTGCTGCAGGTATAGCAGCAGGTGCTGCGGGTTTAGCAGCGGATGATCGTCTTGCTGATCTCTTGACAGTGTTGTTAGAGCGGTTACTAGAGAGGGTACCAGCTCAGGTTCCTGTTGTACCACCAGTGGTTGTTG
Organism: Cardamine occulta; assembly: GCA_028015245.1. Classification (NCBI taxonomy): domain Eukaryota; kingdom Viridiplantae; phylum Streptophyta; class Magnoliopsida; order Brassicales; family Brassicaceae; genus Cardamine; species Cardamine occulta. The sequence goes on from CM051366.1 coordinate 3,007,135, forward strand.
AGGTTCAGCCTCAGATTGCAACTACGATTGCTAAGGAGCTCCCATCTTACCTTAGGAGGATGGAGCAGATGCATAGGATAGGCACGGGGTTTTTCCATGGAGGTGATAATCCTCAGGATGTTGATGCGTGGTTGAGGAGCGTAGAGAGGAATTTCCTATCGAGTAGGTGTCCCGCGGGATACCAAGTGGACATTATAGTCCACTATCTGAAGGGTGATGCGCATCTCTTGTGGAGGAGTGTGGCAGCCCGGAGAGTTCAGGCCGAGATGGCTTGGGCGGATTTTGTGGAGGAATTTAATTCCTAGTATTTCCCTCAGGTGGCATTTAACCGGTTAGAGTCGAGGCCTGTGAGATTGACTCAGGAGGATCAGTTGGTATGCGAGTATGCGAGGATCACCTTTGTGCTACCTGAAGTTCCTCGGTTAAACTCGACTCGCCCTCGGTGATAATCCAGATGAGCTATGAACTTCCTGAGCTAATCGATGCCCAAAATGACATACTCGCATACCAACTGATCCTCCTGATCCTCCTGACATAATCGGTGCTAATTATATTATCTGCTTTGTCGAGCTGTACGATGTCATTTTGGGCATCGATTAGCTCAGGAAGTTCATAGCTCATCTGGATTATCACCGAGGGCGAGTCGAGTTTAACCGAGGAAAAAAGAAGTTGGTGTATTAGAGTGTGAGACCGACTTCTGGGAGTCTTGTGATCTTGGTTATGGAAGCTGAGCGTATGATCGAGATGGGTTATGAGGCATATTTGGCTACCATTTCCTTGCCAGAGGCCGTTGGAGAGTTCCAGGATGTGTTCCAGTCGTTGCAGGAGTTACCACCAGCTAGGTTGGATCCTTTCACGATTGAGTTAGAACTAGGGACGACACCGATATCCAAGACTCCTTATAGGATGGCGCCAGCAGAGATGGCAGAGTTGAAGAAACTGCTAGAGTAGTTACTGAGTAAGGGTTTAAGTCGCCCGAGTACTTCACCGTGGGGAGCACCGGTGTTGTTTGTGAAAAAGAAGGACAGGAGTTTTCGGTTGTGCATTGACTACTGGGGACTTAACCGAGTCACAATGAAGAACAAGTATCCTCTTCCTCGGATTGATTAGTTGTTGGATAAGTTGAGAGGGGCTACTTGGTTCTCCAAGATTGACTTGGCTTTGGGATATCATCAGATTCCTATTGATAAGGTACATATCCAGAAGATGGCTTTCCGATTTCCTTATGGCCACTATGAGTTTGTGGTGATGCCATTTGGGTTGACAAATGCACCAGCTGCATTTATGAGATTGATGAACAGCATTTTCTAGGAGTATCTGGATGAGTTTGTGATCATCTTTATCGATGTTATCTTGGTGTATTTGAAGAGGCTGGAGGAGCATGAGGTGCATCTGCGTGTGGTTTTTGCAAGGCTGCGAGAACAGAAGTTGTTTGCTATGTTGAGCAAGTGTAACTTCTGGTAGTGGGAGATTGGTTTTCTAGGTCACATTATCTCTACGGAGGGGGATCTAGAGAAGGTTCGGGCCATTAGTGCTTGGCCGAAGCCAAGAAATGCCATGGAGATTATGAGTTTTCTAGGTCACATTATTGGCGGTTTATTAAGGATTTCACGAGTTTGGCTAAGTCTATGACGAAACTGATGGGAAAGATGTTCCTTTCGTGTGGTCCTCGGAGTGTGAGGAGAGTTTTGTGAAACTGAAGGCCTTTTTGACTAATACTCCAATATTGGCATTGCCTGATTCGGGAGACCCTTACGTGGTATATACCGATGCATCGGGAGTTGGTCTTGGCAGTGTGTTGATGCAGCGGGGGAGGGTTATTCCCTATGCTTCGTGGCAGCTGCAGAAGCATGAGGGCAAGTACCCTACCCATGATCTTGAGATGGCTACGGTGGTTTTCGCTTTAAAGATTTAGAGATCTTATCTTCGCCTAATGTACATTTTCACTCAGTCTAAGTTAAATTTTAGGCAAAGGCGCTGGATGGAGCTAGTGGCCGATTATGATCTGGAGATAGCTTACCATCCTGGTAAGGCTAATCTCGTTGCGGATGCGTTGAGTCGAAAGTGGGTGGCTCTGGCTCAGAAGTATGAGGTTGAGTCTTTGGTGAGCGAGATTAGCGCATTGCGTTTGTGTGTTGTATCTCGGGAACCTTTGGGCTTAGAGGCAGCTAATCAGGCAGATTTTTTGAGCAGAGTTCGGTTACCTCATGAAAAAGATGAGGGTTTGGCTAAGGCTTCGAGAAAAGCGGATTCTGAGTATCAGGTATATGCAAATGGCACTATCTTTGTGAGTGGGAGGGTATACATACCTTTGGACGAAGATTTGAGGCGAGAGATCCTGAGTGAGGCTCATGCGAGTATGTTCTTGATTCATCCAGGAGCGACTCAGATGTACCAGGATCTTAAGCGGTATTATCATTGGGTCGGGAGGAAGATGGATGTTGCTAACTGGGTTACGGCGTGCCAGTTAGTGAAGGGAGAGCACCAGGTCCCGACTAGTTTGTTGCGGAGTTTATCCATTCTAGAGTGGAAGTGGGATATGATCACGATGGATTTCTTGGTGGGCTTACCAGTTTCTCGGACCAGGGATGCTCTTTGGGTCGTCGTTGATCAATTGACCAAGTGTTCGTGTTTTTTGGCCATTAAAAAGACCGATGGGTCTGCGGTATTGGCTAGGAAGTGTGTGCAGGAGATTGTGAGATTGTATGGAGTACCGGTGAGCATTGTCTCGGACCAGGATCCTAAGTTCACATCTGAGTTCTGGAATGCGTTTCTGGTGGAGATGGGTACGAGGGTGCACATGAGTACGGCTTATCATGTTCAAACAGATGGGCACTCCAAGAGGACCATCCAGACTCCGGAAGATTTGTTGAGGATGTGCGTGCTGGATTAGGGTGGTCATTGGGTTGATCACTTGAGCTTGGTAGAGTTTGCGTCAAGTATTGGGATGGCTCCATACGAGGCTCTGTATTGGAGGCCATGTCGTACACCTTTGTGATGGACTCAAGTGGGGGAGAGGAGCACATTGGGTGCGACTTTTATTCAGGAAACCACGGAGAGGATCTGGGTTTTGAAGCTGAACATGAAAGAAGCCCAGGATCGGCAAAAAAGTTATGCTGATAAGAGGCAGAGAAAGCTTGTGTTTGAGGTGGGAGATAGAGTGTATCTCAAGATGGTTTTGCTGAGAGGTCCAAAAAGTCCATTATTACGACTAAGTTGAGTCTGAGGTATATGGGACCGTTCCGAATTGTAGAGCGTGTTGGACCAGTAGCGTATCAGTTAGAGTTACTCGAGATTATGCAGGCATTTCATAAGGTCGTCCATGTGTCGATGTTAAAGAAGTGTTTGCATAGGGGTGACGAGGTATTGGCTGAGATTCCATCAGATCTCCAGCCCAATATGACCGTTGAGGCGAGACCTTTGAGAGTTCTCGAGGGGAGGGTCAAAGAGCTTCATCGGAAGAGGATTCCGATGATGCGAGTTTTGTGGGACTGTGACGAGGTGTAGGAGGAAACTTGGGAGCCAGAGGCTAGGATATAAACGAAGTTCCAGAAGTGGTTCTAGAAGCAAGCTGCAGCTTGAGTTCCATCGAGAGGTCCCAGTTTCGCTGTGTAGCTGTATGCTATGTGTTTTTATTTTGTATTTCCGTTATGTATAACTTTCTTATTATTGTTGACTTTGGGAGTCATGGTTAGGTATTTCGTTTTGGAGTTAAAAAACGATAATGCATGGGAGTAATAAGATGGTAGTTCTTATTGATGATGGCACGAGTGTCATGGAAAGTTTTTATGAAAATTTAAAAGCTTGATTCATAATCACGAAGAGATTATGGTGTACCCGAAGTGATTGGGTATAGGTGCGATAGCCTGGTTATTGGTTATGCACGGCAGATATTCTGGTTGCGGAATATGGGTGATGCCGGTGTTAACTTGCGAGGATTTACACAGATCATGGGAGGTAGTTCAGTCAAGGTACTTATAGATGTGTGACTTATTGCTCGATGAGAGGACTAGTTCCTCTAGTGTTGATAGCTCGAAGGACTGTGTGTCTTGAGAGTACGACTGGCGATGTACCCAGACTCGTAAGGTGTATAGCCTAAAGTAATATGTTATACCGTGGATTCGTAAGGTGTATATCCTAGACGTAGGATATATTGCCCAGAATTGAGTGGTATGGGATATCAAGACTCTTATAGGTTATATTACCCCGAGTGGAGTGGTATGGCAGATACCCAGAACTCGAAGATGCTGCGGTGTCTTGGGTGTTGTGGTATAGTTGATACCTTGCGAGGTATGGTGGATATCCTGCGGGGTATGGCAGATGCTTAGAAACTCGGAGTTGCTGCGGTTTCTAGAGTGATGGGTTTTGATCTATGTGTGAGCGATAAGCACATATGATGTTATGGTGTCATCAGCATAGTGACTTAGTGGGAAAACCTCGGAGGTTAGTTCTGGGCCTCGTGTGTACATGAGTGTACATGTGTACGTGTGTGTTGACCGGGTTGGTCAAGAAGTTGTGTGGAAATCTCGGGGATTAGTGTTTAATCTCGTGTGTTGGCCGTGTAAGTCAAGAGGTAGAGTGACCTCGTGTGCGGATTGAGTTGGCCGGGTTGGCCAAGGCTTGAGTAATCGTTGCGATGATTAAGGTTTATTGGAGATGAAAGGTAACGTAAGATTCGAGAACAAATCTATGTTAGTGGGGGAGAATTGTAACGCCCGTGTTCCAGGAATTAATTAATTTAATTAATTTAGAAGTTCTTTCGAGTTTATGAACCTTAGACAAGTCTCGAAAAATTAATTATGAGGTTGAAATAATTAATTTAGAATTGTTCTAGGGTATCATAAGTCGATTCGAAAATTGTGGAATTTTTCTCAAAGGAGAAGACAAACTCAAATTGGCTTCTTCTTCTTCTCTTCTCCGTGTGCTCGCCATTGGGGTGGCTGAAAGAGAAAGCTTTGGATCTTGAGAGAGTTTGGAGAAGAGAGAAGAAGAGAGAGAGGCTTGGTGAGCTTGTGAGAAGCTTGGATCTTGCGAGATCATGGGGGTGAGAAGCTTGGAAAAGAAGAGTGGTTGGAGCCTAGGGTTTTAGCGTGAGCTTGGAGCAGAAAGGAGAGATCTTTCTTCAGCTTGGGGAGTCCATCTAAGGCTAGATCCTTCCATTCTAAGGTGAGTTGTGACCAAAGGTTAATATTAAGCCTTGTGTGGGGCTTTTGGGGTTCTTTAGGCATGTGGTATGCTTAGATGGGTTGTGGTCACTTGTGGAGCTTTAGCTAGACTTTGCTAAGCTTGTGGTGGTTAGGGAACCATGGATTTTGTGCTTGTTGTGCCTTGTTAAGCTTTGATTGTGAGTTCTTATGCTTGCTTAGTGATTGTGTGTGTTATGGTTTCTTGGTGATTCCATGGCTTGTTGGGAGTGTTTTCCCTAGCTGCTTGGTGTGGTATTGCTTTGCTTGGTGTGTGTTTTGGTTGTGGTTTAGAGGTTTGGCCTTAGGATTCTGTCAAGGCTAAGTTGTGAAGTTTAGGAAAATCGGGTGCCTATCGACGAAGTGTGGTCGATAGAGCAAGGTCGATAGGGTGTATCGACTAGGGCAGGTCGATAGGTTGGATCGATGGATCCTGCTGGGCATTTTCCTAGTGCTTATCGACAAGGTGTGTTCGATAGAGCGTGGTCGATAGGGTGTATCGACCGGGTTGATCGACAGGTAAATCGATGTTTTTCTTCGGGTGGATTTTTGGATGGCTATCGACTAGGTATGGTCGATAGAGCATGGTCAATAGTGTGTATCGACCAGTTGTGGTCGATAGGGTGTGGTCGATAAGGGGTATCGACGGTGTTGGTCGATAGGTTGGTCGATCGATCCTGTTGTTTTGTGGCTTGTGTTTTAGCTTCTCTTGTTGTGAATTGCTATGTGGTTAGTCATAGATGCTAGTGATTGCCTTTTTTGGGATGATGATTAGGAATTGATAGGGTTGTGGTCGTGGATTATTTTCATGCGTGAGTTTAATTGAGTAGAACTTAATGCGTGGTGTGTTTGATTTCTTGTTGTTGTGGTTGTTTGATATTGCGTGTGGTTTTCATATAACCTGTTATTGGGAGGATCAATCTCACTCAGCGTTTGGTTTACCAAATATTGATGCATCACTTTTGTCGATGCAAGTAAAGACAAGGTGTGATCGTGAAATCGAGGCAGTGAGGAGGGGATTATTAGGACCCGGTAGTTTTGTGGTTTTGGTAGCTTTCGTATGATTGTTAGAACCGGTAGAACTGTTGACCTTCGTGGTCGTTTATGTAAATGGTTGTTATTGTATGATTTTCAATGTTTAATGTATGAACATTAGTTCATTATTTTCATGTGCCAAAATAAAAAAAAATGTGCGGTCGTTTCAATATGCATAAGGTTTTCTCTTTAAGATGTGATATTTTTAGGTTTAGAGTCGGATTAGGTTGAAATCATCAAAACTACGTAGTAAATGAAAGTGCAGGGACAAAGGTCCAAATCTAGGTCACGGGCCTTGTGGTCGAGGTCTCAAAGAGGTTGGACCTCGGTCATGGGTCTTGTGACCGCGGTTTGACATGTCTTCACTCTTTGGGTTGTATCTTCCAAACGGCTGAATGCATTGCTTCGATTCTTGTCTGAGGGTAAACTTGACTCTTCTAGCTTTCCATAGATACCAAGATCTCTGGATTTACTGCATGGTAAGGTCTTCAACTAATGCCAAGATTCTGATGCTCTGAAACTGTTCAGAAACGGGTTTTGCTTGACTTTATATCCTTTTTGCTCCAAAACTTCTAAAAGTCTCCAAGGAGTGGAAATGGTGGAAACTGGCCTTGAATTATCCATAATCACTTGTTTCTTCATTAAATCTCTAACAAAAACAATATGAAAATAGGCGAAAATACGATGTTATCAGGGTCTCTGTTCAAAGCTTAGCAGCGCTGTATCACGTTTCTGGTGGAATACGAAAGAAAATAGTCGAGGCATGTTGGATGGCATGGGACAAGATATGTAGCCCTCAAACATTAGGAGGCATAGGTTTCTGGTCTTTTATGGAATTTAATAAGGCATTACTAGCTAAACAGCTTTGGAGGCTTATAAAATTTCCAGATTCCCTGCTAGTGAGGGTGTTGAAAGGGAGTTATTTTAGATATGGATCACCTATTCATGATTTGAAGGCCAGGTCCCCGTCTTTTGGGTGGAGAAGTATGTATTCGGCCCGTACATTCCTCAAGGGTGGTCTGCGAAGAACAATAGGATCAAGTATACTTACCGCCATTTGGAAGGACCGTTGGTTAACTACTGTTCCAGCCAGGCTAGCACGAAGCTTGAATATCCATCCCTTTGAACAACTTTATATCTAGGACTTGATTCTGAAAGAAACTAGAGAATGGAACTTACCACTTATAAGACCGACAATAGTTGATGAAGATATTCCTCTAGTTTTGAGTATCAGACCAAGTAAGCTTTTCAGCGAAGACTCATACTGCTGGTACTATACGAGTAATGGGAAATACATGGTGAAATCCGGGTATTGGTTAGCAAAGTGATATGCTTCAAATTAACCCTAAGCTACTCTCTTGAATTAAGAGATCTTCTGTAGTACTTAGGGATCAAAATCCACAAGGACTCAAGTTCACACAATAGATTTTTAGTTATTGAATTAAGCTAAACTAAATAGATTTTAATTAAAATAACAACGGAATGCAAATAAAACGGTTGTAAATTCAATTGATAGAAGAGCTAGACTTAGAGAATTACGTTAGGGATTTAATTAAGTAAATCAGAATTGTGAATCGGGCAGATTCAATTAGGGATTTAATTAAGTTTCATTCCTAAACTCAAAACACAAATATCAAATCTATCAACTCTCGCTGCAAAGACTATCTATGCCTAAATTCCTAAATTCCAAATCTCTTTGTAAATTTAAAGAATAAGAACATGCATTCATCTCGATTTTGATATGTTCACAAAACTCCTACACCAAATCTCTTTGTGAATAGTGGTTTTGCTCATCTAAAACTATGTCGGGATATCAATAACATTCTCATATCTATTAATTATCTAGGATCTAAATTCCAGATGATCAATCTATAACTAGTATTAATTTAAATCGAGATGAAGAACTAATATGATTACCCTAATAAAGTTATGCCTAATTCAACAAATAATCTTTAACCTTTGAAAAAACCTTAATCTAACAAGGGGATTACTCAGACATAATTAACGAAACACAAATCATGATCTGAATAAATTGCATTGAGAAATCAACTAAAAGAATAAAGAGAGTTTGAAATCTTCTGTGTAGAAAGTGATGTCAGATCTATCTCTCCTCCAAAGCTTTCAAAAGTTGCTTGCTAGAATAAAGCATAGTCTCTCTAATAAAATAAAAACCTAAATATAGTATAAAATACGAAAAGGACATGTCTTGCAAATAAGTGGAACTTCTGGGGTAACTTTGCAATTCTTCAAACTTATTAAAACTCGAGGTGGTGTCGATTGACACCAGCTCCGTGGATTGTCTTTGAATTGTTCTTCTCAGCTACAAAGCTCCATATGCTCCAAAATGCCTCCACAAAGCTCAGATCGTACTTGTACCTATAAAGACTCAATAAATATATAAAAGACTCTAAAAACAATACTTATACCATGGTTAAAAACCATGATATATCACAAGGGACCAGGTCGGCTCCAGTGGGCCAGTACCGGTTTCTGAACCAAGTATAACTCCATTGCAAGCTCAAGTATGCAAGCTCAAGACCTCCCACAAAATAAAACATTTTATGTGGCAGGCTTTATCAGGCTGAATCACTACAAAGCAGAACCTTCTAAACATACATATAGAGATGGATGGATTCTTTCCTCGCTGTGATATAGAGCCGGAAAGTACAAACCACCTTCTCTTTATTTGCCCGTATGCTCGCCAAGTCTGGGATTTGACTCCAATTAGGTTAAGCTTCGATTTCTTCCCTATGGATGCTCTTTACACCAACTCATGCGGAGTTCTCGAGCCTATTATGGGCGATGCATTGTATGATAGATATTCAGCCGCTTTGTGCCTCTTTTATAACAGATTGCAAGGATCTTCTGGCTATTACAGAATCTCCCGAGGAGTGGCTGATCTTTCATACGGAACTTGCGGATTTCGCTTCTTTAAAAAGAAAGATACCTTCTTTCGTCTTATATTATGCTTCTAGAGCTGTTAATGTTTACACTGATTTTCTTGTCCGTTGTGCAAGAATGCATGGTATTTCTTTTTCATTTGTAAACTTTACCGTGTCGATGTGGCTACCTAGTGTAGCCTCATCTTTTGCACAGTTCTTGAATGAATGGTTCGTTTGACGTCAAAAAAACCAAAAATAAATAAATATATATATATATATATATTATATAAGAATTTAGTGGTGTTTTTTTTCATAACAATGTGAATTCAGTCGTTTAGACGGTTTTCACTTCAGCCAAATATGTTTTGGATTCAAGTCCAAACTGCAATTTCCTACGCATCCCAATTTTGGCATCATGATCATTCATTTCCGCCTAATTTCATTTTTTCTGTTTTTATCCCTAATTTTAAATTATAGGCAATTAAATCATATTTTAAGAAAAACATAGACAGAAACCCAAATAGATACAAATTGTGGGAAACATCATTGAACAGGAAATTTTTAGTAAATCACTTAGATTTTATCTACAAAATAATACTTAGCGTAATGAAATTCACTTGTTCTGTGAGTCACTATGGTTTATTCATTTGATCGAAATTGTTAGTTTTTAGTTTTGTTCGTTTAAGCTTTAAAACTTGCACGAGTAGTTCTCTTGTGAATTAACTAAATCTTTGAATTCAACTTAATTAATTAAGAAAAAGACAAAAGAAGATTCCATGATTTGCTCAGATTAGTTATTGTGCATTAAGGGTGCCTACGTTACGTTACTGTATAGGACTTCGCTTCCATTAAAAGAAGATAATCAAAATCCAGCGTAATATTTATTTTATTTGAAAAATAATAATTTGCAAAACTGAGATGAAGAAAATATAGAGATACCAATTTCTGGAGAGAACTAAAAAATAATTCCATTGAAAACAATTATAAAACCACAAAAAAATAACTTTTGAATTTACAACAAATATTTACTGTAACAAAAATATAATTATCTTAATTTTCAATATTTGTAAAAGCTACAATTCTAACTGTTGATTGTAACACAATTTTATAAATAAAGGCACTAAACAGTAACATTAAAAAAAAACATTTTAGCGGCTTCAAGAAGATTTTTCAAATCTAACGTTATAATTTGCTATCTAAAAATATTTCATTGATTTCACCAAGGTAAGTTAGATTCAGCAATCCAGCAAAAATATTTTCTCCTGATTTAACTAATTTCAGTTAGATTTAAAAATTCGTTTAACACTAACTAACAAATGACTGTGTTTATTTCAGATCAAACGGATAATAGCGGATATGTAAGTCGGATAAGGATATTTAAGATTTCCAAAAGTTTATCTCAAATGCATTTTATAAAGGAAATCTGATAATATGGGTAAAGATCGGATTTAGGTTTGGATAGTTAAAGAAAATAAGAATACTTTGTGTAAAATTTTTGATATTTACAAAATTATCCAAACGAATACTTTAGGTATCTTCTCTCTTACTTGGAAAAATAATTTATAATTAAAATTATCAATATAAAAATTTGTTAGCGTGAAAATTCTTAAACTTAAAAAAAAAATATTTCTTAAAAAGAAAAACAAATTTATACTATTAGTCCAGAGGGAGGGGCATAAAAATTACAAACAATTTTCAGTTATTTACGGCTAATGTCATGGTGTTTTAGTGTTGAAAACAAAAATTTAAAGTAAAATATGCTCTTTTCTCATGAGGCCACATCATCTTTTTCATATTCTAATATTGTGACTCATCACTAATTATTTTAATTAATTTTAAGTTATTTATTATGTTATTTACACTTTAATTCTCATAATAACTATTATTCTTTAATATAATTTGACAAGAATTTAAAAGTCATTTACTCATAAAAATAATTTAATTTAATAATTTTAGTCTTATTAGATTTATTTATATACTTTAGAAAACTATTTACCTCCAAATAAATAAATCAAAATATTAATAATTGGTATTCTAATTTATGAATTTTTCTTCATATTATAAGTGAAGTTATAGTATAAATGTGTATATAAATTATGGATAATTTTTTTAAAAAATTAAATATGAAATATTATGATATATAATTTAAAATAAACAATAAGGATTAGTTCAAAAAGTGAACATAAGTTTTTAAAAACATTTCTTGATTTTATATTTTAAATTAGTGAATTTCAATAGGTTACATGGGAAAAATAAAATCATGTATTTTGATGGTCTGAAATCGGTGTTCGGTCAAACGAGAATTTGTTCAAGGGATCTTCTAGAAGCTTGAATGAAAATTCTAAACTTTTAAAGGGCATATAAGAATACATGTTATGATAAATAAGTTTTGATATCACAAAATGTTAACATGTTCAAACTAATATTTGAGAAAACAAAATAAGTGAGTCTTTACAACGCTCAATTCAATGAATAGAAAAAAAAACTAAACATGAGGAAGATAGTAAATCTTCAGTTTAAAAGGAGTGAACATATTGTTTGTAGTTCAATATTTTGCATCGATGAGAGAATAAAGATGGTATAATTGGAACATAAAAACACATAAAACTTAAAAGAATATTCGAGGTCGAGTAGCATCTATATATGGCACATCTCCTTTATCGAAGGATTGTGTGTCTACTGCAATAGAATGGTTGAATATGTTTATTTAAGTATAATATTTAATATAATTTGTTTGATCAAAAGTTAATAATTCGGATCAAGATTACATATATGTCTAAAATTTTATATGTGAGTGAATATAAAAAAAGTGCATAACCAAAAAGGTTGATGAACACAAAATATATCTTAAGATTTGATTTTTAATAGATATAATTTTATATTATATATGTTGTAAGTTCATATCAAAACGTTAAAGACGAGGTATAATAATAAATTTTATAACTATATTATTAAATGATATTATAAAATCTCGCGCGAAGCGCGGTTCACCTTGTAGTATATATATATATATATATATAAGTAAAATAGACTTTCTTCTCATGATGCCACATCATCTACAAATTATGACATATCAGTAAATATTTTTATTAATTTTAATATTCTTAGTTAATATATTTATTATATTAATTACAGTTTAATCTCACAATAACTAGCATTATTTAATATAATAGTAACAAAAAGAATTTCAAAAGTCAGATCCTTAGAAAGAATGAAATTTATATCAAAAAAAAGAATTTCATAGTTTTAGTGAGATTAGTAAAAATGATCTTAAAAACTCTATTAAAACTCAATTTATTACTATATTAATAAAAATAATCTTTAAAACTCTAATTTAATAGTTTTAGTCTTATCATATTTATTTTTATCGTTTAGGAAACATTAACATTCAAATATTTTAAAATACATTGCTTATATTGATATATTCAATTTTATAATTAGAAAAAGTATTGATTTAAAATAGCTTAAATTTGAAAAACAAAACAAAAAGATATATTTTGATGGTCAGAATCAGTGTTCAAGCAAGAGGATCCGTCCAACAGTGGAATACTCACAAATATTTATAGATCTAATGAATGAACATCCCACTCTAGTTTTGAAAAAGAGAAGTGAAAGCATTGATTTTTTTCTAACATAAGTTTTAACTCTTTTTGAGAGTTTTCTCATGTTATATTATGTGATATTCAAGAACTTACATAAGGATATAGACTTATAGACTAGATTTATGTGTGTTAAGATAGAGATGAGTTGTGTGTAGTTGTGATCATCCGATATGGAAAGTTGTATGATGCTTTTAGATGAATAGATTTAAACACTAATTTTTATGATGAGGATGAGTAGTATCTATGGTATATTTTATTTATCGGGAGAATGTATGTATACTGCAATCGAATGGTTGAACGCGTTTGTTTAATTATAATATTTAATATGTATTTTTAGATCCAAAATTAACAATTTCGGTCATGATTACATATGTAGCTAAAATTTTGTAGGTGAGTATAAATATACAAAAACTACAACCTAAAAAGGTTTATGAGCTCAAGTACATTTTAATTTTTGATTTTTGATAGATATTATATATGTGTTATTGATAAAATTATTTTATTAAGTACATATAAAATCATTAAAATGAGGTATAGTATTTTATATTGGCAATATTTTATATAATTAAATCATTAAATGTTAGTATAAAATTCCGCGCAAAGCGCGGCTCACCAACTAGTTGGTAAAAACAAACTTTAGGTGTCTTTTCTCTTACTTTGTAAATTAAATTATTATTAAAATTATCAATATCTAATTTCAATATTATAAGTTGTTAGTATGAAAATTCTTAAACGAAAAAATAAAACAATAGTTTTATTTCCTAAAAAGAAAAAAAAATCTATACTATTAATAGGGAGGGGCAGCAAAAATTATAAACCATTTAAAGTTATTTACTGCTAATACCACTGTGTTTTAGTGATGAAAAACATTAACAAAACTATCTAAGCCGATCCAAGCCGATTTGTTTTGCCGGCCCGCTTTAAAGGACGTGAATCCTGTATTTTTGTAATGGATGTCCACCTGGTTGAATAGAAGCAGATCATGCGATGTGGTTAGCATGTCGACCCGGCCCGGAGAAGAAGAGCGATTCCACATTGTTTAATGGACATGCAATTCACTTGGCCCAATATATTGAGACTGATCCAAATCGCCATATAAGCCAGTGTTTTCCAAAAATATTTCCCACTTAAATAAATACGAATCTAATTAGAATTTTTCGAACTTGGAACTACAATATATTTATTTCCTAAAAATATTATAAAATCTTAAAAATAACCAAATTCTAATAAACTACAACCTTTCTAATATTCTTTAAAATCAAATTTCTAAACTATGAATGAATATTTCTCATTATACCATTGTTAAATCTACCGCAATCTTTTCCTAAAATATTGTCTACTAAATATTCTAGAGAAACAAAAAAACCTTTACTAATCGATCGAAGCCAAGTCATATAAATAATTAGCCACCCTAACATCGATTTTCTCATTCCATTTGAAAAACTCTTACTAACCCTAAACAAACAACAAACAAACAAAATTATGGCTCCAAAAATTGGTGAAACATACCTTAAGGATGTCAAACCTTTCAAAACAGTATGGCGCATCCGTGTGAAAATTCTCTACATTAGACTTAGTTATTTGTGCTGAATCTGTCAATTTCTTGACTCTATAGTATTTTCCACAAATCTATAACTTCTTATGGTTCTAACCGTTATTTTTTCTTATAGGGTTCTAAGATGCAAGCTACCATTAAGAGAGCTAATACAACTCAATTTTAGAGGGAACTTAAAGTCTGGGAATTGAAGACCATTGATACATTTACCGTGACTTCATGCTCTGGAAAGTTGATATCTATGGATTTAACACTCTTTTAGCTAGCATTTATCTTTAGATTTCTTGAGTTAGCATTGCATATTAGGTCTTTAGTTGCATATTTGTATCTGAATCTGCTTTATAGGTCTTGGAGTTGAAGCATGAAAGAAATGGGAGCCTAATGGATGAGAAGTGATCAATATATTGATGATCGGAGTGCCCAGCGATGTGCTGTAGCGGTTTGAAGGCCACCGATATACTTCATCGGCTCTGTATAGCGGCTTATCAACATCGGTGGAGCTCATCGAGATCACATAATGACATCACCACTGCTGCGAAAAAGCTTCCTGAGATGTGCTAGAACTTAAGCGAGGAGATGTAGCGGGCTTTTGTACGTCGATGGCTCACTGCAGGATTCAACATCGGCCAAAGCTACACCAACGAGCTCCACCTATTTCTTGCATCGACCAAACAGCTACCGTGACGTAGACTCTGGAATAACTGCTGAATTACAGAACAACGAGTTGCACCGGGGTTATGTAGACCGATGAGACACTGCGATGGCTTGTAGCTGTTTGGTAATGGTGGATGAAGCTCTGCGGTTTCCAACATCGATTTCATGTCATCGGCAAAGATCCAATCTGATTGGTTCTTCTCTTAATCAAACCGATTCCCATATTCTCTGATGTTACGAAAACCAAGTTTTATTTTTAGCTTTGGTTTGGTTTAATATGTTAACCAAGCTCTTTTATTTTAGACTATAAATACTATTTACCCTAATTGTTAAGGGTTATGCTTGTATTGAGATAATTTTCCTTAGCTTTTTTTGAGTTCTAAGAGACCTTGTTCTTAATCTATCTATTTACATGCATCAATTCTTATTTTCTTCTTAAATCCTCATTCTATTCTTCACATATTCATGATTATGCATCAATCAAACCAGTTGATTTATGTTTTCATGGATATTAGTGAGTAGTCTTTTTAAATGAGTTTAGGGTTTGGTAATTGAGATGATTGATGGATTGGGTGTGATGTAGGGGACTAGATTATATGTTAGTCTTTCATTTAGGTTGATAATATTGCTAGATTAGGCAAGAGATTGTTAATCTAGATCATTTGTATTTTCATGCCCACAAGGTGTATGTTAAAATGCTTGAATGAAACCTAAATGTGTATTTCATTCCTTACCTATGAGAGTAGTTGCCTAGAATGATTTGTGGCTTGATTAGACTTGAATCTTAATGCTCAATGATTATTTTAATTGCTAATGAGAATTATTGTTGATTAAATGATTATTAAAGAGATTAATGCATGAGAGTGAATTAGTCTTATTGATTGATCATATAGCCTAAGATATTGTTCATCATATGTCCTTGCATCATAATACATTCATCATATCATCTTAATGCAATGTCATTCCCTATGCTCATTATTTTTATCATTTGATTTGAAAACCGATTATCGATTTTCTTATTTCCCCCTTTTATTTGAATTTGGTTTCTTGATACAAAACCGTTATATTGCGTAGCTTGAAATGATGTTTGCATTCTTGGTGTGTTAGTTATGTTTCCTTGTGGATTGACCCTTACGTACTTAATGCTCAAGAGGTTATTTGATAAACCCTTTTAAGAGGATTGCAAAATTCTCGTTATCAAATTGGCGTCGTTGCCGGGGAAACAAGCAATTAGCCATTAGGATTTGATTTCAATTTGAGACTAAGCACTTATTTTCTTTTATTTCATTTTCCACTAGCCTTTAATCTCTTTGATTTTCTTGTGATCTCTTGCTCATTAGGTATATGAACTTGCGTGGTCACGGGACAACAAACCGGATTGAGCAAGTTGAAGACATCCATCGGTTAGAGAGAGAGCTTGGTAGAGCAAGGAGAAGTCAAGAGAGATTAGCTCACTTAGATAGATTGGGTTTAAACATGGATGATCCACCTCCAGTTAATGTTGGTCAAGGTGGGGTTTGTCAAGGGAATGAGAACCAAGCGAATGTTGCTAGAGCTATTGGAGCTTATGATGAGCCAAACATCTATGGGAATAGGAACTGTATCAGCCCACCTCCGGATGGAAACAACAACTTCAAGATCAAGGCTAGCTTAATCAACATGGTCCAAGATCAATGGAGTATTTGAAGATGCATTCAAGCTTCGCCTCTTCCCATTCTCACTTGGAGATAAGGCACACCAATGGGCGAAAAGTCTTCATCATGATTCTATAACTTCTTGGGATCAATGCAAAAGATTCTTTCTTGCCAAGTTCTTCTCTACATCAAGGACAGCAAAGCTAAGGAATTCTATCTCAAGTTTTTCTCAAAGAGAAAATGAAATTTTTTGTGAAGTTTGGGAGCGGTTTAAAGGATACACTTCACAATGTCGTCATCATGGATTTTTGGATTCATCTCTATTAAGCACTCTCTATCATGGTGTCCTTCCTAAATATTGAATGCTCTTAGATACCGCAAGTAACAGTCACTTTCTTGGACAAGATATTGATGGAGGATTGTTATTAGTTGAGAATCTTGCTCTAAGCAATGGAAGTTATGGAGAGGACTATGACAGGACTACAAGAGATAGTGTTGAGATTGAGAGTCAAAGGACTATGGAAATGAAGGCACTCTCCTAGACCCTATGCCAACTACCAACCTAGGAATCAATATCAGTCCAACTTGTCTAGCCAACCCTCTCCTCAAAAAAATGAGATGAATGCAACTTTGAAGAGACTCCTTGAAGGTCAAACCAAAGGTTATGAAGATTTGGGCAAGAAGTTTGTTGATATGCATAACAAGATGGATGGGATATATAGTGAGCTTGATGGTAAGATCAATAGTTTGGCTTCTCCTATGAAGACCAATGATCTCAAGGTTGCTCAAGTTTCTTCAAGTTCAAAGCACCAAGGTGGAACATTACCGGGTAAATCCAAAACAAATCCCAAGGAGTATTGCAATGATATCCTCACATGTAAAGATAGTGATCATGAAAAGGATGTAGAAGAGCTCTCTAGACTTCTCTATGGTGTGAATGGTGTGGATTTGGTTCGTCAAACTAAAGCTAAGGTACAAGTGAGCTCTAAAGAAGAAGTCAAAGTTCCTATGGTCGAGAAAAAAGAAGCAACAAAGGTTGAGATGTCTCCTTATGACCCTCCACTACCATTTCCTGGAAGATTCTTCACTAAGGCACAAAATAAGGTACTTTCAAGCTTCATGGCAAGTATGAATGAGATTGGAGTCCCATTGCCTTCTATGGACAACTTGTACCAAGTGCCCACCCATAAGAAGTTCATTCAATATATTCTTGATAACCGAGCAAAGGTGGAGGAAGTGATGATGTTATATGAACCACCAAGTGAAGCTCTTGCACCCAAGACTCTAACAAAGCTCATGGATCCTGGTACATTCACCATCTCTTGCTCCCTTGGAGATTTGAAAGTTGAGAATTCTTTGTGTGACTCTGATGCTAGTATGAATGTGATGTTGTTTGAGATGATGAAGAGTATTGGTGTCAATGAGATGAAGCAACACTCATTCTCAATCACATATGGAGATGCTTCTTTGAAATCTACACTTGGGATGCTTGAAGATTATCCTCTAATTGTTGGAGATTGCCTAGTGCCAACGGACTTCATGATAGTGGATCGCGGGAAACTGGACAAGCTTTCTCTTATTCTCGGAACTCTATTTCTCAATACGGTGGGAGCAAGCATCAACTTCCCAATAAAGAGAGTGACTCTCACCAATGTGAATCCAAGGTTTCTTACCCTATCAAGCCTTCCTCTTCAATGTTTTGTGATCCCCAATGAAGATTTGGAAAGGAAAGAGGAGCTTAAGGATATAAACAAGGAAACACTAAAGCTTGATAAGGAAGTCTTGGATGGTGAATGTCTACATTCCCTATTTTTTTAGCATGAAGGAAGTGGTCACACTAAGAAGATGGGCAAAGCTAAGGAAATTCTTCAGAATAACAAGAGGAAGATAAAAGAAGCCCACCCTTCTACCCTTGTTCATCCACCATAGGCTCCCGCTTCCATGACCTTAACACCGACAAGACTTGTTGATGGGAAGCTAGAGTACAAAGTGAAATGCAAGGGGATGCCAAAACCATTTTCCATGGCCCAAGCAATTGTCACAACGAAGCTTCAAGGAAAAGATTTGAAAGGCCTTCAAAGGGTAAGGAAAGAGGTTCTCACGATCAACATCAAGCGTGGAACACGCTTCTACAATTCTCATTCCATGCCACCACTCTCTCCACTCCCTAAGGTTCCCGACTAGGGCCAAGGTATGGCTCTCTCTCTCTATCTCCCTTGTATATACCATTTTCGTTTTTGCTTTTGTGTGTATTTCGGTCTCTTTTTTGAATTCTATTTCACACACAGACGTTGTGAAGTATGTTTGGGGGAGAGACCCATATCTTAATGTCATTTTTTGTGTTCTTAATCTTATTGTTGCATATTTGAGTGTCATGTATACATCTATTTGTATTGAAAAGCCAAAAAATTTGGAAATTTTGAAAAATATAAAAAGAAACATGTAGCTTTGCATTTACATAATGCTATTAAGAATTAGTCTAGAAGCATATAGCTTGCATTTACATATGTATTTACACATGGAATTCATGCCTTGTAGAAGTTCAAGCTTAGGATTAAGATCATTGCCCTTGATCATGGTTATTTTTTGCTTGAACATCTTTGAAAAAATGAAAAATCCATGTTTTGACCTTTGCATATTCGAAATTCAACCTCTACTTTTGTAAAGCTTGCACGATCTGTAAAGCATCTCTATTCTATTGGACTTAATTGAACATTTAACTGTCTCACTTAGGGGTTTTGAATTCATTCTCATGGTCCTAATAAAATACATGAGTTATCTTATCCACTTTGTCACTCTTTGTTGCTCAAGTAGCTATCCTCATCATTAGGATAGTTCCACACCTAAAACCCAAGCTTCTTGTTTAGAAAAATGTTAAATCTTTGAGTGAGGCATTTTCTATGTGATTTATTTGCAATAATCTTTAGAGAGGTTGAACGACAAGAGTATTCTTCCACTAGGAGTTTAGGGTTTGTAACAAATGGCTTAGGGTTGTGTAGTTATAAAAGAGAAGTTGTTTAGACTCAAGAAAATATATGGTGATGACCAAAAGAGTCTATTGTCAAAGTAAAAGATACTAGATAGTGCTCAAGTGATAAGAAATTACTCAAAGTGAAAAGTAGAAAAAGAAAAGAAAGGCAGTGTCTATGCTCTAAGTAGAAAGAAAGAAAAGAAAGATCAAAAGCAAGAGAGTGTAGGCACCAAAAAACAAATAAGAAAAGAAAAGAGAAAAGATAAGAAGTTGAGCTTGTGATTAAGTATAAGAGCATCTCTCTAGTTAGCAAAAGAGAAAAATAAAATAAAGAAGACTTGCTCCAAGATATTCACCAAGGTTTGAGGTTTTGTGTTTGAGAGGTTTGAGTTTCTTAAAGAGAGTTGGGGAGTGAATGTTAAGTCATAGTCATAGATCTTCATTTGGATCATTAGAGTTAAGCATAAGATTGGGTAGAAAAGTGGAAGAATCTCTTGTACCAATATTTGTTTGCATACTCTCTATTGCTTATGCTATGTGACTTGCATTTTGTTTTTAGAGTAACCACCCAAAATAAAAACTCTTGTGAAACAACCACAAAAAGGCTTAACCCAAAACCCATTGAGAATGATTTAGTTTCCATAAGCGAGACCGCACTTGAACACTTTAATGAATGTTAAAGAGATGTCTTTAGTGTGGTTGTGAGTCTTTGCTTAAATACTAGGGGTTGCATTAGAATTTTGCATTGAAATGAACATTGAGAAGTACTAAAGAGTAAGATGATTATTCTTGCACCGTCTAACCATATTTAAGGACATTGCATTTCATCCTTCATTTGATACTTTGTAATTTAGAATCCTCATTTTCAAACCTTTTTCTCGGCTTATCTTTTGTTGTTTGCTTGCAGACAAGCAATAGATAAGTTTGGAGGAATTGATATCTATGGATTTTACACTCTTTTAGCTAGCATTTATCTTTAGATTTCTTGAGTAAGCATTGCATATTAGGTCTTTAGTTGCATATTTGTATCTGAATCTGCTTTATAGGTCTTGGAGTTGAAGCATGAATGAAATGGGAGCCTAACGGATGAGAAGTGATCAATATGTTGATGATCGGAGTGCCCAGCAATGTACCGTAGCGGTTTGAAGGCCACCGATATACTTCATCGGCTCTGTGTAGCGGCTTATCAACATCGGTGGAGCTCATCGAGATCACATAGCGACATCACCACCGCCGCAAAAAAGCTTCCCGAGATGTGCTAGAACTTGAGCGAGGAGATGTAGCGGGCTTTTGTACATCGATGGCTCACTGTGGGATTCAACACCGGCCAAAGCTACACCGATGAGCTCCACCAGTTTCTTACATCGACCAAACAGCCACCATGACGTAGACTCCGGAAGAATTGCTAATCATGGAACGACGAGTTGCACCGGGGTTATGTAGACCCCCCGACGGCTTCTAGCGGTTTGAGGAAGGTCGATGAAGCTCTGCGGCTTCCAACATAGATTTCATGTCATCGGCAAAGATCCAATCTGATTGGTTCTTCTCTTAATCAAACCGATTCCCATATTCTCTGATGTTACGAAAACCATGTTTTATTTTTAGCTTTGGTTTGGTTTAATATGTTAACCAAGCTCTTTTATTTTAGACTATAAATACTTTTTACCCTAATTGTTAAGGGTTATGCTTGTATTGAGATAATTTTTCTTAGCCTCTTTTGAGTTCTAAGAGACCTTGTTCTTAATCTATCTATTTACATGCCCACAAGGTGTTTGTTAAAATGCTTGAATGAAACCTAAATGTGCATTTCATTTCTTACCTATGAGAGAAGTTACCTAGGATGATTTGTGGCTTGATTAGACTTGAATCTTAATGCTCAATTATCATTTTAATTGCTAATGAGAATTATTGTTGATTGAATGATTATTGAAGAGATTAATTTCATGAGAGTGAATTAGTCTTATTGATTGATCATATAGCCTAAGATATTGTTCATCATATGTCCTTGCATCATCATGCATTCATCATATCATCTTAATGCAATGTCATTCCCTATGCTCATTGTTTTTATCATTTGATTTCAAAACCGATTTTTTTATTTCCCGCTTTTATTTGAATTTGGTTTCTTGATACAAAACCTTTATATTGCTTAGCTTGAAATGATATTTGCATTCTTGGTGTGTTAGTTCTGTTTCCTTGTGGATTGACCCTTAAGTACTTAATGTACAAGAGGTTATTTGATAAACCCTTTTAAGAGGATTGCAAAATCCTTGTTATCAAAAGTATAAGTTGTCAAAGCTAAACAAGAAGATAAGTTTTACTAAAAACACATAAGTTAGTAAATCTGATTCTATGTCTAATAGTACTTTCGTTGAGTTAGCTGAATTTGTAGCCGTCAAAGAGAAAACATTAGACATAAATGTTTTAATAGGTAAGCTATTTTGTATTAGTTGATAACTTATTATAAGTTTTCTATTAAGTTATCTAATCTGTCTATTTTCTAACTTTGTATTTAATTACTGACATTTTAAGTCAAGTTGTTAGTGTTTTTGGTAAATTAGAAAAACTCAATGCTAACAATAAACCAGCTAAGAAACTTGATTTCAAAATTCGAGATGCTAAGTAAGAAATATCTTACTTTTATTTGCATCGTGTTTAATTATCATATGATTTACATTTTGTATAATAATGTTTGGAATAATCCATTTTCATAGAGTGATGAGCGTTTTTCCTATACTTTATGGGGAAAATGTGGTGAGAAAGTTTATAATGCTTGCCAAAATATGAAGAGTGATGACAAAACTTTAGTTCTCATTCGATTTGCAAAAATCGAATATTAAAGTTTGTTTATTTATAATATAGATTTATTAATACTTGGATACTAAATCTGTTTATATATAGGAGGCATAAGTATAGCCAATGATTTTGAGGCTTATGATGTGTTGATCAATCCTCTGGAATATCCAGAAGTTGAAAAATTAATGGCAATGTAAAGATGGCATTTATTGTATTATGTAATCATATCCTGGAATATTTTAAACTAACTCTAAACTATTTTTTGGCATTCAGGTTACCAAGTGACGGATTGAACCTCACTCTTACAGAACCTTCATTTAAACAAGATATGCAGGTATTGGCAAGAACTGACAATTTCATTCATTATCCTAGGAAACACATTTCTGAACTTCCTGCTTCCGTAGAGGTAAATAGCATTATCTATAATATAAGTAAAGTTTCTGTAGTTATGAAATTTAGTTACTATATTGAATCACTTTTTAAAATACTCTTACTTGTTAGATCAGAAAAGGGAGGATCATGGCTACAATTTGTGCCATTGATACTGATTGGGGATTGTATAACATTAGCCATCGTGAGTGTAACAAGAAGGTTGACTTACCAAAGAATTCAAACAGTCAAAATAAGGTGCCTAACAAATCAAAGAAACAAAGGTTTTGGTGTGAAAACTGTTTTGAAACTGTTACCAATATCATTGCAAAGTATATCTTAACCATCACTTTTTCAAGCCCATGTTTCTATGATGGACTTGACATGTGACACGAAACTAATGTTGTTTGACAGTTTCACAGCTAAACTTATAGCTAAATCTGCATCTCAATTACTAGATGAAAAATTTGAAGAGGTATATATTGATTCTTTTATAGTATCGATAATGTCCATTAAAATGCCACTATCATTATCTGTTTTTATGTTTGTTGGGATTAAAGATCCAACCAGAATACCATATGCTATCAAACATTTGTGACGGAAGACATTTATGTTTTGGCACAAGTTGAGAAGGATAATATACATGGGGGAAAAAACTTTTACTTCTAAAATTTCTCATGTGTGGTTAGGAAATAAAATCACTAAAGAAAGAGTATGATTTTTATTCTAAATCGCTCAATGATCCAGCTTCTAATGTTTATGTTGATCATGTTAATATCCCTAACATATGAAGTGCATGATATTTATTAGGGAGGTTTACTCAAACATACCAAATGTTAGGTAAAACGACTAGAATGCGTTAAAAAAAAAAATTATTATTGTTATGTTTTCCATACCTAAACTGCATTTTTAAGCATTTGATAACAAAAACGTTATTACAAAAATGTCATTACTGTTTATTTTCACATCAGCATAAAAGCCTAGGGTGCGTAAGAACTGTCTATGTGTATTATGAAAGTCTGCCGTTATTTTTTTAATCCTTATTTACGGCTGACTTATTAGAAGAGTGGTCGATTTAAGTGAACGGCTGACTTATAAGCATGTCGGCTGACTTATATATCTTAATCTGCTGAAGTCACGGCCGACTTAGTAAATTTTAGCTGATTTATAGGATATCGGCTTATTTATATATACACGACACGGCTGATTTATGAGATATCGGCTGATTTATTGTCCAGTTGGCTGATTTATAAGAAATCGGCTGATTTATCTATACAGGACACGGCTGAGTTATGAAATTCTGGGCTGATTTATGAAATTTTGGGCTGAGTTATGAAATTCTTGGCTGAGTTATGAAATTCTGGGCTGACTTATTGCTATTACATGGCTGATTTTTAGGTTGGTGACTGATTTATCGATAGTCCAGCTGACTTATTTGATGATTTATTTTCAAGCGGCTGACTTATGCGCACTAATTGTGGCTAACTTACTGTAAATCTACCATTAAAAGGCTGATTTACTGAAAAATCAGGTAAACTACGGCCGATTAAGTAACAAAACATTAATTACTGTAATAGTATGTATTTGACGACTGATTTACTCGATGTTGCGGCTCACTTACTTACTCTTACCTGATTTATATGTTTTACTGACCGCTTTTAGAAACTATTATAATTACTTGTATAGTATTTCAGTGACAGCATACTTACTGTTTAATAGTGGCTGATTTATAGTGGCTGATTTATTTGTTCTTTTGGTGGCAGATTTATCCATGTCAGCGATGAATCAGCTCCGATTATATCATCCATATTTGAATCAGAACTCAGATCTTCAAATATTTGAAATTTTATAATGGGACAAGTCAAAACGGATGAGAACAAATAAAGAGGGGTCGTGACGGATCTTTGATTAAATTTCTAATTATTAATAATAATTAATATTTGACTAAATTAAACTTCTATAGATGGTTGAATACTGTAAAATATATACATTACAAGACTTAACTTTTACAACCAAATTATGTTATAATCTAAATTATAAAAGAAGTTTTTCTACAAACATAACACCACAATTAGGTAATTATACATTATTAATTTTAATGAACACTACATAAATTATAATTATAATAAATATGATGCTAAAAATATAAAATAAATCTAATCTAAAACACTAACAATAATTTATGATTATATAAAATAATAAAGTTTGAATTAGACGTTTACAGCTTGGATTACTATCTAGTTCTCCCTTGATTGAAGACTAAGGTAGACTCATAATCACTAACTAATAGTAGCAGCACTTTATAAAACCAAAAATCTCCATATTGGCAATGGCGGCATAAATGGCTTCTGCAGCATTGGGGGGGCCGGGGGTGGGGGGGGCGGGCGGGGGGGAGATTCGAAACAGATATAAATATGCCATAACCCTAATATGATCCCGAAATCCATGGACAAGATACTCATTAGTTGTTCAACTTTTTTCTCTGTTTTTGCATATTTGTCCTTGTGTTTATCACTATTTACAGAAGTTGCTGCTCACTTTTAAATGGATAAGAAACGTCCTCTGTAAGCAAGACAGTTTATTAACTTTTAAAATTATCAATTTAACCCAAAATTTTCTTTTCATTTTTTTGTATCAAAAAATTATGTATCATAAAGAAAATTTAACATATTACTCTATGATAAATTTGAAATAGTTAAACATTATTTTGATGAAAAACATAATTCCATGTCGCACATATCCTATAATATTTAATAATAGTATCATAAGGAGAAGTGTTTGCATGTGGCTGAACTCTCATCTCATTTTGATAGAGATATTCTTCATATAAGTAGATATATTAATTTTAAATAAAAAAGTATATATATTTATGCAAAACACACATCCAAATTTGAATATCTCTGACTACTGCAGTTAATATATATAGCGCATCAGAAGTTTCAAAGCATCATAAAGTTGAATAGGTCCGTACTTACTAGTTATGAAAACTAAACCCGCAAGCAACACTAATAATCTGGGATCAATATCTCCAAACAAATAATAAATAAATAAAGTCTGCGTACCTAATAGCAGCCATCATTTAGTTATGTATGAAAAGATCATCACTTCTTTTTTTGTTCAAAGAAAAGATCATCACTTCTAAACTAAAAATACACGGATCAATTACTTCATGAGAATATTACCAATAACATCAAACTTTTTTCACTATATATAAAACCTTGTCTTTTGCCATTTGGAATAATCAAATAAGTATCAAATCCTTCGAGTATTCTAAAACAATGGCTTTTACACATATCCAAATCTTTCTCATAGTCTCTCTAATTTCATCAATTTGTTTTTCCAACACTCTTTCTCGTCCGCTGGACAATGAACTCATCATGCAAAAGAGATACAACGAGTGGATGGCTAAACATGGTCGTGCATACACAGACATGAAAGTAAAAGACAATCGTTACGTTGTGTTCAAAAGCAACGTTGAACGTATTGAACGCTTAAACAACGTTCCCGGAGGAAGAACGTTTAAACTTGCGGTAAATCAGTTTGCTGATCTAACCAACGATGAATTTCGTTCTATGTACACTGGTTACAAAGGAAACTCAATGTTTTCTAGTCGAAGTGGAATTACAGCGACGTCATTTAGGTACCAAAACGTTTCTGCTGGTGCATTGCCGATTTCTGTTGACTGGAGGAGGAAAGGAGCTGTGACTCCTATCAAAGATCAAGGCAGTTGTGGTAATAATAAATTAAGTCTTTATTTTATGAAATATATATATATATATATATATATATATATTAAACTAAAGCAAAAGTTAAAATAAAATAAATTGGCTACAAAACCATTACATCCCTTATTTTAATATCGAACAAACATTACAAAAACCAAAATTGGTGTAACTAACCAAAACCAATAAAATTATTATATTAAAATATACAGTTTTAGTTACAAATTAAATAACTTTTTAATTATTTTATATTATTTTCTGAAAAGTTATTTTTTGTTGTGAAAAAGAAAGATATAGCTAGCGAAATGATCTCTTGTTATTATTCTCTTATTGAAATTCATAAGAAATATATAGAAAGAAAAAAACGTATAACTGGCATCCACATAATGTTCATAACATAATCTTATGTTTAAAAGTTATGTTTAATTAAAAAAAAAAACCGAATTTGAACCGAAAATCCTTCGGACAACATTAAAAAAATCCGGTTCTGAATACACAAAAACAAAAAACAAAAAAGTTCAAAAAAATAAATACCGATGTAACCAACCAAATTGAATAACCAAATGCACATCTCGATAACAATTTAGCTATGACTGTTTTTGGTTTTGCAGAATTTATCGAGATACCTATAATAACTATATACATGGAGATAGTTAGTGATGTTTTTAAGTGTTTTGTAGGATGCTGTTGGGCGTTTTCAGCGGTTGCGGCTATTGAAGGAGCAACACAGATAAAGAAAGGGAAACTTATCTCTTTGTCTGAACAACAACTTGTTGACTGCGACACAAAAAATTTTGGTTGCGGTGGCGGTTGGATGGATACTGCGTTTGAGTACATAATGGGTAATGGTGGTATAACAACTGAATCAAATTATCCTTACAAAGGCGAAGACGCTACATGCAATTCCATGAAGACCAACCTGAAAGCAACATCTATTACAGGTTTCATTATTTAATTCTTTTTTTGGGTTTTATTATTTAAATCTTTAAGGATCATGCATATAAAAAACCAAAATTTTAATTAATTATTCCATGGAGACTTTTAAACCAAACCCAAACAAAACTTTTGTGTGTATATAATGTAACAAACCAAATCTGAAATATATAATGTAATCGAACCCAATAAACTGAAATTTATTAATAATTCCATGAAAAATACAGATAAATTATTTTCTTTTTTTAAGGGAAAAAGAAAATAAAAGAAAGACAGATAAAAATGCAGATGAATATATTAATTTGTCAAAGAGGTGACCTAGTTAAGTGAACCAAACTAAATTTAATCTAATACTCTCTCTGTTTCAATTTATTTGTGGTTTTAGATTTTAAATTTTATTTTATTATAAGTGTTGTTTTATATTTTTAATGTATTTTGACAAAATTTCTATTATTACCCTTATTTTAATTTAATTACCAATAAAAAATGTAAAGTATATTAATGAAAGATATAAGAGTCAAATTTATTGTTTCTTAATTAGTGTGCAAAATGGTTAAACAAAAGTTTTTAATTTAATATTAACTTGGTCGGTTCCATATTTTTATAGCCAAAACTAAATCCATCCACACAAACTTTTTGTTTTCTTTTCCTTTTGGAAAAAATGATATGCTATGTAGAATTATTTTATCTTCAATCCAAAACCAAACCAAACGTGAACAAAATCCGATCTTAACTCTAATATAAAGTACTGTTAAAGGGAACCAAAATTTTAGTCAATAATATAATTCACAGATTCGAGTAAACAAAACAAATCCAAATAAAAATATGGGAAACCAAACCACTGCCTTTCACAGATTTATTTACATATTAATTTTTAAAATTCTCTTTGTACTTACACACATTATAGGTTATGAAGATGTCCCAGTTAACAACGAGAAAGCATTGATGAATGCAGTGGCACACCAACCGGTTAGCATTGCAATTGAAGGAGGTGGTTTTGATTTCCAATTCTATTCGTCTGGTGTGTTCACTGGAGAGTGCACGACGGATCTTGATCACGCAGTCACTGCTATTGGTTATGGAGAATCGAATAATGGATTAAAGTATTGGATTATCAAAAACTCTTGGGGAACAAGTTGGGGTGAAAATGGATATATTAGGATTCAAAAAGATGTGACGGAAAAAGGACTATGTGGTCTTGCCATGAAAGCTTCTTACCCAACAATATGAAACACAAACCGGTTCAACACCCTTTTATGCTTTTAATCTATAGTAGATATGTCTCAAAAATCATAATGTGAACAATAAATAATTTATATCAAATAATGGTAATAAGATCTGTTGTATGCATTTTTATGAAATTGTAATCACATATTATGCAAAAGATATATAATTTCGGTAAGCTTTTATCAAATTCAACCAAATAAGTTCAAAAGTTGATAAATTTCTGACGGTTTTAGCTAGGGATAATTTGATACACATGCAGAATCAAATTCAACCAAGTAAATCTATAACCAATGAGAACATAATACAGAGGTCCAGCAACAAGCAGGTTACGCAACAATTTAAGCCTTTAGAATTTTTCTGTTTGGACCACTTATTTCGTTACACCTAACGGATTTTAGAGTTTCAAAATTTGAAACCCATGTATTTCAAAAATAATATTTTTGATTAACTGTCATGGAAAATATCTTTGTACAGACACATTTCTAATTTTTTTATGTCATGTTACTAGCAAATTATTTTGTCGGTTTTTTCTAAATTTTTGTATGTCATGTTACTAGAAAATTATTTACGTGAAAAACCGGTTCAACACCCAATTTATTTTGAAAAAACCGACAAAAAAATAAAAAGATAACAAAAAAAGAAAATAGCAAATATTGAAGGGACTATATTCTTTTTGTTTTTCCGACCATAATTTTCGTTATTCATGCATATAATGTTTAGAATGATAAAGATAAACAAGTTTTCTGTAGCGAATTGTAAAAATTAGATACAATGGATTAGTGGATATGAATTCCATAACCCAGCTATATTATTCAAATTCTATTAACAAGCGTTATTTTAATATTTCATATATGTATATATATATATATATATATATATATATTTTCCCTTACCAAATATAAAAATTAGAAACTCACTGCAGAATTATAATCCAAACTGGAGGGAAATGTTTACAAACGTAGATTTAGAAAATAAAAGTCTAGAGGTTCGTGCTAAACTGTCAGCTTGTTTATTACATAATCTTGGAATTCGAGAGATGGTAAAACCAGATAGAGAGTTTCGAAGACGGGCGAGATCATTAAACTAATTAGAGAAAGTGGGCCATTTTTATGGAGATTGCACCATTGAAACGAGATCTGCACAATCAGTTTCGAACATGATCAAATAAGCTTTGCTGAAAGAATAGAATTTAATGCCCATAATAATGCTTATAACTCTGTATGCAGGGGTGGATATGTTTTTCAGTTATACTTTGCACCCAACAATGTTACATTATCCTCTCCCTGAATATAAACTCAACCTAGGCTTGTAGTAGGATTATATGATTTCCAAAAACCATCAACCCAACATCGAAACGATGTAGGGGTTATCTCTAACGATTCCATGTTAACTATATCTTTTGTTGGGCATACTTGTGCCTCCTCCCAAGCCAAATATTTAGTGCTAGCCAGATTTAGAATGTCCTGGGAAGCTGTTTGTTTTCCATTAAATAATTTTTTATTCCTAGCTTTTCACAAAAACCACAATATCCAAGAAAAAACTTGGACGTACTTTGTTCCTTTAGAAATTGCTACATAGAACACATCCTTGACTTTAGAGAGAGAGACCCTTTTTTTTAGGTAAGTCAACAATTTCTCCTGCAGTAGCGAGGAACAGCCTTCCCAGGATCAATGGCATGTAAGCATTATTCCTCATCTCGACCACCTGAAAATCACAAGGCATTAAGCAATCATCAATGCTTACCTCGAGGTCTTTGACAAATCCTTGTGAAGTTGATGTTGCTCCATCTGCAAATTTGAGGGTTCTCGAAGATGGAAGGATGTTCTCAATCCCTAAGCGTTGTGCGGTTTCCTTAGACATAACGTTTACCATAGAACCGTAATCACAAAGAGAATCCTTAAATGCAACTCCGAGTATAGAGCATGGAACTACGAACTTTCTAGGATCTCCGAGCTTGGGGAGATGCCTTCGTTTAAAAGCTGGAGCTGGACCTGGAAAATGAACCTTGGGAGAATAAATCCTCACTGGAGGAGTTTCTGCAGAACTGGCCGGGGCATCTTGTCGGAGCAGGTGCTCAGGGCTGAGCGGGTGCTCAGGGATGAGCGGGTGCTCAGGGCTGAGCGGGTGCTCGGTCATTTTGGTCTGAGAATCAGCTAGAGTCATCTCAAACTATGTTCCTGGGTGTGAACCATGTTCCATCAGCATTTCTCCTATGGCTAGAGCTTTCCCTTGGGTATTGCGCTCCGTAGCACTCTTATTATCTTTTCCCATGGTTTTAGGGCTAGTTGGTGGTGCTAACACTTTCCCACTTCTCAGCTCCACTGGGGTGAAGTTTTTCCTGACTTCGCGCTGTAAGTCAATACTTAGGCACTGAACCTTCCAATCCAAAGTAGAAATCCGTTGGCTTACCTGCTGAGCATTCTTGATTTGTCCATCAAGGATCAGTTGCATCATTAATTTAAACTCATTCTCTTCATCCCCAATGAAGTTCACTTGAGCACTTGAGCCACTAGAACCACTTCCATTCCTGGGGCTATGCTCACCCCTTGCTGAGAGAACTCCTTGCTATCGTTTGATAGTTTCAGCGGTTTGGGCAACTTGCATGTCAAGCTTCTTCACGTGAGCGGTAACAGCTTCATACTTCGCATTCATATCATTATACATGTGATCAACCTTGGCATTGATCTCTGTAGACGCCTTCTGTTGGTTTACCATGAGTTGCTGCATAAGACTCTTCAGCTCATCCTAAGATGTAGGCGCGGAGACAGCTTGTGGTGGTGTAGCGAATTGGGCATTTTGCTGTTGGTTTCCTCCTTGGAACTGATTCTGATTCTGATTAGGGATATACTGCTTCCCCTGAGTGTTGCTGGAGTAAAACTTCTGGAAACCCTGAGCTTGTGGCAACTGATTCATACCTCCTTGTTGTTGCGGATAAATCTGGTCTTGTGGGTTCTCGACGTTAGTGCTTCAGTAAGAAAGGTTCGGGTGGCTCCTATAATTGGAATTGAATCCATGGTTCTGCACATATTCTTGTCCACTCACATAACTGACCTCTTGCATACCAGCACAATCATGCTCTTCAAAATTTTGGGAGATTGGTGCACTCCCATTCTCATCCACAAAGTGAACCGATTTTTGGTTTCCCCTAAGGAGTACGTTAACCTTTGCCGTCAGCTCATCAATCTTCTACGCGTCCACACTGTTGACTTTCCTAGACCTATCATACTCAGGAGACTTATTGTTTGAGCTCGACGCTAAGTTCTCAATCAGCTCAAAAGCGCATTCCTTAGTCTTGGTCATAAAGTCGCCATTACTAGCCGCATTCAACGCATTTCTGTAATCCCACTCAACACCATCATAGAAAATTCCCAAAATTTGTTCATCTTTAAAACCGTGATGAGGATATTCCCTACGATATTCCTTCAGTCTTTCCCAAGCTTCACAAAAAGGTTCACCAGAATGTTGTTGGAAAGAAGATATCTTGTTTCGTAGAGCGGCTGTCTTGAATTTAGTGTAGAAGTGGTCCAAGAAAGCGGCTCTAACATCATCCCACGTCCTCAAAGAACCAGCTAGCAATGACTTCAACCATCTCTGAGCCTTATCAGCAAGTGAAAAAGGAAACAACTTGCACTTCAGAAACTCACTCGGAACCCCATTCGAACCGGTAGTGCTGCAGATTTCTTCGAAGTTTTCAATGTGATCCATCGGTATCTCAGCTGGTAGTCCGTAAAAGAGGTGTTGTTTCACCAATGAGATCATCTGAGGTTTAATCTCAAAGTCTTGTCTCTGAATTGTTGGAGAAATAATAGCTGAGCGGTTTTGATAAAACGCATGGGGGTTATCTGAATCCCCTATACCCGGTTGTGCTAGCGGAACTGGCGGTTAATCTCTTCTCAACTGAGCAATCTGATCCCTTAGCAACTGTAACTGAGCAGCCATACCATTTTCTTGTTCAGCCATAATGACTGGAGCAGCTGTAATTCTCTTTTGACGGTTTTGACGTTTAAGGCGAGCTAACTCTTCGTTGGTGTGGATGACTAAATGTTCGGTGCAATTTCTTCTTATTCTTCTACTGGTCATGCACCTGCCACATAGCAGAAACAAATAAAAATTAAGCTTAGTAGTTTCTTAGACTGAAAATAAAATAAAAAATCAAAGGTAACGCAATTGGTCCCCGGCAACGGCGCCAAAAGCTTGATACACAGAGTTTTAACCCAAAATAATTCTGCAAGTGCACAGACAATCGCAGTAGTATATAGGGTATCGAATCCACAGAGACCAAGGCTACACGATGAAATTATAAATTTTAATTTAAAGCTAAGACAAAAGTGTGGGTTTTTTAATTTTCAGAACAAGCAAGAAATAATAAAAACGATGTAAAAGCAATTAAAACAAGCACTAGGTTAAGGCGTTTCGCCGGTGATTCAGAGACAAGGCTGAGCAACTATTCAGGGACTAAGTAACTACCGGTCTAGAACTCAAACATAACATTAATATCGCCCCACTGTCGTGATGTATCGACAACTTTATCTAACAACCTAGGCACCGAAACTGTCGTTTGGACCTAGCGAGGTTGATAAGCATTAATGAGCTGGTTCAATCTGTTCACAATCAGTCGCAACAATCAACTGTCATTGGTTACGCACCAATTGCTCACCAATGATTTATCTAGCAATCTAAAGCACTGTTGTGAATAAGTTTAACCTAAAATCATAGACTAGGTGATCAAGCTAATCTAAGCATTATGAATCCCTATTGGCGAAGACATTATAAATTCCAATACCTATTTGTGCTCAGCCATTAACATCCTAAATCACCATTGAAAACCTTAACCTAGCTAAGGATCTACTCACACATGGCGAAATCAAACACAACAAAGCAAAAGAATGAATTCATGATATTATTAAAGAGATTAGGGTTCAGAATTCTTCTCAAAACAAAGTTGTGGTCTCTTCTCCTTCAGATCTTACAAAGAAGTAAAAATCTCTATGTGATGTTCTTAGCAAAACGTAAGTAAAGCGTATGTGTCTTAGAAAATAGAAGAAAAACGATAATATACAGGTCTGGAGGCGGCCGGGTGAAGATTAGGGCGTCCTTGGTGAAAAATTAGGAAAGTTGGGATTTTTCCTTATTTTCTCTGTCAGGTCATCGTGAGCGGTCGCTCAGGAGCTGAGCGGGTGCTCAGCGGGTGAAAATTCGACTTTTCTCCAATTTCTGCTAAGTTCCTCCCAGAAGCTCCAATCTTCATTCCTAGCCATCTTTTGACCTGTAATGACTGAAAATAACACTAAAAAACTCGATAAAGACTCGAAAACAACTGTTAAAATGCGCCAAAAATGCAACATATCATTTGGCTAAGTCTATGATGAAGCTGATGGGAAAGAATTTTCTTTTCGTGTGGTCCTCGGAGTGTGAGGAGAGTTTGGCGAAACTGAAGGCCTTATTGACTAGTACTCCAGTATTGGCATTGCCTGATCCAGGCGAGCCTTACGTGGTGTATACCGATGCGTCGGGAGTTGGTCTTGGTTGTGTGTTGATGCAGCGGGGGAAGGTTATTACCTATGCTTCACAGCAGCTGCGGAAGCATGAGGGCAACTACCCTACCCATGATCTTGAGATGGCTGTGGTGGTTTTCGCTTTAACGATTTAGAGATCTTATCTTTATGGCGGAAAGGTGTAGGTGTTCACAGATCATAAGAGCCTGAAGTACATTTTCACTCAGCATGAGTTGAATTTGAGGCAGAGGCACTGGATGGAGCTAGTGGCCGATTATGATCTGGAGATAGCTTACCATCTTGGTAAGGCTAATCTGGTTGTGGATGCGTTGAGTCAGAAGCGGGTGCCTTTTAGCCGGAAGCATGAGGTTGAGTCTTTGTTGAGCGAGATTAGCACATTGCGTTTGTGTGTTGTATCTCAGGAACCTTTGGGTTTAGAGACAGCTAATTGGGTGGATCTTTTGAGCAGAGTTCGTTTGGCTCAAGAAAAAGATGAGGGCTTAGTTAAGGCTTCGAGAGAAGCGGGTTCTGAGTATCTAGTATCTGCGAATGGCACTATCCTTGTGAGTGGGAGGGTATGCATACCTTTGGACGAGGATTTGAGGTGAGAGATACTGATTGAGGCTCATGCGAGTATGTTCTCGATTCATCCAGGAGTGACTAAGATGTACTGGGATCTTAAGCGGTATTATCATTTGGTCGGGATGAAGAAAGATGTTGCTAACTGGGTTGCGGCCTGCAATGTGTGCCAGTGAGTGAAGGTGGAACACCAGGTCCCGAGCGGTTTGTTACGGAGTTTACCTATTCCAGAGTGGAAGTGGGATTTCGTGGTGGGCTTACCAATTTCTTGGACCAAGGTTGCTATTTGGGTCATCGTCGATCGATTGACCAAGTGTGCATATTTTTTGTCCATTAAGAAGATCGATGGGTCTGCGGTATTAGCTAGGAAGTACGTGCAGAAGATTGTGAGACTGTATGGACTACCGGTGAGCATTGTCTCGGACCAGAATCCTCAGTTCACATCTATGTTCTGGAATGTGTTTCAGACGGAGATGGGCATGAGGGTGCACATGAGTATGGCTTATCATCCTCTGACAGATGGGCAGTCCAAGAGGATCATCCAGACTCTAGAGGATTTATTGAGGATGTGCGTGCTGGATTGGGGTAGTCATTGGGCATATAACAATAGCTACCAGGCGAGTATTAGGATGGCTCCATACGAGGCTCTGTATGGGAGGCCGTGTCGTACACCTTTGTGTTGGACTCAGGTAAGGGAGAGGAGCACATTGAGTGCGAGTTTTGTTCAGGAAACTATGGAGAGGATCCGAGTTTTGAAGCTAAACATGAAAGAGGCCCAGGATCGGCAAAAGAGTTATACCGATAATAAGCGGAAAGAGCTTATGTTTGAGGTGGGAGATAGAGTATATCTCAAGATGGCTTTGCTGAGAGGTCCGAACATGTCCATTACTGCGACTAAGTTGAGTCCGAGGTATATGGGGCCGTTCCGGATTGTAGAGCGTGTTGGACCGGTAGCGTATCAGTTGGAGTTACCCGAGATAATGTAGATATTTCATAAGGTCTTCCATGTGTCGATGCTAAAGAAGTGTTTGCATAGGGGTGATGAGGTATTGGCTAAGATTTCGTTAGATCTCTAGCCTAATATGACCGTTGAGGCGACACCTTTGAAAGTTCTCCAGCGAAGGATCAAGAAGCTTTGTCGGAAGAAGATCCCGATGATGTGAGTTCTGTGGGACTATGACAGGGTGTAGGAGGAAACTTGGGATCCAGAGGCTAGGATAGAAACGAGGTTCCGGAAGTGGTTCCAGAAGCAAGCTGCGGCTTAAGTTCCATCGAGAGGTTCTAGTTTCGGTGTGTAGCTGTATGCTATGTGTTTTCATTTTGTATTTCCATTGTGTATAGCAATGTTACATTATGAATGTTTAATAAGATGAGTATTTCTTATTATTGATGACTTTGGGAGTCATGGTTATGCATTTCGTTTTGGTGTTAAAAAGTGGTAATGCATGCGAGTAATAAGATAGTAGTTCTTATTGCTGATGGCACGAGTGTCATGGAATGTTTTTATGAGAATTTAAAAGCTTGATAGATAATCGGGAAGAGATTATGGTGTACCCGAAGCGACTGGGTATAGGTGCGATAGCCTGGTTATTGGTTATGCATGGCAGATATTCTGGATGCGGAATATAGGTGATGCCGGTGTTACCTTGGTACATAATCGGGAAGAGGTAGTTCAGTCGAGGTGCTTATGGATATGTGACATATTGGTCGATGAGAAGACTAGTTCCTCTAGTGCTGATAGCTCGAAGGACTGCGTGTCTTGAGAGTGCAACTGGCGATATAGCAGACTCGTAAGGTGTATAGACTAGAGTGATACGTGATACCGTGGATTCGTAAGGTGTGTATCCTAGACGTAGGATATGTTGCCCAGAATTGAGGGGTATGGGATATCGAGACTCATGTAGGTTATATTACCCCGAGTAGAGTGGTATGGCTGATACCCAGAACTCGGAGATGCTGCGGTGTCTTGGGTGCTTTGGTATGGGTAATATCTTGCGAGATATGGTGGATATTCTGTGGGCTATGGTAGATGCTCAAACCTCATAGATGTTGCGGTGTCTTGGGTATTGGGGTTTGGTCTGTAAGTGAGCAATAAACACATATGATGTTGCGGTGTCGTAAGCATAGTGACTAAGTGGGAAACCTCGGAGGTTAGTTATGGACCTCGAATGTATATGCGTGTACATATCTGTGAGGGTGTTGACTGGGTTAGTCAGGAGGTAGTGTGAAAACCTCGGACATTCATAGTTAATCTCGTGTGTAGGCCGTGTTGGTCAAGAGGTAGTGTGAAGCCTCATAGGGTGGAAACCTCGTGTGTGTGTTGACTTGGCCGGGTTGGCCGAGAGTTAAGTAATCGTTGCGACGATTAAGGTTCATTAGAAATAGACGGTTCATTGGAGATGAATGGTAACGTAAGATTCGAGGACGAATCTATGTTAGTGGGAGAGAATTGTAACGCCCGTGTTCCGGAAATTAATTAATTTAATTAATTTGGAAGTTCTTTCGAGTTTATGAACCTTGGACAAGTCTCAAGAAATTGGTTATGGGGTGAAATAATTAATTAAGATTTATTCTGGGGGTGTCATAAATCGAATAGAAAGTTGTGGGGTTTTTCTCAAAAGGAAGTCAAAAGCATTTTTTTTCTTCTTCTTCTTTTTTTCTTCACCTTGCTCGCCATTGTTGGGGCTGAGATAGTTGAGCTTGAGAGCTTAGAAAGAGGAAGAGAGAGGAAGAAGAAAAAGGATTTTGAGAGCTTGTGGAGCTTGGATCTTGAGAGATCAAAGGGCGTGGAGCTTTGTGAAGCTTGGAAAAAGGAGTGGGTTGGAGCTAGGATTTGGCATGGGGCTAGAGAAGAAAGGAGAGGTCTTCTTGAGCTTGGAGAGTTCATCCTAGGCAAGATCCATCCATTCTAAGGTGAGTTGTGACCAAAGGTTATCATTAAGCCATGTGTGGGGGCTTGTGGGGTTGTTCTAAGCTTTGGGGTGTTCGTAGGTTGCTTAGAAATCTTGTGGTCATTTGTGGGGCTTTAGCTAGAGTTTGCTAAGCTTTTGGTGGTTAGAAAACCATGTATTTGTGCTTGTTGTGCCTTGTTAAGCTTTGATTGTGAGTTCTTATGCTTGCTTGGTGATTGTTCTGTGACTTGTGTTTTTAGTATTTCTTGATGTTGTGAATTGCTAGGTGGTTAGTCATGGATGTGTTTGATTAGCTTTGAATAAGGTTGCATGTTAGCTGATTGTTAGAAGTAATACGTGGTGTTATTATTTCTTGTTGATGTGGTTGTTTGAATTGTGTGGGCTTTCATATAACCTGTTGTTGGGAGGATCAAGCTCACTCAGCGTTTGGTTTACCAAATGTTGATGCATCACTTTTGTCGATGCAGGTAAAGATAAGGTGTGATTGTGGAATCGAGGCGAGGAGGGAGAGGATGATTAGGACCGGTAGTTTTAGGTTTTGTAGCTTTCGTAGGATTGCTAGAACCGGTAGAACTGTTGACCATGTGTGGTCGTTGTTGTTTGTTGAATGCTAATTACTTGGAGATTATTTAAATGTATGGGCATTTAATTTAATAAGTAATTGCTTGCAAAAAAAAATAGAGTGTGGTCGTCACACTTATGGATGTTTTTTCAATATAGTTTATTGATAGCTAAAATTATCTCTTAGAGCTACTCTCTCAAATTAAGAGATCAAGGTAGTACTTAGGGGTAGAATCCACAAGGACTCAAAGGCTTCGAGATGGATTATTTCGTTTCGAATTTAGCTAAGTAAGTATGAATTAAATTAAAAGAAAATGCAAAAATAATTAAATCGGTTTTAAATTCAGATGGGAGAAACATTAGGTTCAGAGAATTTCTCAAGAAATCAAGTAATAATATTCAATAAATTATATTAGGATCGAATTAAGTACAGGTTCTAGAACTCAAACACAAGAATTAAATGGACCAGCTCTCGCTGTGAGAATTTACTATGATTAAAATCTAAGAAACCAAATCTCTTTATGAATCTTAAAAACTAAACAAGCATTAAGCACGAGTTGATTTATTCATAAATTATTTAATTCAAATCTCTTTGCAATCATCTAATTTGTTCACTCTAGTTTTTATCTAGTTTCAAATCACACTCTCGTGTCGATTTGTCAACCTAAAATCGAATCCTCTAGGTGATCAATCTAGAGCTAGCTTTAAACACACCCTAGGTGAAGAACTATCAAATTTGTATCCTAGTATATCGATTAATACATCAATCCATGAAATCCCTTATTGGAATCCCCAAATCTAATGAAAGATCTACTCACACATATCTATTGAAACAAAAGACATGGATGAAATAAATATCCTATGAATAAAAGAACAAAGTAAATAAGAATGGGGGTTCGAAATCTTCTCTCAAATAGTACAAAGTAAGATCAGCCCCAAGCTCTAAAACTCTATGTTCTTCTTAAAAACACAAGATAAAAATAAAATAAAAAAAGTCTAAAACCCTAATTATATGTCTAAAACACGAGTTGGGGTTATTTTGTAAATATATGAAATTTTTGGGAAAAGTTGCAAATTTCGTTAAGCTGTTGTCTCCAAGTGGGGAAATAAAATCGGATTGTGTGTTGATTAACACAAAGGTCATGTTGCTCGACACAGTTAAACTTCAAAGACACCAACTTTGATTCCTCAGCTACAATGCTCCATAATTTCTCCATAATGTCCAAATGATCTCCAAACATGTGTAAACCTGTAAAAGACTCGATAGGGATTCGAAAGATACATAAAAGACTCGATTACATACATATATCATTGATTGCTCAAGTACAAATTATTTTTTGTAATATCATGTTCTTTTCCCTGAAATTAGAAGTCATTATTTACTATTACACGCTTTTTCTATTTAAAACATAATACACATTATTTTCTTAATAATAATACATCAATACTCTTTCATTCATATGAGGGCATTTATGTCTTTTTGCTTCTTTTTCTTAGCCAGCCGAGGTTATTTTCCAACACAAAACTGAACTGAAGTAATTTTTTCAATTGACCAAAAAATTTAGGTCATCTATTTAATTGACTCTAATTTTAACAAGAGTTATACAAAGCTGGCAAGGATCATAATCCTTCGAGAGACTAAGCTGGAGAATTCTTGAAATACTCCCATAGACACAAGCCCAAAACAGGGAAACAAACATGAGAGAAAACCGTAAAAATTATAATGCAAAGGCTAAAATCTAGAAACCAAAGCTCTAAAACTGGAAACTCTAAAAAAAGAGCAATCAGAAGGCGATTCCAAATACTAGTAAACTAGAAAAAGAAAAAAATAATAATGTTATAATATTAAATATCTTCAAACCGACATTAAGAACTGACACCAGTGACTTGGTCACCAAGTGTATTATTTGTATAAATAGGTGCTCTTAGTCATTATAACAGAACACAACATTAATAATACAAGTTATCAGCACGACGAATAAGGTTCTGATCCGACGATGTTTCTAGCGCTTCAGATCCAACAAAGTAAGGTACATATTTTATTATTTTAATTCATAAATTTCTATTTTTATAACATAAATATTATAGACATCATGAGAGTAAGACTATGCATTATCCGGATTAATCCTAATATAGAATATGCTCTACCTCTATTATGATAAAATAAAAAGCTATGTCTTTTTCCCAGATTGATCGTAACATAGAGGAGGTTCTGCCTTTGTTACGATAAAATAAAAGGCTATATATTATTTCCAAAATAATTATTATATAAGATAATTCTGCCTTTTTCTCGATCAAATAGAAATTTATGTCTCATGAAGTATACGAAAGTCAAAGTTTTTGAATTTTTATATGGAAGGCTATACCCCATGAATTCCTATATAGAAAGCTATAAATATTAATTTATTTTTTATAAATTTATTTATTTATTTAAGTATTCAATTTAACTTAAATAATAAATATATGTGTTATATCAAGTTTAAAGACATTAAAATGTGTTTTTAAAATTAAAAATATTTTTTCTTTTTGAGAATTTATGAGGCACATGTCAATGTAATATTAGACAGTGCAAAAGTAATTGAAAAGTCTAGATGAGCTAGTCTCTCAACTTCTATAGGCATAAATTTTATAATTAATCATGTTTTATGTCTCCAAAAGTCTCAAAAAAAACTTGTTGAAGTTTCAAAGACATTTTGTCTTATTGATAATCATATAGAAACAGTAAATAATAATAGCATTATATATATTTGCATCACATTAAAGAGGAAACATATATTGGAAATATTTTTCATGTTATCTTCTGCATTATATTACACAAAGATATATATGATCGCATCATATGTTACAGTAAACTCAAAGTTTACATGTACTTTGAAATTTTGAATAAAGACTATAAGAGTTGGACATCTTGGTTCAGTCATGATGCAAAAAGTTGTGCAAAATACTAATAGTCATTCATTGGAAAACTATAAGAGTTTTCAAATTTGATGAGTTTTCATGTGATGCATGCTTTAAAAAAAACTCATAATTCGACTATCACCAGGCAAAAACTGGGAATGAATCTTTATTATTCTTATAGAGAATACATGATGATATATATTGATATATTCATCCTTTATGCAGGATATTTTGATAATTTATAGTGTTAATCGACGCATCTATTAGATGGCCATATGTGTGTCTGTTGACCACACAAAATATGGCTTTCGCAATATTCATTTCCTAAATAATCAGGTTCTCACAAGCCTTTAAAGATATTTATATGTCAATGAGAATCGATGTTGAACATCTAGTTTCTCATGTTCATAATGGCATGGCTGAGTTTTTAATAAATGGTCAAAAAATTAAATAAATAAGGAATCGAATGTTCGGCCATAATGGAGACATGCATGTATATGATTATATTATGCAAAAATAAAAGATGGCAAAAGTAATAGTAAAACATAAGGTTTACTAATTGCTTAAAGCATAACATAACTGGATTTGCCATCCCGGTCAAACAATGATATCAAAGATCATTGTCACTAAAAAATTATTTTGAGTAAACAGAAATTTAGCTTTCAAGCCTTGGATGCTTACCATTCATCCATAGAAGGTAACATTTAATTTAATTTATATTTAAAATGATTAAAATTTATGTTATATTTTTATTTAAATTTATATTTTATTAATGGAGTGGAAGGTTATGCCTCCTCTTTGATTCTAGAGTAGGCTATGCCTCATGAATCATATGGTTTTAGGCCAAACCACCATTTTTAACTAACCAAGCTCAACCTCCAAATCATACTCTTAAATATAACATCTAAAAATAAGAATCGGTCCAAGATGAATGGATATAAAAAACCATCATCTTGAGAAAGAGTATTAAGAGTTTCACTGGATTTAATGCATAATACTTGACTCAAAATGAGTGATTAGATATGTAATTGATCCTAGTGAGATTCAGTTTGGGATGAATGTACTCGAAGAGTCATCATCTCGAGGGAGAGAATTAAAAAATCCCACATCTACTGTTAGTTGATAATTTTGACGAGTTTACATCCCAAAATTTATCACTTATTGCTATGTTGATTGGAATAAAATGAGACATCCATATGTTGATGTCCACACTCAAAATGAGCTTTGATGAATCGTTCATAAAACAAATCCAATAGATTGCAAAATGATTTATGGTGAAATTTAATTTCCATGTGTTGGCATGAAATATGCAGTTTTGCATGTAACAATGATTTTACATGTAAAGCCAACAAATAATAATAAATATCGTCCATGTAATTCATTCATGGTTCAAGATATGATATTTCTCTTTTGGAACTTTATGGATGTATGATATATATTGTGAATGCTCCACCACACTACATACAAGTAATATCCAAAGAGAATAAAATATATATTGTTGGAGATAAATCTCCACTTTAATAAGCCATCATTCACATATGTGCTTATTGAAATATTTGCATATCATCATTTTGATGATAAATTCCCTCCATTCATTATGGAAAATTGAAAAGTTTGAGTCTTTGAACAAATGATTTCACAAGATCCAAGCTTCTCACAAGCTCTCAAACTCTTTTCTTTCTTCTTCTCTCTTCTCCAAGCTCTCACTCAAGCTCAACCAACTCTCTCTCTCTCAAAATGGCGAGCTCAAGGTGGAGAAGAAGAAGAAGAAGCAAACTTGATTTTGTCTTCTTGTTTGAGAAAAACCCCTTAACTTTTGAAATGACTTATGACACCCCCAGAACAAATCTAAATTAATTATTTTAACCCCATAAATAATTTCTCGAGACTTGTCTAAGAATCATAAACTCGAAAGAATTTCCAAATTAATTAAACTAATTAATTTTCTAGAACACGGGCGTTACAATTCTCCTCCATTAACATAGATTCATCCTCGAATCTTACGTTACCGTTCATCTCCAATGAACCCTAATCGTCGCAATGATTACTTAATCCTTGGCCAACCCGGCCAACTCAACACACACACGAGGTCTACTACCCAAGACACCGTAGCATCTCCGAGTTCTATCTGCCATACCACTCCACTCGGGCTAATATAACCTATAAGAGTCTCGATATCCCATACCACTCAATTTTGGGCAATATATCATACCTCTAGGATATACACCTTATGAATCTACGGTATCACATATTACTTTAGGCTATACACCTTACGAGTCTGGGTACATCACCAGTCGCACTCTCAAAACACGCAGTCCTTCGAGCTATCGGCACTAGAAGAACTAGTCCTCTTATCAAGCAATAAGTCACATATCTATAAGCACCTCGACTGAACTACCTCCCATGATCCATGTAAATCGTCGCAAAGTAACACCGGAATCACCCATATTCTACAATCAGAATATATGTCGTGTATAACCAATAACCAGGCTATCGCACCTATACCCAGTCACTTCGGGTACACCATAATCTTTTCCCGATTATGAACCAAGCTTTTAAATTCTCATAAAAACTTCCCATGACACTCATGCCATCAGCAATAAGAACAACCATCTTATTACTCACATGCATTATCGCTTTTTAACACCAAAACGAAATACAGAACATGACTCCCAAAGTCATCAATAATAAGAAATACTCATCTTATTAACCACTCATAATGTAACATCGTTGTACACAATAGAAATACAAAATGAAAACACATAGCATACAGCTACACACCAAAACTGGAACCCCACGATGGAACTCAAGCCGCAACTTGCTTCTGGAACCACTTCTGGAACCTCGTTTCCATCCTAGCATCTGGCTCCCAAGTTTCCTCTTGTACCCCGTCACAGTCCCACAGAACTCGCATCATCGGAATCTTCTTCCAACAAAGCTCCTTGACCCTCCGATCAAGAACTCTCAAAGGTCTTGCCTCAACGGTCATATTGGGCTGGAGATCTGACCGAATCTCAGCCAATACCTCGTCATCCCTATGCAAACACTTCTTCAGCATCGACACATGGAAGACCTTATGAAATGCCTACATAATCTCTGGTAACTCCAACCGATACACTACCGGTCTGACACGCTCTACAATTCGGAATGGCTCCATATACCTCAGACTCAACTTAGTCGCAGTAATGGACCTGTTCAGACCTCTAAGCAAATCCATCTTGAGATACACTCTATCTTCCACCTCAAACACAAGCTCTTTCCGCCTCTTATCGGCATAACTCTTTTGCCAATCCTTGGCTTCTTTCATGTTCAGCTTCAAAACTCGGATCCTCTAAGTGGTTTCCTAAACAAAACTCGCACCCAATGTGCTCTTCTCCCCCACTTGAGTCCAACACAAAGGTGTACGACATGGCCTCTCATACAGAGCCTCATATGGAGTCATCCCAATACTAACCTGGTAGCTATTATTATACGCAAAATCTACCAAGCTTAAGTAATCCACCCAATGACCACCCTAATCTAGCATGCACATCCTCAACAAATCCTACAGAGTCTGGATCGTCTTCTCGGACTGCCCATCTGTCTGAGGATGATAAGCCATACTCATGTGCACCCTCATGTCCATCTCCGCCTGAAATACATTCCAAACTCAGATGTGAACTTAGGATCCCGGTCTGAGACAATGCTCACCGGTACTCCATACAGTCTCACAATCTCCTGCACATACTTCCTAGCCAATA
Organism: Cardamine occulta; assembly: GCA_028015245.1. Classification (NCBI taxonomy): domain Eukaryota; kingdom Viridiplantae; phylum Streptophyta; class Magnoliopsida; order Brassicales; family Brassicaceae; genus Cardamine; species Cardamine occulta. The sequence goes on from CM051366.1 coordinate 3,051,883, forward strand.
CCGCAAACCCATTGGTCTTCTTAATGGCCAGAAAACACGCATACTTGGTCAATTGATCAACCCAAATAGCATCTTTGTTTCGAGAAACTGGTAAGCCCACCACAAAATCCATCGTGATCATATCCTACTTGCACTCTGAAATGGGTAAACTCCGCAACAAACTACTCGGGACCTGGTGCTCTGCCTTCATTAACTGGCACACGTTGCATGCCGTAACCCAGTTAGCAACATTTTTCTTCATCCTGACCTAATGATAATACCGCTGAAGATCCCAGTACATCTTAGTCGCTCCTCGATAAATCGAGAACATACTCGCATGAGCCTCACTCAGAATCTCTCACCTCAAATCCTCGTCCAAAGGTATGCATACCCTCCCACTCACAACGATAGTGCCATTCGCAGATACCTGATACTCAGAACCCATTTTTCTCGAAACCTTAACCAAGCCCTCATCTTTTTTCTGAGCCAACCAAACTCTGCTCAAAAGATCCACCTGATTAGCTGCCTCTAAGCCCAAAGGTTCCTGAGATACAACACACAAACGCAATGTGCTAATCTCGCTCACCAAAGACTCAACCTCATGTTTTTGAGCCAAAGCCACCCACTTCCAACTCAACGCATTTGTAACCAGATTAGCCTTACGAGGATGGTAAGCTATCTTCATATCATAATCGGCCACTAGTTTCATCCAGCGCCTCTGCCTCAAATTCAACTCAGGCTGAGTGAAAATGTACTTCAGGCTCTTATGATCTGTGAACACCTGCACCTTTCCGCCATAAAGATAAGATCTCCAAATCTTTAAAGTGAAAACTACCGCATCCATCTCAAGATCATGGGTAGGGTAGTTGCCCTCATGCTTCCGCAGCTGCCGCGAAGCATAGGTAATAACCTTTCCCCGCTGCATCAACACACAGCCAAGACAAACTCCCGAAGCATTGGTATACACCACGTAAGGCTCGCCCGGATACGGAAATCCCAAATACTGGAGTACTAGTCAACATGGCCTTCAGTTTCGCAAAACTCTCCTTACACTCCGAGGACCACACGAAAGGAATATCTTTTCCTGTCAGCTTCGTCAAAGACTTAGCCAAACTCACGAAACCCTTAACGAACCGCCGATAATAACCTGCCAACCTGAGAAAACTCCTAATCTCTGTGGCATTCTTTGGCCTCGGCCAAGCACTAATGGCTTGAACCTTCTCTAGATCCACCGAAACCCCTCCACAGAGATAACGTGACCCAGAAAACCAATCTCCCGCTGCCAGAAGTTGCACTTGCTCAACTTAGCAAACAACTTCTGTTCCCATAGCTTCGCAAGAACCACATGCAGATGCACCTCATGCTCCTCTAGGCTCTTCGAATACACCAAGATATCATCAATAAAGATGATCACAAACTCATCCAGTTACTCTTGGAAAATGCTGTTCACCAATCTCATAATTGCAGCTAGTGCATTTGTCAACTCAAATGGCATCACCACAAATTTGTAGTGGCCATAACGAGAACTAAAAGTCATCTTCCGGATATCTACGTCATCGATATGAATCTGATGATATTCCGACGTCAAGTCAATCTCGGAGAACCAAGTAACTCCTCTTAACTGATCGAACAACTCATCAATCCAAGGAAGAGGATACTTGTTCTTTATTGTGACTCGGTTAAGTCTCCGGTAGTCAATGCACAACCGAAAACTCTCATCCTTCTTCTTCACAAAAACACCAGTACTCCCCATGGTGAAGTACTCGGATGAATAAACCCCTTACTCAGCAACTCCTCCAGCTGCTTCTTCAGCTCTGCCATCTCTGCTGGAGCCATTCTATAAGGAGCCTTGGATATCGGTGTCGTCCCCGGTTCTAACTCAATCGTGAAAAGTTCTGACCTAGACGGTGGTAACCCCTGCAACGACTGGAACACATCCAGGAACTCTCGAACCACTCGAATATCCTAAACCTTAGCCTCTCTAATGGCCTCCGACAAGGAAATGGTAGCCAAATACGCCTCACAATCCCTCTCGATCATATGCTTGGCTTGCATAACTGAGATCACGAGACTCCCGGAAGTCGGTCTCACCCCCTGATACACCAACCTCCATTTGCCTCTGTCGAACTCGATACACACCCGATGACAATCCAGATGCGCTCTAAACTTCCCCAGCCAATCCATGCCCAAAATGACATCGTAAAGCTCCACAGAGCAGATAATCAAATCGGCAAGCATAGACTCTCCCCCTACATGAACATCCACGTCTCTAACCCGACTGTGAATCATTTGGAGCTTCCCTCAGGTAACTTCCATGAAACCTAAACTTACGACGGGCTCGCTTCGAACATTAGCCTTCTCGGCCAACTCTGGAGTAACGAAGCAATGCGATGCTCCCTTGTCAAACAACACATGACACTCAACACCCCCAACACACAAGGTCTCTGCACATACACGTGTGCCGAGAACCTTAACACCCCGACAAGTAACCAAATTCTCCAACACATAATTAAACTTAGATGAATCTAAGAAAATACATGTGATCGGCCTGGAACTCGACTCTCCGGTCTTGACAATGGAATACACTCGAGAATCCACCGACCTAACGAGCTACACCACTATGGTCTCACTCTGCCGCAGCTTGGGTCACTGAGGTCTAATATGCCCTGCCTCCTTGCAGTGAAAGCACATTCGAGAATCCACTCGTACCCCGTCCTTCTTAGGACAGCTCGCCACTCGGTGATCCATGCTCCCACACCCGAATTAACCCTGACCATCCTGACTGCCTCTCGAAGTGCTATCTCACTTCCGTTTCTGTCCTTGCATCGGCTTACCACCTCTGTTCGGACCAGACTGCTGCTACACTGATCTCGCTTGATTAGACCGAACTTGGTGTAACCACTACCACCTCGTCTTTCAGACCCTCCTCAAGCAATGCCGCAGTCTTCACCAACTCATAAATAGTTCAAACAGCCATAACCATGCAATGGTTCCGTAAGTCAACCCTAAGACCCATTAGGAATCTTTACACACAGGCCAACTCACTCTCAACCGCCCGTCTAACATAAGACCCGAGCTGGTTGAACTCTACCTCATACTCGCGTACTGACTGATCCCCCTGAGTCAATCTCGCAAGCCTCAACTCTAACCGTTTTAACACCTCATGAGGGAAATACTTAAAGTTAAACTCCTTCACAAAATCCGCCCAAGCCATCTCGGCCTAAACTCTCCGGGCTGCCACACCCCTTCACCAGAGATGCACATCACCCTCCAGATAGTGGATCGCAATGTCCACTTGGTATCCCACGGGACACATACTCGAGAGGAAATTCCTCTCTACCCTTTTCAACCACGCATCAGCGTCCTTAGAATTAGAACCCAGGGAAAAACTTCATGCCTATCCTTTACATCTACTCTATCATCCTAAGATAGGATGGGATCTCCTCAGCAACTGCAGCTGCAACATGAGGCTGAACCTCAACAACCACTAGTGGTACCACATGAGCCTGAGCTGGTATTCTCTCTGGTAACCGCTCCAACAACACTGTCAAGAGATCAGCAAGACGATCATCTCGGGCCCGCTGCGAAACCCGCAGCACCTGCTGCTAAACCCCCAGCACCCACTGGAACACCAGCCATACCCTCAGACCCAACCTGACTCGCATGCGACTCATCGACCCGCTCCTCCACAACACGACCACGACCTCTACCCTGGCCACGGCCTCCACCACGCTCTCTAGCCATCTGTACTTCAAAGAACATGGACTAAGAAACGCTAAAACACAATCATCACAATAAAGATAACTCACTGTGGAATCCCACAAGGCTCGAAGAGGATGATTCTATGACTTCATGCAACACCCAATCTATCCTAGAACCACATAGGCTCCTAGAAACGTATGGGCTCTGATACCAAAATGAAACGTTCAGATTTTTTTCTTTTTTTTTTACACATGCAATTATGGAATATTAAATGTCCATACAATTAACATTCAACCAGTAATTACACAACGGCCACAGAGGCCCAACAGTTCTACAGGTTCTAGCAATTACTGCAAAAGCTACTAAACCACAAAATTACCGAGTCCTAATCATCCCTTCCCCACTGCTTCGATTCCACGATCACGCCTTATCTTTACCTGCATCGACAAAAATGATGCATCAATATTTGGTAAACCAAACGCTGAGTGAGATTGATCCTCCCAACAACAGGTTATATGAAAGCCACACGTAATTCAAATAGCCACAAGAACACGAAATAATAACACCACATCAAGCAACAAGAGAACACTCCCAACAAGCCATGAAATCACCAAGAAACCATAACACACAATTACCAAGCCAAGCACATGAACACAATCAAGCTTTCAAGGCATAAACAACAACAAATCCATGGTTCTCTAACCACCAAAAGCTTAGTAAAACTCACTAAAGCATCCCAAGTGACCCATATAATTCACCAAGAACCCACGAATATCACAATCACCAAATCAAGCATAAGAACTCAAAATCAAAGCTTAACAAGACAAAACAAGCACAACTCTATGGTTTTCTAACCACTACAAGCTTAGTAAACACTAGCTAAAGCTTCACAAGTGACCCATAGAATTCACCAAGAACCCACGAAAATCACAATCACCAAATCAAGCATAAGAACTCATAATCAAAGCTTAACAAGACACAACAAGCAAAAATCCATGGTTCACTAACCACCACAAGCTTAGCAAACACTAGCTAAAGCTTCACAAGTGACCCATGGAATTCACCAAGAACCCACGAAAATCACAATCACCAAATCAAGCATAAAAACTCACAATCAAAGCTTAACAAGGCACAACAAGCACAAATCCATGGTTTCCTAACCACCACAAGCTTAGCAAACACTAGCTAAAGCTTCACAAGCTTAACACTCAAACCATTTTCTCTCTTCTTCTCTCTTCTCCAAGCTATCACTCAAGCTCAACCAACTATCTCTCTCAACCCCCAAAATGGCGAGCTCAAGGTGGAGAAGAAGAGGAAGAAGCAAACTTGATTTTGTCTTCTTGTTTGAGAAAAACCCCTCAACTTTCGAAACAACTTATGACACCTCCGGAACAAATCTAAATTAATTATTTCAATCCCATAATTAATTTTTCGAGACTTGTCTAAGGTTCATAAACTCGAAAAAATTTCCAAATTAATTAAATTAATTAATTTTTTAGAATACGGACGTTACACTCTTAGTCAATGTAACAGAACACAACATTAATAATACAAGTAGAAATATTTCTACGTTATTCACTTTTAGGGACTGTTATTGGATTGACTTTTTATTTAATTTTAATGGATTTAAAGTTGTAGTTATAAATCCAATTAATTGATTTTGATGAAATGACAAGATTCAAACGTGGGTTCTTAAATCCATTGCTAATATTTTTATATGTATTACCTTGTATTTAGAAATTATTAAAAATAAAATAATTACTTAATATTTTTAAAATAGTTATAACAAAATAACATTCATCAAAACGTTTATAAGAAAAAAAAATCCATAAATTTCAATATAAAAAACAAAAATATGTGTTCAATCAACCAAAATACTCGATCTTCTAATTGTTGACCAATTATTTTATTTATGAGTAGAACATGTAGAATATCCAATTATGATAAAATAAAAAAAAATTGAAAATGCAATCTATATTTCCAACGATATTCAATTTCCACATGATCAAAAATTTACACTGATAATTATTTTAAATTAATTAAATTAAATTTCAATCTAATATTTTGAGAATCTTCAGAAGCAATTGTGAGAGTCTGAGGATTGATGAAAGATATTAGAAATACTATGGTAAGAGATGATATTTTATTTACTCATATTTTAGTTAAAAGATTACATCAATGTTCATCCTTATTAAAATACAATAAAATCATATCCATGTTCAATAACATATATTTTTAATGTATTTTAAAATATATTCAACAAATGTTGTATCCAATAACAGAGAATTTTATTGTAATTTTTTAAATACACAATTGAATAACATTAGATTTCTTTTTGAATGTAAAATACATTTAACTCTATTAAAATATAATATTTA
>CM051366.1:3058041-3099423 GCA_028015245.1 Cardamine occulta
TTAAGCCCCCCTATGTCTCATGTTGCTCCAATTCCCCACTTCACCTTTACAAACTCCTCTGAGATTCAAAAACATAAGAGAACTGTGGGATAATCTATAATGCTTGTTTCTTACTTTAACTTGCTTCTCTGCCTTGGTAGTATGCTTCATCACGTTATAAAGCGTCCTAATAGGTTGGATCCTAGCCATTGATGAAGTTTCATAACTCAAACCTTGTACATAGCCTACAATGGCTCTCTATTGTGGCTCTTAAACGTATCTAACCAATTGTAAGAGATCCAACACTTTTGACTAGATTTCAAAACTTATATTCACTATCATTTGTATCTTGAAGGGCCGTAACTCCAGTTTTAGGACTATGGGCTTTAAAATGGAAAAATCCTTGTCAATCAAAAGCATTGATTCTTCATATTCACATCAATAGGTGTTGTTTAAGCCTCCATATGTGTCATGTTGCTACAACCCCCAAATTCACCATTACAAACTCCTATGAGATTCAAAAACATAAGAGAACTGTTGGATCATCTATAATGCTTGTTTTTTACTTTAACTTGCTTCTCTACTTTGCTAGAATGCTTCATTACGTTATAAAGAGTCCTAAAATGCTTAATCTTAGCCATTGATGAAGTTTCACAACTCAAAACTTGTACATAGCCTACAACGGCTCTCTATTGTGGCTGTTAAACATCTCTAACCAATTGTAAGAGATCCAACTCTTTTGACTATACTTCAACACTTATATTAACTATCATTTGTATCTTGAGGGTCGTAACTCAAGTTTTAGGACTATGAGCTTGAAAATGGAAAAATCCTTGTCAATCAAAAGCATTGATTCTTCATTTTCACATCAATAGTTGTTGTTTAAGCATCCATATGTGTCATGTTGCTACAACTTCCAATTTCACCATTACAAATTCCTATGAGATTTTAAAAAATAAAAGAACTGTGGGATAATCTATAATGCTTGTTTCTTACTTTAACTTGCTTCTCTACTTTCCTAGAATGCTTCATCACGTTCTAAAGAGTCCTAAAATACTGAATCTTAGCCTTTGATAAAGTTTCATCACTCAAAACATGTACATAGCCTCAACGGCTCTCTATTGTGGCTTTGAAACATCTCTAACCAATAGTAAGAGAACCAACTCTTTTGACTAGACTTCAACACTTATATTCACTATCATTTGTATCTTGAAGGGTCGTAACTCCAGTTTTAGGACTATGAGCTTGAAAATGGAAAAATCCTTGTCAATCAAAAGCATTGATTCTTCATTTTCACATCAATAGGTGTTGTTTAAGCCTCCATATGTGTCATGTTGCTTCAACTCCCAAATTCACCATTACAAACTCCTATGAGATTCAAAAACATAAGAGAATTGTTGGATCATCTATAATGCTTGTTTTTTACTTTAACTTGCTTCTCTACTTTGCTAGAATGCTTCATTAAATTATAAAGAGTCCTAAAATGCTTAATCTTAGCCATTGATGAAGTTTCACAACTCAAAACTTGTACATAGCCTACAACGGCTCTCTATTGTGGCTTTTAAACATCTCTAAGCAATTGTAAGAGATCATACACTTTTGACTAGACTTCAACACTTATATTCACTATCATTTGTATCTTGAAGGGTCGTAACTCCAGTTTTAGGACTATGAGCTTGAAAATGGAAAAATCCTTAACAATCAAAAGCATTGATTCTTCAAATTCACATCAATAGGTGTTGTTTAAGCCTCCATATGTGTCAAGTTGCTACAACTCCCAAATTCTCCATTTCAAACTCCTATGAGATTCAAAAAAATAAGAGAACTGTGGGATAATCTATAATGCTTGTTTCTTACTTTAACTTGCTTCTCTACTTTGCTAGAATGCTTCATCACGTTCTAAAGAGTCCTAAAATACTGAATCTTAGCCTTTGATAAAGTTTCATCACTCAAAACATGTACATAGCCTCAACGGGTCTCTATTGTGGCTCTGAAACATCTCTAACCAATAGTAAGAGAACCAACTCTTTTGACTAGACTTCAACACTTATATTCACTATCATTTGTATCTTGAAGGGTCGTAACTCCAGTTTTAGGACTATGAGCTTGAAAATGGAAAATTCTTGTCAATCAAAAGCATTGATTCTTCATTTTCACATCAATAGGTGTTGTTTAAGCCTCCATATGTCTCATGTTGCTTCAACTCCCAAATTCACCATTACAAACTCCTATGAGATTCAAAAACATAAGAGAACTGTGGGATAATCTATAATGCTTGTTTCTTACTTTAACTTGCTTCTCTACTTTGCTAGAATGCTTCATTACGTTAAAAAGAGTCCAAAAATGCTGAATCTTAGCCATTGATGAAGTTTCATAACTCAAAACTTGTACATAGCCTACAACGGCTCTCTATTGTGGCTCTTAAACATCTCTAACCAATTGTAAGAGATCCAACTATTTTGACTATACTTCAACACTTATATTAACTATCATTTGTATCTTGAGGGTCGTAACTCAAGTTTTAGAACTATGAGCTTGAAAATGGAAAAATCCTTGTCAATCAAAAGCATTGATTCTTCATTTTCACATCAATAGTTATTGTTTAAGCATCCATATGTGTCATGTTGCTACAACTTCCAATTTCACCATTACAAATTCCTATGAGATTTTAAAAAATAAAAGAACTGTGGGATAATCTATAATGCTTGTTTCTTACTTTAACTTGCTTCTCTACTTTGCTAGAATGCTTCATCACGTTCTAAAGAGTCCTAAAATACTGAATCTTAGCCTTTGATAAAGTTTCATCACTCAAAACATGTACATAGCCTCAACGGCTCTCTATTGTGGCTCTGAAACATCTCTAACCAATAGTAAGAGAACCAACTCTTTTGACTAGACTTCAACACTTATATTCACTATCATTTGTATCTTGAAGGGTCGTAACTCCAGTTTTAGGACTATGAGCTTGAAAATGGAAAAATCCTTGTCAATCAAAAGCATTGATTCTTCAAATTCACATCAATAGGTGTTGTTTAAGCCTCCATATGTGTCATGTATCTACAACTCCCACATTTACCATTACAAACTCCTCTGAGATTAAAAAACATAGGAGAACTGTGGGATAATCTATAATGCTTGTTTCTTACTTTAACTTGCTTCTCTACCTTGGTAGAATGCTTCATCACGTTATAAAAAGTCCTTAAATGCTGAATCTTAGCCATTGATGAAGTTTCACAACTCAAAACTTGTACATATCCTACAACGGCTCTCTATTGTGGCTCTTAAACATCTCTAACCAATTGTAAGAGAACCAACTCTTTTGACTAGATTTCAACACTTATATTAACTATCATTTGTATCTTGAGGGTCGTAACTCAAGTTTTAGGACTATGAGCTTGAAAATGGAAAAATCCTTGTCAATCAAAAGCATTGATTCTTCAAATTCACATCAATAGGTGTTGTTTAAGCCTCCATATGTGTCATGTTGCTACAACTCCCACATTCACCATTACAAACTCCTCTGAGATTCAAAAACATAAGAGAACTGTGGGATAATCTATAATGCTTGTTTCTTACTTTAACTTGCTTCTCTACTTTGCTAGAATGCTTCATCACGTTCTAAAGAGTCCTAAAATACTGAATCTTAGCCTTTGATAAAGTTTCATCACTCAAAACATGTACATAGCCTCAACGGGTCGCTATTGTGGCTCTGAAACATCTCTAACCAATAGTAAGAGAACCAACTCTTTTGACTAGACTTCAACACTTATATTCACTATCATTTGTATCTTGAAGGGTCGTAACTCCAGTTTTAGGACTATGAGCTTGAAAATGGAAAATTCTTGTCAATCAAAAGCATTGATTCTTCATTTTCACATCAATAGGTGTTGTTTAAGCCTCCATATGTGTCATGTTGCTACAATTCCCCAATTCACCATTACAAACTCCTATGAGATTCAAAAACATAAGAGAACTGTGGGATAATTTATAATGCTTGTTCCTTACTTTAACTTGCTTCTCTACTTTGCCAGAATGCTTCATTACGTTATAAAGAGTCTAAAAATGCTGAATCTTAGCCATTGATGAAGTTTCATAACTCAAAACTTGTACATAGCCTACAACGGCTCTCTATTGTGGCTCTTAAACATCTCTAACCAATTGTAAGAGATCCAACTCTTTTGACTATACTTCAACACTTATATTAACTATCATTTGTATCTTGAGGGTCGTAACTCAAGTTTTAGGACTATGAGCTTGAAAATGGAAAAATCCTTGTCAATCAAAAGCATTGATTCTTCATTTTCACATCAATAGTTGTTGTTTAAGCATCCATATATGTCATGTTGCTACAACTTCCAATTTCACCATCATTAATTCCTATGAGATTTTAAAAAATAAAAGAACTGTGGGATAATCTATAATGCTTGTTTCTTACTTTAACTTGCTTCTCTACTTTGCTAGAATGCTTCATCACGTTTTAAAGAGTCCTAAAATACTGAATCTTAGCCTTTGATAAAGTTTCATCACTCAAAACATGTACATAGCCTCAACGGCTCTTTATTGTGGCTCTGAAACATCTCTAACCAATAGTAAGAGAACCAACTCTTTTGACTAGACTTCAACACTTATATTCACTATCATTTGTATCGTTAAGTGGCGGAACTCCAGTTTTAGGACTATGAGCTTGAAAATGGAAAAATCCTTGTCAATCAAAAGCATTGATTCTTCGAATTCACATCAATAGGTGTTGTTTAAGCCTCCATATGTGTCATGTTGCTACAACTCCCACATTCACCATTACAAACTCCTCTGAGATTCAAAAACATAAGAGAACTGTGGGATAATCTATAATGCTTGTTTCTTACTTTAACTTCCTTCTCTACCTTGGTAGAATGCTTCATCACGTTATAAAGAGTCCTAAAATGCTGAATCTTAGCCATTGATGAAGTTTCATAACTCAAACCTTGTACATAGCCTACAATGGCTCTCTATTGTGGCTCTTAAACATATCTAAATAATTGTAAGAGATCCAACACTTTTTACTAGATTTTAAAACTTATATTCACTATCATTTGTATCTTGAAGGGCCGTAACTCCAGTTTTAGGACTATGAGCTTTAAAATGGAAAAATCCTTGTCAATCAAAAGCATTTATTCTTCATATTCACATCAATAGGTGTTGTTTAAGCCTCCATATGTGTCATGTTGCTACAACTCCCAAATTCACCATTACAAACTCCTATGAGATTCAAAAACATAAGAGAACTGTTGGATCATCTATAATGCTTGTTTTTTACTTTAACTTGCTTCTCTACTTTGCTAGAATGCTTCATTACGTTATAAAGAGTCCTAAAATGCTGAATCTTAGCCATTGATGAAGTTTCACAACTCAAAACTTGTATATAGCCTACAACGGCTCTCTATTGTGGCTCTTAAACATCTCTAAGCAATTGTAAGAGATCATACACTTTTGACTAGACTTTAACACTTATATTCACTATCATTTGTATCTTGAAGGGTCGTAACTCCAGTTTTAGGACTATGAGCTTGAAAATGGAAAAATCCTTGTCAATCAAAAGCATTGATTCTTCAAATTCACATCAATAGGTGTTGTTTAAGCCTCCATATGTGTCATGTTTCTACAACTCCCAAATTCACCATTACAAACTCCTATGAGATTCAAAAAAATAAGAGAACTGTGGGATAATCTATAATGCTTGTTTCTTACTTTAACTTGCTTCTCTACTTTGCTAGAATGCTTCATCACGTTCTAAAGAGTCCTAAAATACTGAATCTTAGCCTTTGATAAAGTTTCATCACTCAAAACATGTACATAGCCTCAACGGGTCTCTATTGTGGCTCTGAAACATCTCTAACCAATAGTAAGAGAACCAACTCTTTTGACTAGACTTCAACACTTATATTCACTATCATTTGTATCTTGAAGGGTCGTAACTCCAGTTTTAGGACTATGAGCTTGAAAATGGAAAAATCCTTGTCAATCAAAAGCATTGATTCTTCATTTTCACATCAATAGGTGTTGTTTAAGCCTCCGTATGTGTCATGTTGCTACAACCCCACATTCACCATTACAAACTCCTCTGTGATTCAAAAACATAAGAGAACTGTGGGATAATCTATAATGCTTGTTTCTTACTTTAACTTGCTTCTCTACCTTGGTAGAATGCTTCATCACGTTATAAAAAGCATTGATTCTTCATTTTCACATCAATAAGTGTTGTTTAAGCCTCCATATGTGTCATGTTGCTACAATTCCCAAATTCACCATTACAAACTCCTATGAGATTCAAAAACATAAGAGAACTGTGGGATAATTTATAATGCTTGTTCCGTACTTTACCTTGCTTCTCTACTTTGCTAGAATGCTTCATTACGTTATAAAGAGTCCAAAAATGCTGAATCTTAGCCATTGATGAAGTTTCATAACTCAAACCTTGTACATAGCCTACAATGGCTCTCTATTGTGGCTCTTAAACGTATCTAACCAATTGTAAGAGATCCAACACTTTTGACTAGATTTCAAAACTTATATTCACTATCATTTATATCTTGAAGGGCCGTAACTCCAGTTTTAGGACTATGAGCTTTAAAATGGAAAAATCCTTGTCAATCAAAAGCATTGATTCTTCATATTCACATCAATAGGTGTTGTTTAAGCCTCCATATGTGTCATGTTGCTACAACTCCCAAATTCACCATTACAAACTCCTATGAGATTCAAAAACATAAGAGAACTGTTGGATCATCTATAATGCTTGTTTTTTATTTTAACTTGCTTCTCTACTTTGCTAGAATGCTTCATTACGTTATAAAGAGTCCTAAAATGCTGAATCATAGCCATTGATGAAGTTTCACAACTCAAAACTTGTACATAGCCTACAACGGCTCTCTATTGTGGCTCTTAAACATCTCTAAGCAAATGTAAGAGATCATACACTTTTGACTAGACTTCAACACTTATATTCACTATCATTTGTATCTTGAAGGGTCGTAACTCAACTTTTAGGACTATGAGCTTGAAAATGGAAAATTCTTGTCAATCAAAAGCATTGATTCTTCATTTTCACATCAATAGGTGTTGTTTAAGCCTCCATATGTGTCAAGTTGCTTCAACTCCCAAATTCACCATTACAAACTCCTATGAGATTCAAAAACATAAGAGAACTGTGGGATAATCTATAATGCTTGTTTCATACTTTAACTTGCTTCTCTACTTTGCTAGAATGCTTCATTACGTTATAAAGAGTCCTAAAATGCTGAATCTTAGCCATTGATGAAGTTTCACAACTCAAAACTTGTACATAGCCTACAACGGCTCTCTATTGTGGCTCTTAAACATCTCTAAGCAATTGTAAGAGATCATACACTTTTGACTAGACTTCAACACTTATATTCACTATCATTTGTATCTTGAAGGGTCGTAACTCCAGTTTTAGGACTATGAGCTTGAAAATGGAAAAATAATTGTCAATCAAAAGCATTGATTCTTCAAATTCACATCAATAGGTGTTGTTTAAGCCTCCATATGTGTCATGTTGCTACAACTCCCAAATTCTCCATTACAAACTCCTATGAGATTCAAAAAAATAAGAGAACTGTGGGATAATCTATAATGCTTGTTTCTTACTTTTAACTTGCTTCTCTACTTTGCTAGAATGCTTCATCACGTTCTAAAGAGTCCTAAAATACTGAATCTTAGCCTTTGATAAAGTTTCATCACTCAAAACATGTACATAGCCTCAACGGGTCTCTATTGTGGCTCTGAAACATCTCTAACCAATAGTAAGAGAACCAACTCTTTTGACTAGACTTCAACACTTATATTCACTATCATTTGTATCTTGAAGGGTCGTAACTCCAGTTTTAGGACTATGAGCTTGAAAATGGAAAATTCTTGTCAATCAAAAGCATTGATTCTTCATTTTCACATCAATAGGTGTTGTTTAAGCCTCCATATGTGTCATGTTGCTTCAACTCCCAAATTCACCATTACAAACTCCTATGAGATTCAAAAACATAAGAGAACTGTGGGATAATCTATAATGCTTGTTTCTTACTTTAACTTGCTTCTCTACTTTGCTAGAATGCTTCATCACGTTTTAAAGAGTCCTAAAATACTGAATCTTAGCCTTTGATAAAGTTTCATCACTCAAAACATGTACATAGCCTCAACGGCTCTCTATTGTGGCTCTGAAACATCTCTAACCAATAGTAAGAGAACCAACTCTTTTGACTAGACTTCAACACTTATATTCACTATCATTTGTATCTTGCAGGGTCAGAACTCCAGTTTTAGGACTATGAGCTTGAAAATGGAAAAATCCTTGTCAATCAAAAAGCATTGATTCTTCAATTCACATCAATAGGTGTTGTTTAAGCCTCCATATGTGTCATGTTGCTACAACTCCCACATTCACCATTACAAACTCCTCTGAGATTCAAAAACATAAGAGAACTGTGGGATAATCTATAATGCTTGTTTCTTACTTTAACTTCCTTCTCTACCTTGGTAGAATGCTTCATCACGTTATAAAGAGTCCTAAAATGCTGAATCTTAGCCATTGATGAAGTTTCATAACTCAAACCTTGTACATAGCCTACAATGGCTCTCTATTGTGGCTCTTAAACATATCTAAATAATTGTAAGAGATCCAACACTTTTTACTAGATTTTAAAACTTATATTCACTATCATTTGTATCTTGAAGGGTCGTAACTCCAGTTTTAGGACTATGAGCTTTAAAATGGAAAAATCCTTGTCAATCAAAAGCATTGATTCTTCATATTCACATCAATAGGTGTTGTTTAAGCCTCCATATGTGTCATGTTGCTACAACTCCCAAATTCACCATTACAAACTCCTATGAGATTCAAAAACATAAGAGAACTGTTGGATCATCTATAATGCTTGTTTTTTACTTTAACTTGCTTCTCTACTTTGCTAGAATGCTTCATTACGTTATAAAGAGTCCTAAAATGCTGAATCTTAGCCATTGATGAAGTTTCACAACTCAAAACTTGTATATAGCCTACAACGGCTCTCTATTGTGGCTCTTAAACATCTCTAAGCAATTGTAAGAGATCTTACTCTTCTATCTACACTTTAACACTTCTATTCACTCTCAATTGTATCTTGAAGGGTCATAACTCCAGTTTTAGGACTATGAGCTTGAAAATGGAAAAATCCTTGTCAATCAAAAGCATTGATTCTTCGAATTCACATCAATAGGTGTTGTTTAAGCCTCCATATGTGTCATGTTTCTACAACTCCCAAATTCACCATTACAAACTCCTATGAGATTCAAAAAAATAAGAGAACTATGGGATAATCTATAATGCTTGTTTCTTACTTTAACTTGCTTCTCTACTTTGCTAGAATGCTTCATCACGTTCTAAAGAGTCCTAAAATACTGAATCTTAGCCTTTGATAAAGTTTCATCACTCAAAACATGTACATAGCCTCAACGGGTCTCTATTGTGGCTCTGAAACATCTCTAACCAATAGTAAGAGAACCAACTCTTTTGACTAGACTTCAACACTTATATTCACTATCATTTGTATCTTGAAGGGTCGTAACTCCAGTTTTAGGACTATGAGCTTGAAAATGGAAAAATCCTTGTCAATCAAAAGCATTGATTCTTCATTTTCACATCAATAGGTGTTGTTTAAGCCTCCATATGTGTCATGTTGCTACAACTCCCACATTCACCATTACAAACTCCTCTGTGATTCAAAAACATAAGAGAACTGTGGGATAATCTATAATGCTTGTTTCTTACTTTAACTTGCTTCTCTACCTTGGTAGAATGCTTCATCACGTTATAAAAAGCATTGATTCTTCATTTTCACATCAATAAGTGTTGTTTAAGCCTCCATATGTGTCATGTTGCTACAATTCCCAAATTCACCATTACAAACTCCTATGAGATTTAAAAACATAAGAGAACTGTGGGATAATTTATAATGCTTGTTCCGTACTTTACCTTGCTTCTCTACTTTGCTAGAATGCTTCATTACGTTATAAAGAGTCCAAAAATGCTGAATCTTAGCCATTGATGAAGTTTCATAACTCAAACCTTGTACATAGCCTACAATGGCTCTCTATTGTGGCTCTTAAACGTATCTAACCAATTGTAAGAGATCCAACACTTTTGACTAGATTTCAAAACTTATATTCACTATCATTTGTATCTTGAAGGGCCGTAACTCCAGTTTTAGGACTATGAGCTTTAAAATGGAAAAATCCTTGTCAATCAAAAGCATTGATTCTTCATATTCACATCAATAGGTGTTGTTTAAGCCTCCATATGTGTCATGTTGTTACAACTCCCAAATTCACCATTACAAACTCCTATGAGATTCAAAAACATAAGAGAACTGTTGGATCATCTATAATGCTTGTTTTTTACTTTAACTTGCTTCTCTACTTTGCTAGAATGCTTCATTACGTTATAAAGAGTCCTAAAATGCTGAATCTTAGCCATTGATGAAGTTTCACAACTCAAAACTTGTACATAGCCTACAACGGCTCTCTATTGTGGCTCTTAAACATCTCTAAGCAATTGTAAGAGATCATACACTTTTGACTAGACTTTAACACTTATATTCACTATCATTTGTATCTTGAAGGGTCGTAACTCCAGTTTTAGGACTATGAGCTTGAAAATGGAAAATTCTTGTCAATCAAAAGCATTGATTCTTCATTTTCACATCAATAGGTGTTGTTTAAGCCTCCATATGTGTCATGTTGCTTCAACTCCCAAATTCACCATTACAAACTCCTATGAGATTCAAAAACATAAGAGAACTGTGGGATAATCTATAATGCTTGTTTCTTACTTTAACTTGCTTCTCTACTTTGCTAGAATGCTTCATTACGTTATAAAGAGTCCTAAAATGCTGAATCTTAGCCATTGATGAAGTTTCACAACTCAAAACTTGTACATAGCCTACAACGGCTCTCTATTGTGGCTCTTAAACATCTCTAAGCAATTGTAAGAGATCATACACTTTTGACTAGACTTCAACACTTATATTCACTATCATTTGTATCTTGAAGGGTCGGAACTCCAGTTTTAGGACTATGAGCTTGAAAATGGAAAAATAATTGTCAATCAAAAGCATTGATTCTTCAAATTCACATCAATAGGTGTTGTTTAAGCCTCCATATGTGTCATGTTGCTACAACTCCCAAATTCTCCATTACAAACTCCTATGAGATTCAAAAAAATAAGAGAACTGTGGGATAATCTATAATGCTTGTTTCTTACTTTAACTTGCTTCTCTACTTTGCTAGAATGCTTCATCACGTTCTAAAGAGTCCTAAAATACTGAATCTTAGCCTTTGATAAAGTTTCATCACTCAAAACATGTACATAGCCTCAACGGGTCTCTATTGTGGCTCTGAAACATCTCTAACCAATAGTAAGAGAACCAACTCTTTTGACTAGACTTCAACACTTATATTCACTATCATTTGTATCTTGAAGGGTCATAACTCTGTTTTTAGGACTATGAGCTTGAAAATGGAAAATTCTTGTCAATCAAAAGCATTGATTCTTCATTTTCACATCAATAGGTGTTGTTTAAGCCTCCATATGTGTCATGTTGCTTCAACTCCCAAATTCACCATTACAAACTCCTATGAGATTCAAAAACATAAGAGAACTGTGGGATAATCTATAATGCTTGTTTCTTACTTTAACTTGCTTCTCTACTTTGCTAGAATGCTTCATTACGTTATAAAGAGTCCTAAAATACTGAACCTTAGCCATTGATGAAGTTTCATAACTCAAAACTTGTACATAGCCTACAACAGCTCTCTATTGTGGCTCTTAAACATCTCTAACCAATTGTAAGAGAACCAACTCTTTTGACTAGATTTCAACACTTATATTAACTATCATTTGTATCTTGAGGGTCGGTCGAAACTCCAGTTTTAGGACTATGAGCTTGAAAATGGAAAAATCCTTGTCAATCAAAAGCATTGATTCTTCATATTCACATCAATAGGTGTTGTTTAAGCCTCCATATGTGTCATGTTGCTACAACTCCCAAATTCAGAATTACAAACTCCTATGAGATTCAAAAACATAAGAGAACTGTTGGATCATCTATAATGCTTGTTTTTTACTTTAACTTGCTTCTCTACTTTGCTAGAATGCTTCATTACGTTATAAAGAGTCCTAAAATGCTTAATCATAGCCATTGATGAAAATTCACAACTCAAAACTTGTACATAGCCTACAACGGCTGTCTATTGTGGCTCTTAAACATCTCTAAGCAATTGTAAGAGATCATACACTTTTGACTAGACTTCAACACTTATATTCACTATCATTTGTATCTTGAAGGGTCGTAACTCCAGTTTTAGGACTATGAGCTTGAAAATGGAAAAATAATTGTCAATCAAAAGCATTGATTCTTCAAATTCACATCAATAGGTGTTGTTTAAGCCTCCATATGTGTCATGTTGCTACAACTCCCAAATTCTCCATTACAAACTCCTATGAGATTCAAAAAAATAAGAGAACTGTGGGATAATCTATAATGCTTGTTTCTTACTTTAACTTGCTTCTCTACTTTGCTAGAATGCTTCATCACGTTCTACAGAGTCCTAAAATACTGAATCTTAGCCTTTGATAAAGTTTCATCACTCAAAACATGTACATAGCCTCAACGGGTCTCTATTGTGGCTCTGAAACATCTCTAACCAATAGTAAGAGAACCAACTCTTTTGACTAGACTTCAACACTTATATTCACTATCATTTGTATCTTGAAGGGTCGTAACTCCAGTTTTAGGACTATGAGCTTGAAAATGGAAAATTCTTGTCAATCAAAAGCATTGATTCTTCATTTTCACATCAATAGGTGTTGTTTAAGCCTCCATATGTGTCATGTTGCTTCAACTCCCAAATTCACCATTACAAACTCCTATGAGATTCAAAAACATAAGAGAACTGTGGGATAATCTATAATGCTTGTTTCTTACTTTAACTTGCTTCTCTACTTTGCTAGAATGCTTCATTAAGTTATAAAGAGTCCTAAAATACTGAACCTTAGCCATTGATGAAGTTTCATAACTCAAAACTTGTACATAGCCTACAACAGCTCTCTATTGTGGCTCTTAAACATCTCTAACCAATTGTAAGAGAACCAACTCTTTTGACTAGATTTCAACACTTATATTAACTATCATTTGTATCTTGAGGGTCGTAACTCCAGTTTTAGGACTATGAGCTTGAAAATGGAAAAATCCTTGTCAATCAAAAGCATTGATTCTTCATTTTCACATCAATAGGTGTTGTTTAAGCCTCCATATGTGTCATGTTGCTACAATTCCCAAATTCACCATTACAAACTCCTATGAGATTCAAAAACATAAGAGAACTGTTGGATCATCTATAATGCTTGTTTTTTACTTTAACTTGCTTCTCTACTTTGCTAGAATGCTTCATTACGTTATAAAGAGTCCTAAAATGCTGAATCTTAGCCATTGATGAAGTTTCACAACTCAAAACTTGTACATAGCCTACAACGGCTCTCTATTGTGGCTCTTAAACATCTCTAAGCAATTGTAAGAGATCATACACTTTTGACTAGACTTTAACACTTATATTCACTATCATTTGTATCTTGAAGGGTCGTAACTCCAGTTTTAGGACTATGAGCTTGAAAATGGAAAATTCTTGTCAATCAAAAGCATTGATTCTTTATTTTCACATCAATAGGTGTTGTTTAAGCCTCCATATGTGTCATGTTGCTTCAACTCCCAAATTCACCATTACAAACTCCTATGAGATTCAAAAACATAAGAGAACTGTGGGATAATCTATAATGCTTGTTTCTTACTTTAACTTGCTTCTCTACTTTGCTAGAATGCTTCATTACGTTATAAAGAGTCCTAAAATGCTGAATCTTAGCCATTGATGAAGTTTCACAACTCAAAACTTGTACATAGCCTACAACGGCTCTCTATTGTGGCTCTTAAACATCTCTAAGCAATTGTAAGAGATCATACACTTTTGACTAGACTTCAACACTTATATTCACTATCATTTGTATCTTGAAGGGTCGTAACTCCAGTTTTAGGACTATGAGCTTGAAAATGGAAAAATAATTGTCAATCAAAAGCATTGATTCTTCAAATTCACATCAATAGGTGTTGTTTAAGCCTCCATATGTGTCATGTTGCTACAACTCCCAAATTCTCCATTACAAACTCCTATGAGATTCAAAAAAATAAGAGAACTGTGGGATAATCTATAATGCTTGTTTCTTACTTTAACTTGCTTCTCTACTTTGCTAGAATGCTTCATCACGTTCTAAAGAGTCCTAAAATACTGAATCTTAGCCTTTGATAAAGTTTCATCACTCAAAACATGTACATAGCCTCAACGGGTCTCTATTGTGGCTCTGAAACATCTCTAACCAATAGGAAGAGAACCAACTCTTTTGACTAGACTTCAACACTTATATTCACTATCATTTGTATCTTGAAGGGTCGTAACTCCAGTTTTAGGACTATGAGCTTGAAAATGGAAAATTCTTGTCAATCAAAAGCATTGATTCTTCATTTTCACATCAATAGGTGTTGTTTAAGCCTCCATATGTGTCATGTTGCTTCAACTCCCAAATTCACCATTACAAACTCCTATGAGATTCAAAAACATAAGAGAACTGTTGGATCATCTATAATGCTTGTTTTTTACTTTAACTTGCTTCTCTACTTTGCTAGAATGCTTCATTACGTTATAAAGAGTCCTAAAATGCTTAACCATAGCCATTGATGAAGTTTCACAACTCAAAACTTGTACATAGCCTACAACGGCTCTCTATTGTGGCTCTTAAACATCTCTAAGCAATTGTAAGAGATCATACACTTTTGACTAGACTTCAACACTTATATTCACTATCATTTGTATCTTGAAGGGTCGTAACTCCAGTTTTAGGACTATGAGCTTGAAAATGGAAAAATAATTGTCAATCAAAAGCATTGATTCTTCAAATTCACATCAATAGGTGTTGTTTAAGCCTCCATATGTGTCATGTTGCTACAACTCCCAAATTCTCCATTACAAACTCCTATGAGATTCAAAAAATAAGAGAACTGTGGGATAATCCATAATGCTTGTTTCTTACTTTAACTTGCTTCTCTACTTTGCTAGAATGCTTCATCACGTTCTACAGAGTCCTAAAATACTGAATCTTAGCCTTTGATAAAGTTTCATCACTCAAAACATGTACATAGCCTCAACGGGTCTCTATTGTGGCTCTGAAACATCTCTAACCAATAGTAAGAGAACCAACTCTTTTGACTAGACTTCAACACTTATATTCACTATCATTTGTATCTTGAAGGGTCGAACTCCAGTTTTAGGACTATGAGCTTGAAAATGGAAAATTCTTGTCAATCAAAAGCATTGATTCTTCATTTTCACATCAATAGGTGTTGTTTAAGCCTCCATATGTGTCATGTTGCTTCAACTCCCAAATTCACCATTACAAACTCCTATGAGATTCAAAAACATAAGAGAACTGTGGGATAATCTATAATGCTTGTTTCTTACTTTAACTTGCTTCTCTACTTTGCTAGAATGTTTCATTAAGTTATAAAGAGTCCTAAAATACTGAACCTTAGCCATTGATGAAGTTTCATAACTCAAAACTTGTACATAGCCTACAACAGCTCTCTATTGTGGCTCTTAAACATCTCTAACCAATTGTAAGAGAACCAACTCTTTTGACTAGATTTCAACACTTATATTAACTATCATTTGTATCTTGAGGATCGTGAAACTCCAGTCTTAGGACTATGAGCTTGAAAATGGAAAAATCCTTGTCAATCAAAAGCATTGATTCTTCATTTTCACATCAATAGGTGTTGTTTAAGCCTCCATATGTGTCATGTTGCTACAATTCCCAAATTCACCATTACAAACTCCTATGAGATTCAAAAACATAAGAGAACTGTGGGATAATTTATAATGCTTGTTCCCTTACTTTAACTTGCTTCTCTACTTTGCTAGAATGCTTCATTACGTTATAAAGAGTCCAAAAATGCTGAATCTTAGCCATTGATGAAGATTCATAACTCAAAACTTGTACATAGCCTACAACGGCTCTCTATTGTGGCTCTTAAACATCTCTAACCAATTGTAAGAGATCCAACTCTTTTGACTATACTTCAACACTTATATTAACTATCATTTGTATCTTGAGGGTCGGAACTCAAGTTTTAGGACTATGAGCTTGAAAATGGAAAAATCCTTGTCAATCAAAAAGCATTGATTCTTCATTTTCACATCAATAGTTGTTGTTTAAGCATCCATATGTGTCATGTTGCTACAACTTCCAATTTCACCATTACAAATTCCTATGAGATTTTAAAAAATAAAAGAACTGTGGGATAATCTATAATGCTTGTTTCTTACTTTAACTTGCTTCTCTACTTTGCTAGAATGCTTCATCACGTTCTAAAGAGTCCTAAAATACTGAATCTTAGCCTTTGATAAAGTTTCATCACTCAAAACATGTACATAGCCTCAACGGCTCTCTATTGTGGCTCTGAAACATCTCTAACCAATAGTAAGAGAACCAACTCTTTTGACTAGACTTCAACACTTATATTCACTATCATTTGTATCTTGAAGGGTCGGAGCTCTAGTTTTAGGACTATGAGCTTGAAAATGGAAAAAATCCTTGTCACTAAAAGCATTGATTCTTCATATTCACATCAATAGGTGTTGTTTAAGCCTCCATATGTGTCATGTTGCTACAACTCCCACATTCACCATTACAAACTCCTCTGAGATTCAAAAACATAAGAGAACTGTGGGATAATCTATAATGCTTGTTTCTTACTTTAACTTGCTTCTCTACCTTGGTAGAATGCTTCATCACGTTATAAAAAGCATTGATTCTTCATTTTCACATCAATAGGTGTTGTTTAAGCCTCCATATGTGTCATGTTGCTACAATTCCCAAATTCACCATTACAAACTCCTATGAGATTCAAAAACATAAGAGAACTGTTGGATCATCTATAATGCTTGTTTTTTACTTTAACTTGCTTCTCTACTTTGCTAGAATGCTTCATTACGTTATAAAGAGTCCTAAAATGCTTAATCTTAGCCATTGATGAAGTTTCACAACTCAAAACTTGTACATAGCCTACAACGGCTCTCTATTGTGGCTCTTAAACATCTCTAAGCAATTGTAAGAGATCATACACTTTTGACTAGACTTTAACACTTATATTCACTATCATTTGTATCTTGAAGGGTCAGAACTCCAGTTTTAGGACTATGAGCTTGAAAATGGAAAATTCTTGTCAATCAAAAGCATTGATTCTTCATTTTCACATCAATAGGTGTTGTTTAAGCCTCCATATGTGTCATGTTGCTTCAACTCCCACATTACCCATTACACACTCCTATGCGATGAAAAAACTAAAGAGAACTGTGGGATAATCTATAATGCTTGTTTCTTACTTTAACTTGCTTCTCTACTTTGCTAGAATGCTTCATTACGTTATAAAGAGTCCTAAAATACTGAATCTTAGCCATTGATGAAGTTTCATAACTCAAAACTTGTACATAGCCTACAAGAGCTCTCTATTGTGGCTCTTAAACATCTCTAACCAATTGTAAGAGAACCAACTCTTTTGACTAGATTTCAACACTTATATTAACTATCATTTGTATCTTGAGGGTCGTAACTCCAGTGTTAGGACTATGAGCTTGAAAATGGAAAAATCCTTGTCAATCAAAAGCATTGATTCTTCATTTTCACATCAATAGGTGTTGTTTAAGCCTCCATATGTGTCATGTTGCTACAATTCCCAAATTCACCATTACAAACTCCTATGAGATTCAAAAACATAAGAGAACTGTTGGATCATCTATAATGCTTGTTTTTTACTTTAACTTGCTTCTCTACTTTGCTAGAATGCTTCATTACGTTATAAAGAGTCCTAAAATGCTGAATCTTAGCCATTGATGAAGTTTCACAACTCAAAACTTGTACATAGCCTACAACGGCTCTCTATTGTGGCTCTTAAACATCTCTAAGCAATTGTAAGAGATCATACACTTTTGACTAGACTTTAACACTTATATTCACTATCATTTGTATCTTGAAGGGTCGTAACTCCAGTTTTAGGACTATGAGCTTGAAAATGGAAAAATCCTTGTCAATCAAAAGCATTGATTCTTCATTTTCACATCAATAGGTGTTGTTTAAGCCTCCATATGTGTCATGTTGCTTCAACTCCCAAATTCACCATTACAAACTCCTATGAGATTCAAAAACATAAGAGAACTGTGGGATAATCTATAATGCTTGTTTCTTACTTTAACTTGCTTCTCTACTTTGCTAGAATGCTTCATTACGTTATAAAGAGTCCTAAAATGCTGAATCTTAGCCATTGATGAAGTTTCACAACTCAAAACTTGTACATAGCCTACAACGGCTCTCTATTGTGGCTCTTAAACATCTCTAAGCAATTGTAAGAGATCATACACTTTTGACTAGACTTCAACACTTATATTCACTATCATTTGTATCTTGAAGGGTCAGAACTCCAGTTTTAGGACTATGAGCTTGAAAATGGAAAAATAATTGTCAATCAAAAGCATTGATTCTTCAAATTCACATCAATAGGTGTTGTTTAAGCCTCCATATGTGTCATGTTGCTACAACTCCCAAATTCTCCATTACAAACTCCTATGAGATTCAAAAAAATAAGAGAACTGTGGGATAATCTATAATGCTTGTTTCTTACTTTAACTTGCTTCTCTACTTTGCTAGAATGCTT
Organism: Cardamine occulta; assembly: GCA_028015245.1. Taxonomy (NCBI): domain Eukaryota; kingdom Viridiplantae; phylum Streptophyta; class Magnoliopsida; order Brassicales; family Brassicaceae; genus Cardamine; species Cardamine occulta. The sequence continues at coordinate 3,076,860 of CM051366.1, forward strand.
CATCACGTTCTAAAGAGTCCTAAAATACTGAATCTTAGCCTTTGATAAAGTTTCATCACTCAAAACATGTACATAGCCTCAACGGGTCTCTATTGTGGCTCTGAAACATCTCTAACCAATAGTAAGAGAACCAACTCTTTTGACTAGACTTCAACACTTATATTCACTATCATTTGTATCTTGAAGGGTCGTAACTCCAGTTTTAGGACTATGAGCTTGAAAATGGAAAATTCTTGTCAATCAAAAGCATTGATTCTTCATTTTCACATCAATAGGTGTTGTTTAAGCCTCCATATGTGTCATGTTGCTTCAACTCCCAAATTCACCATTACAAACTCCTATGAGATTCAAAAACATAAGAGAACTGTGGGATAATCTATAATGCTTGTTTCTTACTTTAACTTGCTTCTCTACTTTGCTAGAATGCTTCATTACGTTATAAAGAGTCCTAAAATACTGAACCTTAGCCATTGATGAAGTTTCATAACTCAAAACTTGTACATAGCCTACAACAGCTCTCTATTGTGGCTCTTAAACATCTCTAACCAATTGTAAGAGAACCAACTCTTTTGACTAGATTTCAACACTTATATTAACTATCATTTGTATCTTGAGGGTCGTAACTCCAGTTTTAGGACTATGAGCTTGAAAATGGAAAAATCCTTGTCAATGAAACCATTGATTCTTCATATTCACATCAATAGGTGTTGTTTAAGCCTCCATATGTGTCATGTTGCTACAACTCCCAAATTCAGAATTACAAACTCCTATGAGATTCAAAAACATAAGAGAACTGTTGGATCATCTATAATGCTTGTTTTTTACTTTAACTTGCTTCTCTACTTTGCTAGAATGCTTCATTACGTTATAAAGAGTCCTAAAATGCTTAATCATAGCCATTGATGAAGTTTCACAACTCAAAACTTGTACATAGCCTACAACGGCTCTCTATTGTGGCTCTTAAACATCTCTAAGCAATTGTAAGAGATCATACACTTTTGACTAGACTTCAACACTTATATTCACTATCATTTGTATCCTGATGGTTCAGAACTCCAGTTTTAGGACTATGAGCTTGAAAATGGAAAAATAATTGTCAATCAAAAGCATTGATTCTTCAAATTCACATCAATAGGTGTTGTTTAAGCCTCCATATGTGTCATGTTGCTACAACTCCCAAATTCTCCATTACAAACTCCTATGAGATTCAAAAAAATAAGAGAACTGTGGGATAATCTATAATGCTTGTTTCTTACTTTAACTTGCTTCTCTACTTTGCTAGAATGCTTCATCACGTTCTACAGAGTCCTAAAATACTGAATCTTAGCCTTTGATAAAGTTTCATCACTCAAAACATGTACATAGCCTCAACGGGTCTCTATTGTGGCTCTGAAACATCTCTAACCAATAGTAAGAGAACCAACTCTTTTGACTAGACTTCAACACTTATATTCACTATCATTTGTATCTTGAAGGGTCGTAACTCCAGTTTTAGGACTATGAGCTTGAAAATGGAAAATTCTTGTCAATCAAAAGCATTGATTCTTCATTTTCACATCAATAGGTGTTGTTTAAGCCTCCATATGTGTCATGTTGCTTCAACTCCCAAATTCACCATTACAAACTCCTATGAGATTCAAAAACATAAGAGAACTGTGGGATAATCTATAATGCTTGTTTCTTACTTTAACTTGCTTCTCTACTTTGCTAGAATGTTTCATTAAGTTATAAAGAGTCCTAAAATACTGAACCTTAGCCATTGATGAAGTTTCATAACTCAAAACTTGTACATAGCCTACAACAGCTCTCTATTGTGGCTCTTAAACATCTCTAACCAATTGTAAGAGAACCAACTCTTTTGACTAGATTTCAACACTTATATTAACTATCATTTGTATCTTGAGGGTCGTAACTCCAGTCTTAGGACTATGAGCTTGAAAATGGAAAAATCCTTGTCAATCAAAAGCATTGATTCTTCATTTTCACATCAATAGGTGTTGTTTAAGCCTCCATATGTGTCATGTTGCTACAATTCCCAAATTCACCATTACAAACTCCTATGAGATTCAAAAACATAAGAGAACTGTGGGATAATTTATAATGCTTGTTCCTTACTTTAACTTGCTTCTCTACTTTGCTAGAATGCTTCATTACGTTATAAAGAGTCCAAAAATGCTGAATCTTAGCCATTGATGAAGATTCATAACTCTAAACTTGTACATAGCCTACAACGGCTCTCTATTGTGGCTCTTAAACATCTCTAACCAATTGTAAGAGATCCAACTCTTTTGACTATACTTCAACACTTATATTAACTATCATTTGTATCTTGAGGGTCGTAACTCAAGTTTTAGGACTATGAGCTTAAAAATGGAAAAATCCTTGTCAATCAAAAGCATTGATTCTTCATTTTCACATCAATAGTTGTTGTTTAAGCATCCATATGTGTCATGTTGCTACAACTTCCAATTTCACCATTACAAATTCCTATGAGATTTTAAAAAATAAAAGAACTGTGGGATAATCTATAATGCTTGTTTCTTACTTTAACTTGCTTCTCTACTTTGCTAGAATGCTTCATCACGTTCTAAAGACTCCTAAAATACTGAATCTTAGCCTTTGATAAAGTTTCATCACTCAAAACATGTACATAGCCTCAACGGCTCTCTATTGTGGCTCTGAAACATCTCTAACCAATAGTAAGAGAACCAACTCTTTTGACTAGACTTCAACACTTATATTCACTATCATTTGTATCTTGAAGGGTCGTAACTCTAGTTTTAGGACTATGAGCTTGAAAATGGAAAAATCCTTGTCAATCAAAAGCATTGATTCTTCGAATTCACATCAATAGGTGTTGTTTAAGCCTCCATATGTGTCATGTTGCTACAACTCCCACATTCACCATTACAAACTCCTCTGAGATTCAAAAACATAAGAGAACTGTGGGATAATCTATAATGCTTGTTTCTTACTTTAACTTGCTTCTCTACCTTGGTAGAATGCTTCATCACGTTATAAAAAGCATTGATTCTTCATTTTCACATCAATAGGTGTTGTTTAAGCCTCCATATGTGTCATGTTGCTACAATTCCCAAATTCACCATTACAAACTCCTATGAGATTCAAAAACATAAGAGAACTGTTGGATCATCTATAATGCTTGTTTTTTACTTTAACTTGCTTCTCTACTTTGCTAGAATGCTTCATTACGTTATAAAGAGTCCTAAAATGCTTAATCTTAGCCATTGATGAAGTTTCACAACTCAAAACTTGTACATAGCCTACAACGGCTCTCTATTGTGGCTCTTAAACATCTCTAAGCAATTGTAAGAGATCATACACTTTTGACTAGACTTTAACACTTATATTCACTATCATTTGTATCTTGAAGGGTCGTAACTCCAGTTTTAGGACTATGAGCTTGAAAATGGAAAATTCTTGTCAATCAAAAGCATTGATTCTTCATTTTCACATCAATAGGTGTTGTTTAAGCCTCCATATGTGTCATGTTGCTTCAACTCCCAAATTCACCATTACAAACTCCTATGAGATTCAAAAACATAAGAGAACTGTGGGATAATCTATAATGCTTGTTTCTTACTTTAACTTGCTTCTCTACTTTGCTAGAATGCTTCATTACGTTATAAAGAGTCCTAAAATGCTGAATCTTAGCCATTGATGAAGTTTCACAACTCAAAACTTGTACATAGCCTACAACGGCTCTCTATTGTGGCTCTTAAACATCTCTAAGCAATTGTAAGAGATCATACACTTTTGACTAGACTTCAACACTTATATTCACTATCATTTGTATCTTGAAGGGTCGTAACTCCAGTTTTAGGACTATGAGCTTGAAAATGGAAAAATAATTGTCAATCAAAAGCATTGATTCTTCAAATTCACATCAATAGGTGTTGTTTAAGCCTCCATATGTGTCATGTTGCTACCACTCCCAAATTCTCCATTACAAACTCCTATGAGATTCAAAAAAATAAGAGAACTGTGGGATAATCTATAATGCTTGTTTCTTACTTTAACTTGCTTCTCTACTTTGCTAGAATGCTTCATTACGTTATAAAGAGTCCTAAAATACTGAACCTTAGCCATTGATAAAGTTTCATCACTCAAAACTTGTACATAGCCTACAACAGCTCTCTATTGTGGCTCTTAAACATCTCTAACCAATTGTAAGAGAACCAACTCTTTTGACTAGATTTCAACACTTATATTAACTATCATTTGTATCTTGAGGGTCGTAACTCCAGTTTTAGGACTATGAGCTTGAAAATGGAAAAATCCTTGTCAATCAAAAGCATTGATTCTTCATATTCACATCAATAGGTGTTGTTTAAGCCTCCATATGTGTCATGTTGCTACAACTCCCAAATTCAGAATTACAAACTCCTATGAGATTCAAAAACATAAGAGAACTGTTGGATCATCTATAATGCTTGTTTTTTACTTTAACTTGCTTCTCTACTTTGCTAGAATGCTTCATTACGTTATAAAGAGTCCTAAAATGCTTAATCATAGCCATTGATGAAAATTCACAACTCAAAACTTGTACATAGCCTACAACGGCTCTCTATTGTGGCTCTTAAACATCTCTAAGCAATTGTAAGAGATCATACACTTTTGACTAGACTTCAACACTTATATTCACTATCATTTGTATCTTGAAGGGTCGTAACTCCAGTTTTAGGACTATGAGCTTGAAAATGGAAAAATAATTGTCAATCAAAAGCATTGATTCTTCAAATTCACATCAATAGGTGTTGTTTAAGCCTCCATATGTGTCATGTTGCTACAACTCCCAAATTCTCCATTACAAACTCCTATGAGATTCAAAAAAATAAGAGAACTGTGGGATAATCTATAATGCTTGTTTCTTACTTTAACTTGCTTCTCTACTTTGCTAGAATGCTTCATCACGTTCTACAGAGTCCTAAAATACTGAATCTTAGCCTTTGATAAAGTTTCATCACTCAAAACATGTACATAGCCTCAACGGGTCTCTATTGTGGCTCTGAAACATCTCTAACCAATAGTAAGAGAACCAACTCTTTTGACTAGACTTCAACACTTATATTCACTATCATTTGTATCTTGAAGGGTCGTAACTCCAGTTTTAGGACTATGAGCTTGAAAATGGAAAATTCTTGTCAATCAAAAGCATTGATTCTTCATTTTCACATCAATAGGTGTTGTTTAAGCCTCCATATGTGTCATGTTGCTTCAACTCCCAAATTCACCATTACAAACTCCTATGAGATTCAAAAACATAAGAGAACTGTGGGATAATCTATAATGCTTGTTTCTTACTTTAACTTGCTTCTCTACTTTGCTAGAATGCTTCATTAAGTTATAAAGAGTCCTAAAATACTGAACCTTAGCCATTGATGAAGTTTCATAACTCAAAACTTGTACATAGCCTACAACAGCTCTCTATTGTGGCTCTTAAACATCTCTAACCAATTGTAAGAGAACCAACTCTTTTGACTAGATTTCAACACTTATATTAACTATCATTTGTATCTTGAGGGTCGTAACTCCAGTTTTAGGACTATGAGCTTGAAAATGGAAAAATCCTTGTCAATCAAAAGCATTGATTCTTCATTTTCACATCAATAGGTGTTGTTTAAGCCTCCATATGTGTCATGTTGCTACAATTCCCAAATTCACCATTACAAACTCCTATGAGATTCAAAAACATAAGAGAACTGTTGGATCATCTATAATGCTTGTTTTTTACTTTAACTTGCTTCTCTACTTTGCTAGAATGCTTCATTACGTTATAAAGAGTCCTAAAATGCTGAATCTTAGCCATTGATGAAGTTTCACAACTCAAAACTTGTACATAGCCTACAACGGCTCTCTATTGTGGCTCTTAAACATCTCTAAGCAATTGTAAGAGATCATACACTTTTGACTAGACTTCAACACTTATATTCACTATCATTTGTATCTTGAAGGGTCGTAACTCAAGTTTTAGGACTATGAGCTTGAAAATGGAAAATTCTTGTCAATCAAAAGCATTGATTCTTCATTTTCACATCAATAGGTGTTGTTTAAGCCTCCATATGTGTCATGTTGCTTCAACTCCCAAATTCACCATTACAAACTCCTATGAGATTCAAAAACATAAGAGAACTGTGGGATAATCTATAATGCTTGTTTCTTACTTTAACTTGCTTCTCTACTTTGCTAGAATGCTTCATTACGTTATAAAGAGTCCTAAAATGCTGAATCTTAGCCATTGATGAAGTTTCACAACTCAAAACTTGTACATAGCCTACAACGGCTCTCTATTGTGGCTCTTAAACATCTCTAAGCAATTCTAAGAGATCATACACTTTTGACTAGACTTCAACACTTATATTCACTATCATTTGTATCTTGAAGGGTCGTAACTCCAGTTTTAGGACTATGAGCTTGAAAATGGAAAAATAATTGTCAATCAAAAGCATTGATTCTTCAAATTCACATCAATAGGTGTTGTTTAAGCCTCCATATGTGTCATGTTGCTACAACTCCCAAATTCTCCATTACAAACTCCTATGAGATTCAAAAAAATAAGAGAACTGTGGGATAATCTATAATGCTTGTTTCTTACTTTAACTTGCTTCTCTACTTTGCTAGAATGCTTCATCACGTTCTAAAGAGTCCTAAAATACTGAATCTTAGCCTTTGATAAAGTTTCATCACTCAAAACATGTACATAGCCTCAACGGGTCTCTATTGTGGCTCTGAAACATCTCTAACCAATAGTAAGAGAACCAACTCTTTTGACTAGACTTCAACACTTATATTCACTATCATTTGTATCTTGAAGGGTCAGAACTCCAGTTTTAGGACTATGAGCTTGAAAATGGAAAATTCTTGTCAATCAAAAGCATTGATTCTTCATTTTCACATCAATAGGTGTTGTTTAAGCCTCCATATGTGTCATGTTGCTTCAACTCCCAAATTCACCATTACAAACTCCTATGAGATTCAAAAACATAAGAGAACTGTGGGATAATCTATAATGCTTGTTTCTTACTTTAACTTGCTTCTCTACTTTGCTAGAATGCTTCATTACGTTATAAAGAGTCCTAAAATACTGAACCTTAGCCATTGATGAAGTTTCATAACTCAAAACTTGTACATAGCCTACAACAGCTCTCTATTGTGGCTCTTAAACATCTCTAACCAATTGTAAGAGAACCAACTCTTTTGACTAGATTTCAACACTTATATTAACTATCATTTGTATCTTGAGGGTCGTAACTCCAGTTTTAGGACTATGAGCTTGAAAATGGAAAAATCCTTGTCAATCAAAAGCATTGATTCTTCATATTCACATCAATAGGTGTTGTTTAAGCCTCCATATGTGTCATGTTGCTACAACTCCCAAATTCAGAATTACAAACTCCTATGAGATTCAAAAACATAAGAGAACTGTTGGATCATCTATAATGCTTGTTTTTTACTTTAACTTGCTTCTCTACTTTGCTAGAATGCTTCATTACGTTATAAAGAGTCCTAAAATGCTTAATCATAGCCATTGATGAAGTTTCACAACTCAAAACTTGTACATAGCCTACAACGGCTCTCTATTGTGGCTCTTAAACATCTCTAAGCAATTGTAAGAGATCATACACTTTTGACTAGACTTCAACACTTATATTCACTATCATTTGTATCTTGAAGGGTCGTAACTCCAGTTTTAGGACTATGAGCTTGAAAATGGAAAAATAATTGTCAATCAAAAGCATTGATTCTTCAAATTCACATCAATAGGTGTTGTTTAAGCCTCCATATGTGTCATGTTGCTACAACTCCCAAATTCTCCATTACAAACTCCTATGAGATTCAAAAAAATAAGAGAACTGTGGGATAATCTATAATGCTTGTTTCTTACTTTAACTTGCTTCTCTACTTTGCTAGAATGCTTCATCACGTTCTACAGAGTCCTAAAATACTGAATCTTAGCCTTTGATAAAGTTTCATCACTCAAAACATGTACATAGCCTCAACGGGTCTCTATTGTGGCTCTGAAACATCTCTAACCAATAGTAAGAGAACCAACTCTTTTGACTAGACTTCAACACTTATATTCACTATCATTTGTATCTTGAAGGGTCGTAACTCCAGTTTTAGGACTATGAGCTTGAAAATGGAAAATTCTTGTCAATCAAAAGCATTGATTCTTCATTTTCACATCAATAGGTGTTGTTTAAGCCTCCATATGTGTCATGTTGCTTCAACTCCCAAATTCACCATTACAAACTCCTATGAGATTCAAAAACATAAGAGAACTGTGGGATAATCTATAATGCTTGTTTCTTACTTTAACTTGCTTCTCTACTTTGCTAGAATGTTTCATTAAGTTATAAAGAGTCCTAAAATACTGAACCTTAGCCATTGATGAAGTTTCATAACTCAAAACTTGTACATAGCCTACAACAGCTCTCTATTGTGGCTCTTAAACATCTCTAACCAATTGTAAGAGAACCAACTCTTTTGACTAGATTTCAACACTTATATTAACTATCATTTGTATCTTGAGGGTCGTAACTCCAGTCTTAGGACTATGAGCTTGAAAATGGAAAAATCCTTGTCAATCAAAAGCATTGATTCTTCATTTTCACATCAATAGGTGTTGTTTAAGCCTCCATATGTGTCATGTTGCTACAATTCCCAAATTCACCATTACAAACTCCTATGAGATTCAAAAACATAAGAGAACTGTGGGATAATTTATAATGCTTGTTCCTTACTTTAACTTGCTTCTCTACTTTGCTAGAATGCTTCATTACGTTATAAAGAGTCCAAAAATGCTGAATCTTAGCCATTGATGAAGATTCATAACTCAAAACTTGTACATAGCCTACAACGGCTCTCTATTGTGGCTCTTAAACATCTCTAACCAATTGTATGAGATCCAACTCTTTTGACTATACTTCAACACTTATATTAACTATCATTTGTATCTTGAGGGTCGTAACTCAAGTTTTAGGACTATGAGCTTAAAAATGGAAAAATCCTTGTCAATCAAAAGCATTGATTCTTCATTTTCACATCAATAGTTGTTGTTTAAGCATCCATATGTGTCATGTTGCTACAACTTCCAATTTCACCATTACAAATTCCTATGAGATTTTAAAAAATAAAAGAACTGTGGGATAATCTATAATGCTTGTTTCTTACTTTAACTTGCTTCTCTACTTTGCTAGAATGCTTCATCACGTTCTAAAGAGTCCTAAAATACTGAATCTTAGCCTTTGATAAAGTTTCATCACTCAAAACATGTACATAGCCTCAACGGCTCTCTATTGTGGCTCTGAAACATCTCTAACCAATAGTAAGAGAACCAACTCTTTTGACTAGACTTCAACACTTATATTCACTATCATTTGTATCTTGAAGGGTCGTAACTCTAGTTTTAGGACTATGAGCTTGAAAATGGAAAAATCCTTGTCAATCAAAAGCATTGATTCTTCGAATTCACATCAATAGGTGTTGTTTAAGCCTCCATATGTGTCATGTTGCTACAACTCCCACATTCACCATTACAAACTCCTCTGAGATTCAAAAACATAAGAGAACTGTGGGATAATCTATAATGCTTGTTTCTTACTTTAACTTGCTTCTCTACCTTGGTAGAATGCTTCATCACGTTATAAAAAGCATTGATTCTTCATTTTCACATCAATAGGTGTTGTTTAAGCCTCCATATGTGTCATGTTGCTACAATTCCCAAATTCACCATTACAAACTCCTATGAGATTCAAAAACATAAGAGAACTGTTGGATCATCTATAATGCTTGTTTTTTACTTTAACTTGCTTCTCTACTTTGCTAGAATGCTTCATTACGTTATAAAGAGTCCTAAAATGCTTAATCTTAGCCATTGATGAAGTTTCACAACTCAAAACTTGTACATAGCCTACAACGGCTCTCTATTGTGGCTCTTAAACATCTCTAACCAATTGTAAGAGATCATACACTTTTGACTAGACTTCAACACTTATATTCACTATCATTTGTATCTTGAAGGGTCGTAACTCCAGTTTTAGGACTATGAGCTTGAAAATGGAAAAATCCTTGTCAATCAAAAGCATTGATTCTTCAAATTCACATCAATAGGTGTTGTTTAAGCCTCCATATGTGTCATGTTGCTACACCTCCCAAATTCTCCATTACAAACTCCTATGAGATTCAAAAAAATAAGAGAACTGTGGGATAATCTATAATGCTTGTTTCTTACTTTAACTTGCTTCTCTACTTTGCTAGAATGCTTCATCACGTTCTAAAGAGTCCTAAAATACTGAATCTTAGCCTTTGATAAAGTTTCATCACTCAAAACATGTACATAGCCTCAACGGGTCTCTATTGTGGCTCTGAAACATCTCTAACCAATAGTAAGAGAACCAACTCTTTTGACTAGACTTCAACACTTATATTCACTATCATTTGTATCTTGAAGGGTCGTAACTCCAGTTTTAGGACTATGAGCTTGAAAATGGAAAAATCCTTGTCAATCAAAAGCATTGATTCTTCATTTTCACATCAATAGTTGTTGTTTAAGCATCCATATGTGTCATGTTGCTACAACTTCCAATTTCACCATTACAAATTCCTATGAGATTTTACAAAATAAAAGAACTGTGGGATAATCTATAATGCTTGTTTCTTACTTTAACTTGCTTCTCTACTTTGCTAGAATGCTTCATCACGTTCTAAAGAGTCCTAAAATACTGAATCTTAGCCTTTGATAAAGTTTCATCACTCAAAACATGTACATAGCCTCAACGGCTCTCTATTGTGGCTCTTAAACATCTCTAACCAATAGTAAGAGAACCAACTCTTTTGACTAGACTTCAACACTCATATTCACTATCATTTGTATCTTGAAGGGTCGTAACTCCACTTTTAGGACTATGAGCTTTAAAATGGAAAAATCCTTGTCAATCAAAAGCATTGATTCTTCATATTCACATCAATAGGTGTTGTTTAAGCCTCCATATGTGTCATGTTGCTACAACTCCCACATTCACCATTACAAACTCCTCTAAGATTCAAAAACATAAGAGAACTGTGGGATAATCTATAATGCTTGTTTCTTACTTTAACTTGCTTCTCTACCTTGGTAGAATTCTTCATCACGTTATAAAGAGTCTTAAAATGCTGAATCTTAGCCATTGATGAAGTTTCATAACTCAAACCTTGTACAAGCCTACAATTGCTCTCTATTGTGGCTCTTAAACGTATCTAACCAATTGTAAGAGATCCAACAGTTTTGACTAGATTTCAAAACTTATATTCACTATCATTTGTATCTTGAAGGGCCGTAACTCCAGTTTTAGGACTATGAGCTTGAAAATGGAAAAATCCTTGTCAATCAAAAGCATTGATTCTTCGAATTCACATCAATAGGTGCTGTTTAAGCCTCCATATGTGTCATGTTGCTACAACTCCCACATTCACCATTACAAACTCCTCTGAGATTTAAAAACATAAGAGAACTGTGGGATAATCTATAATGCTTGTTTCTTACTTTAACTTGCTTCTCTACCTTGGTAGAATGCTTCATCACGTTATAAAGAGTCCTAAAATGCTGAATCTTAGCCATTGATGAAGTTTCATCACTCAAACCCAGTACAGAGCATACAATGGCTCTCTATTGTGGCTCTTAAACGTATCTAACCAATTGTAAGAGATCCAACACTTTTGACTAGATTTCAAAACTTATATTCACTATCATTTGTATCTTGAAGGGCCGTAACTCCAGTTTTAGGACTATGAGCTTTAAAATGGAAAACTCCTTGTCAATCAAAAGCATTGATTCTTCATATTCACATCAATAGGTGTTGTTTAAGCCTCCATATGTGTCATGTTGCTACAACCCCCAAATTCACCATTACAAACTCCTATGAGATTCAAAAACATAAGAGAACTGTTGGATCATCTATAATGCTTGTTTTTTACTTTAACTTGCTTCTCTACTTTGCTAGAATGCTTCATTACGTTATAAAGAGTCCTAAAATGCTTAATCATAGCCATTGATGAAGTTTCACAACTCAAAACTTGTACATAGCCTACAACGGCTCTCTATTGTGGCTCTTAAACATCTCTAAGCAATTGTAAGAGATCATACACTTTTGACTAGACTTCAACACTTATATTCACTATCATTTGTATCTTGAAGGGTCGTAACTCCAGTTTTAGGACTATGAGCTTGAAAATGGAAAAATAATTGTCAATCAAAAGCATTGATTCTTCAAATTCACATCAATAGGTGTTGTTTAAGCCTCCATAGGTGTCATGTTGCTACAACTCCCACATTCACCATTACAAACTCCTCTGAGATTCAAAAACATAAGAGAACTGTAGGATAATCTATAATGCTTGTTTCTTACTTTAACTTGCTTCTCTACCTTGGTAGAATGCTTCATCACGTTATAAAAAGCATTGATTCTTCATTTTCACATCAATAGGTGTTGTTTAAGCCTCCATATGTGTCATGTTGCTACAATTCAGAAATTCACCATTACAAACTCCTATGAGATTCAAAAACATAAGAGAACTGTTGGATCATCTATAATGCTTGTTTTTTACTTTAACTTGCTTCTCTACTTTGCTAGAATGCTTCATTACGTTATAAAGAGTCCTAAAATGCTTAATCTTAGCCATTGATGAAGTTTCACAACTCAAAACTTGTACATAGCCTACAACGGCTCTCTATTGTGGCTCTTAAACATCTCTAACCAATTGTAAGAGATCATACACTTTTGACTAGACTTCAACACTTATATTCACTATCATTTGTATCTTGAAGGGTCGTAACTCCAGTTTTAGGACTATGAGCTTGAAAATGGAAAAATCCTTGTCAATCAAAAGCATTGATTCTTCAAATTCACATCAATAGGTGTTGTTTAAGCATCCATATGTGTCATGTTGCTACAACTTCCAATTTCACCATTACAAATTCCTATGAGATTTTAAAAAATAAAAGAACTGTGGGATAATCTATAATGCTTGTTTCTTACTTTAACTTGCTTCTCTACTTTGCTAGAATGCTTCATCACGTTCTAAAGAGTCCTAAAATACTGAATCTTAGCCTTTGATAAAGTTTCATCACTCAAAACATGTACATAGCCTCAACGGCTCTCTATTGTGGCTCTTAAACATCTCTAACCAATAGTAAGAGAACCAACTCTTTTGACTAGACTTCAACACTTATATTCACTATCATTTGTATCTTGAAGGGTCGTAACTCCAGTTTCAGGACTATGAGCTTGAAAATGGAAAAATCCTTGTCAATCAAAAGCATTGATTCTTCAAATTCACATCAATAGGTATTGTTTAAGCCTCCATATGTGTCATGTTTCTACAACTCCCAAATTCACCATTACAAACTCCTATGAGATTCAAAAAAATAAGAGAACTGTGGGATAATCTATAATGCTTGTTTCTTACTTTAACATGCTTCTCTACTTTGCTAAAATGCTTCATCACGTTCTAAATAGTCCTAAAATACTGAATCTTAGCCTTTGATAAAGTTTCATCACTCAAAACATGTACATAGCCTCAACTGCTCTCTATTGTGGCTTTGAAACATCTCTAACCAATAGTAAGAGAACCAACTCTTTTGACTAGACTTCAACACTTATATTCACTATCATTTGTATCTTGAAGGGTCGTAACTCCAGTTTTAGGACTATGAGCTTGAAAATGGAAAAATCCTTGTCAGACAAAAGCATTGATTCTTCATTTTCACATCAATAGGTGTTGTTTAAGCCTCCATAAGTATCATGTTGCTACAACTCCCACATTCACCATTACAAACTCCTCTGAGATTCAAAAACATAAGAGAACTGTGGGATAATCTATAATGCTTGTTTCTTACTTTAACTTGCTTCTCTACCTTGGTAGAATGCTTCATCACGTTATAAAAAGCATTGATTCTTCATTTTCACATCAATAGGTGTTGTTTAAGCCTCCATATGTGTCATGTTGCTACAATTCCCAAATTCACCATTACAAACTCCTATGAGATTCAAAAACATAAGAGAACTGTTGGATCATCTATAATGCTTGTTTTTTACTTTAACTTGCTTCTCTACTTTGCTAGAATGCTTCATTACGTTATAAAGAGTCCTAAAATGCTTAATCTTAGCCATTGATGAAGTTTCACAACTCAAAACTTGTACATAGCCTACAACGGCTCTCTATTGTGGCTCTTAAACATCTCTAACCAATTGTAAGAGATCATACACTTTTGACTAGACTTCAACACTTATATTCACTATCATTTGTATCTTGAAGGGTCAGAACTCCAGTTTTAGGACTATGAGCTTGAAAATGGAAAAATCCTTGTCAATCAAAAGCATTGATTCTTCAAATTCACATCAATAGGTGTTGTTTAAGCCTCCATATGTGTCATGTTGCTACACCTCCCAAATTCTCCATTACAAACTCCTATGAGATTCAAAAAAATAAGAGAACTGTGGGATAATCTATAATGCTTGTTTCTTACTTTAACTTGCTTCTCTACTTTGCTAGAATGCTTCATCACGTTCTAAAGAGTCCTAAAATACTGAATCTTAGCCTTTGATAAAGTTTCATCACTCAAAACATGTACATAGCCTCAACGGGTCTCTATTGTGGCTCTGAAACATCTCTAACCAATAGTAAGAGAACCAACTCTTTTGACTAGACTTCAACACTTATATTCACTATCATTTGTATCTTGAAGGGTCATAACTCCAGTTTTAGGACTATGAGCTTGAAAATGGAAAAATCCTTGTCAATCAAAAGCATTGATTCTTCATTTTCACATCAATAGTTGTTGTTTAAGCATCCATATGTGTCATGTTGCTACAACTTCCAATTTCACCATTACAAATTCCTATGAGATTTTACTACAAAATAAAAGAACTGTGGGATAATCTATAATGCTTGTTTCTTACTTTAACTTGCTTCTCTACTTTGCTAGAATGCTTCATCACGTTCTAAAGAGTCCTAAAATACTGAATCTTAGCCTTTGATAAAGTTTCATCACTCAAAACATGTACATAGCCTCAACGGCTCTCTATTGTGGCTCTTAAACATCTCTAACCAATAGTAAGAGAACCAACTCTTTTGACTAGACTTCAACACTTATATTCACTATCATTTGTATCTTGAAGGGTCGTAACTCCACTTTTAGGACTATGAGCTTTAAAATGGAAAAATCCTTGTCAATCAAAAGCATTGATTCTTCATATTCACATCAATAGGTGTTGTTTAAGCCTCCATATGTGTCATGTTGCTACAACTCCCACATTCACCATTACAAACTCCTCTAAGATTCAAAAACATAAGAGAACTGTGGGATAATCTATAATGCTTGTTTCTTACTTTAACTTGCTTCTCTACCTTGGTAGAATTCTTCATCACGTTATAAAGAGTCTTAAAATGCTGAATCTTAGCCATTGATGAAGTTTCATAACTCAAACCTTGTACAAGCCTACAATGGCTCTCTATTGTGGCTCTTAAACGTATCTAACCAATTGTAAGAGATCCAACAGTTTTGACTAGATTTCAAAACTTATATTCACTATCATTTGTATCTTGAAGGGCCGTAACTCCAGTTTTAGGACTATGAGCTTGAAAATGGAAAAATCCTTGTCAATCAAAAGCATTGATTCTTCGAATTCACATCAATAGGTGCTGTTTAAGCCTCCATATGTGTCATGTTGCTACAACTCCCACATTCACCATTACAAACTCCTCTGAGATTTAAAAACATAAGAGAACTGTGGGATAATCTATAATGCTTGTTTCTTACTTTAACTTGCTTCTCTACCTTGGTAGAATGCTTCATCACGTTATAAAGAGTCCTAAAATGCTGAATCTTAGCCATTGATGAAGTTTCATAACTCAAACCTTGTACATAGCCTACAATGGCTCTCTATTGTGGCTCTTAAACGTATCTAACCAATTGTAAGAGATCCAACACTTTTGACTAGATTTCAAAACTTATATTCACTATCATTTGTATCTTGAAGGGCCGTAACTCCAGTTTTAGGACTATGAGCTTTAAAATGGAAAACTCCTTGTCAATCAAAAGCATTGATTCTTCATATTCACATCAATAGGTGTTGTTTAAGCCTCCATATGTGTCTTCTTGCTACAACGCCCCTTATTCACCATTAGAAACTCCTATGAGATTCAAAAACATAAGAGAACTGTTGGATCATCTATAATGCTTGTTTTTTACTTTAACTTGCTTCTCTACTTTGCTAGAATGCTTCATTACGTTATAAAGAGTCCTAAAATGCTTAATCATAGCCATTGATGAAGTTTCACAACTCAAAACTTGTACATAGCCTACAACGGCTCTCTATTGTGGCTCTTAAACATCTCTAAGCAATTGTAAGAGATCATACACTTTTGACTAGACTTCAACACTTATATTCACTATCATTTGTATCTTGAAGGGTCGTAACTCCAGTTTTAGGACTATGAGCTTGAAAATGGAAAAATAATTGTCAATCAAAAGCATTGATTCTTCAAATTCACATCAATAGGTGTTGTTTAAGCCTCCATAAGTGTCATGTTGCTACAACTCCCACATTCACCATTACAAACTCCTCTGAGATTCAAAAACATAAGAGAACTATAGGATAATCTATAATGCTTGTTTCTTACTTTAACTTGCTTCTCTACCTTGGTAGAATGCTTCATCACGTTATAAAAAGCATTGATTCTTCATTTTCACATCAATAGGTGTTGTTTAAGCGTCCATATGTGTCATGTTGCTACAATTCAGAAATTCACCATTACAAACTCCTATGAGATTCAAAAACATAAGAGAACTGTTGGATCATCTATAATGCTTGTTTTTTACTTTAACTTGCTTCTCTACTTTGCTAGAATGCTTCATTACGTTATAAAGAGTCCTAAAATGCTTAATC
Source organism: Cardamine occulta (assembly GCA_028015245.1). Taxonomy (NCBI): domain Eukaryota; kingdom Viridiplantae; phylum Streptophyta; class Magnoliopsida; order Brassicales; family Brassicaceae; genus Cardamine; species Cardamine occulta. The sequence continues at coordinate 3,093,809 of CM051366.1, forward strand.
TTAGCCATTGATGAAGTTTCACAACTCAAAACTTGTACATAGCCTACAACGGCTCTCTATTGTGGCTCTTAAACATCTCTAACCAATTGTAAGAGATCATACACTTTTGACTAGACTTCAACACTTATATTCACTATCATTTGTATCTTGAAGGGTCGTAACTCCAGTTTTAGGACTATGAGCTTGAAAATGGAAAAATCCTTGTCAATCAAAAGCATTGATTCTTCAAATTCACATCAATAGGTGTTGTTTAAGCATCCATATGTGTCATGTTGCTACAACTTCCAATTTCACCATTACAAATTCCTATGAGATTTTAAAAAATAAAAGAACATTGGGATAATCTATAATGCTTGTTTCTTACTTTAACTTGCTTCTCTACTTTGCTAGAATGCTTCATCACGTTCTAAAGAGTCCTAAAATACTGAATCTTAGCCTTTGATAAAGTTTCATCACTCAAAACATGTACATAGCCTCAACGGCTCTCTATTGTGGCTCTTAAACATCTCTAACCAATAGTAAGAGAACCAACTCTTTTGACTAGACTTCAACACTTATATTCACTATCATTTGTATCTTGAAGGGTCGTAACTCCAGTTTTAGGACTATGAGCTTTAAAATGGAAAAATCCTTGTCAATCAAAAGCATTGATTCTTTATATTCACATCAATAGGTGTTGTTTAAGCCTCCATATGTGTCATGTTGCTACAACTCCCACATTCACCATTACAAACTCCTCTAAGATTCAAAAACATAAGAGAACTGTGGGATAATCTATAATGCTTGTTTCTTACTTTAACTTGCTTCTCTACCTTGGTAGAATTCTTCATCACGTTATAAAGAGTCTTAAAATGCTGAATCTTAGCCATTGATGAAGTTTCATAACTCAAACCTTGTACATAGCCTACAATGGCTCTCTATTGTGGCTCTTAAACGTATCTAACCAATTGTAAGAGATCCAACAGTTTTGACTAGATTTCAAAACTTATATTCACTATCATTTGTATCTTGAAGGGCCGTAACTCCAGTTTTAGGACTATGAGCTTGAAAATGGAAAAATCCTTGTCAATCAAAAGCATTGATTCTTCGAATTCACATCAATAGGTGCTGTTTAAGCCTCCATATGTGTCATGTTGCTACAACTCCCACATTCACCATTACAAACTCCTCTGAGATTCAAAAACATAAGAGAACTGTTGAATCATCTATAATGCTTGTTTTTTACTTTAACTTGCTTCTCTACTTTGCTAGATATTGAAAAAGGTAGGTAGAGTTTGGTCACCTCGGGTACTATTCATCCGGGTACTGTTCATCCCGGGATACGAAATCACTATTCATCCCGTAGGTCTTTGTTTACAAGTTATATGAATATCTTTCCGCCCTGGGTTACTGTTCATCCCGAGGGTCGGGTTACTATTCATACCGCTCTTGTATTTAGGGTTTTCCTTCTTCACTATAAAAGGAGGAAACCCTCCTTTATTGTTTCTTAACCTGATTTTCAGCCTCCATGGCTTAAGAGAAATGGCTGTGCCTTCAGTTCTTGTTTTCCTTAGTTCTCTTGATTTATTCTTGTCTAAAGACCAAATCTATTCTCTAAATCTTACATGGTATCAGAGCAGTTCTTGATTCTGGGTTCTGTTCCAATTATTCTCATCTAGTTCTTGTTTTAAAATTCCGTAACTCTTGGTTCTTCACTCTGGTTCTTCTCAGTTTTACTCCTGGCACTTATCCTCCATTATCTTCTGGATCATCTCGGCACTGTCTGGGACTGGATCTGTGTTTTTTTGGCAGTATCAGGTTCTGTTTCTTGTTGGATCTGCTCGGATCTACTGTTCAAAGACGTGGCACTGTTCATCTTTTTGGGTTCTGAAACTTATCAGCTTTGTTCTATCTCTTGTGAGGTCTGTTTCAAGCTCTGGGTCTTGGTCTTGTTCTGGTTCTTTCCAAAAGGCTGTGTCTGATTCTGCCTGAGCTTGTGGTTCTTGGTCTGATTCTAGTTCTGTTCAAAGTTGATTCTGGTTTTCCCAAGGTGTCTAGTGGCTCTGGTCTTCTTGGTACTGTGAGAATTGATCTTGGAAGCTGATTCTTGTTTGTTCCCTTATCGTCTTGTGAGGAAAGCTGAAGCATGGAATCCTCAAAACACCTTGCCTTACCTGTTACCCTCAATGGTATGAACTACCTGCTGTGGGCTAGAACCACCAGAACAAATCTGTGTGGTCGTGGTCTTTGGAACCACATTGATGCTCAAGTCAAGGAGACATCCACGGATAGGGAAGGAAAAATCATTAGTGGTGATTCAAGTTCTGAAGAGGGAAAATGGTTCCAAGAAGATCAAGGAGTTCTTGGACTACTCCAAAATTCACTTGAAACCGCTATACTTGAAGCATACTCATATTGTGAGACGGCAAAGGAACTATGGGAGACACTGAAGAATGTCTATGGGAATGTCTCCAATCTCACCAGAGTATTTGAAGTGAAGAAAGCGATCAATAGTCTGAGCCAAGAGGATCTGGAGTTCACGAAGCACTTTGGAAAGTTCAGGTCACTTTGGGCAGAATTGGAGATGCTGAGGCCATTCTCGGTGGATCCGGCCATCCTCAAGGAAAGGAGCGAGCAAGACAAGGTCTTTGGACTGTTACTTACGCTGAACCCTGCATTTAATGATCTAATCAAACATATCCTTAGAGCTGAGAAGTTACCAAGCTTGGAGGAAGTGTGCTCTCGGGTTCAACGTGAACAAGGCTCAGATTGGGTCTCTTTAGTGAAAAAAGGAAATAGTGATGGCTCACAGAGTTACTTTCAAGTCTGAAGATAGGAAGATACTCGTGTGTGATCACTGCAAGAAGAGAGGTCATACCAAGGATAAATGTTGGGTACTCCACCCACATTTGAAGCCAGCAAAGTTCAAGGGTCAAGCAAACTCCTCCCCCCAGCAGTCTCAACCGAGCAAGCTGGGTTCGGGACATCTAGACAAGGAGATGATCTGGCCATGGTTGCCTACTCCAATGATGTGGTGCGCAAGTCTGACTTAGAGGCTCTGATCAAGTCTCTAACCCATTTCCACAACAAGGAATCTGGTATCACTCACTTAGCCTCTTTACCGAATTTGCAAAGTAAAATATTAATTGTTGATTCTGGTGCCTCTCATCACATGATTAGCAACCGAAATCTCATTAATAATGTTAAACCGGCTAGTGGAAATGTGATAATTGCAAATGGTGATAGGATCCCCATAAGGGGAATAGGAGATTTAAAATTGTGTGACAAGAACTCTAAGGCTTTCCTTATGCCTGAATTCACCTCTAACCTTGTCTCAGTTAAAAAGGCTACAACTGATCTCAATTGCTATGCTATATTTGGTCCTAATAGCTTTCATTTTCAGGATATTGAGAGTGGAAAAGTTTTGGGAGAAGGAAACACTAATGGGGATTTATATGTTTTTGAGGACTCTCCAGTGCAAAGTCTACTCCTATTTCTTGTCAATCTTGTTATGCTGTTAGCCCTAATAAACTGTGGCATGATAGACTGGGCCACCCTCATGCTAGGGCTTTAGAGATTATGTTACCCCATGTTGTGTTTGACCATCTGAACTGTGAAGCTTGCATCTTTAGGCAAACATTGTAAGCCTGTCTTTCCTAAATCTGCAACTATATATGAAAAATGTTTTGATCTTGTGCATTCTGATGTTTGGACTGCCCCATGTTTATCTAGAGATAATCATAGATACTATGTTACATTTATTGATGAGAAATCGAAATATACATGAGTCACACCGCTGGCATCTAAAGATAGAGTATTTGATGCATTTGTCAACTTTGAAAAATATGTCTCTAATCAGTTTAATGCAAAGATCAAGGTTTTCAGGTCTGACAATGGTGGAGAATACACTAGTCACAAATTCAAAGATCACCTAGCAAGACAGGGGATCATGCATCAAACGAGCTGCCCATATACTCCTCAACAAAATGGTGTAGCTTAGAGGAAGAATCGACACCTCATGGAAGTTGCTCGATCAATGATGTTTAACACCAATGTTCCAAGGAGATTCTGGAGTGATGCAGTCACAGCAGCATGTTATCTCATCAATAGGATTCCAACGAGAATTCTAAATGATTCATCTCCGTTTGAGGTATTGAACCAAACCATACCTTCTATTGATCACTTACGAGTGTTTGGGTGTGTTTGTTGAGTACTAAGACCAGGACTGAGGGACAAGCTGGAAGCTAAGAGCACAAAGTGCATGTTCTTAGGCTACTCTACTACCCAGAAGGGCTACAAATGCTATGACTTCTCAAGGAACAGAATGATTGTGTCAAGAGATGTCAAGTTCATTGAGCACCAAGGGTATCACGACAAGAAGGATTGGGGAAGTTTGAAAGATTTAGCAAGATCACCATCTGACAGAGCTGCTAGTCTCCAACATCTCCTAAGTCATCTTGGAAATCCTCCCCCTCGGAGAGAAGATCAATCCGAGAAGGTTGAAACCAACCAGCAAAGAGTGGAAACCATCGAAGATCAACCCAATCCCCGGCTTCACCTATCCCCATGGAGAACACCGATACCACCGAGCACACTCAGCCAGAACCAAAACCCCCTTGCCATGCAAAATGACCATGATCACGATGAGGTTGGTAGGATGAAGATGTGGTTCAAGAGGATTACCATGAAGGGAAACTACTCCACCACCACCTCCTCCCGGAGAAGCACTAGAAGGAGGTTTGGACCAGAACATTGGAGGAAACTAGAGTCTACTTCAACAACAGGCTGTGGCTCATCCTACCCAAGCTACTTGTTCTCTTGACCTATTGCCAACCACACATCAAGCCTTCCTCGTTAGCTTGATACTCAATGGATTCCACAGAGTTATGAAGAAGCTAAAGGAAGTAGAGAATGGCTCTGGCGTGATGATGAGGTTGGGGCTATGGAAAGGAATCATACATGGGATGAACGACCTACCCTTAGGAAAGAAGGCGGTTAGTTCAAGGTGGCTGTTCACTCATCAAATATCTGAGCAATGGAGATATTGAGAGGTACAAAGCCAGACTTTTTGTTGCAAGAGGATTTACCCAGACCTATGGAGATGACTTCATTGAAACATTTGCTCAAATGCAGCTACATACAGTCTGGGTTGTTCTCTCATTGGCTACAAATCTGGATTGGGAGTTATGGCAAATGGATGTGAAGAATGCTTCTTGCAAGGGAACTTGAAGAGGAAGTATACATGCCCCCCCACCAGGCCTTGAAGACTCCATTGCTCTCGGGAAAGGTTCTCCGGTTGAGAAAAGCTATCTATGGTCTCAAACAATCTCCTAGAGCTTGGTATCGAAACCGAGCTGTACTCTGGAACAAAAAGGGTTCAAGCGGTCAAGTCGATCACACCTTGTTCACCGTCCAAAGTCCAAGAGGAATTGTGGTTGTCTTGATCTATGTGGATGACCTTATCATTTTCGGTAATGATAAGGAAGGTATTCTCGAAACTAAAACCTATCTCAAAGCTACATTTGATATCAAAGATCTTGGAGAACTAAAATATTTCCTAGGGATTGAAGTTTGTCGTTTCTTTGAGGGCTTATTTCTCTCACAAAGGAAATATACACTTGATTTGTTGAATGAGA
>CM051366.1:3099523-3124523 GCA_028015245.1 Cardamine occulta
TGATAAATCAAAACAGAGTAGGGAAGATTCTGTTGTACTGTCAGTCAGTTTACTTGGATAAGGAGCCGCTTCATCACCTATCCTGGGACTATAATATAAAGAAGAGGAACAGGTAAGACTTCTCTCTTTGCTTCCAGTGTTTTCTCGGTTTCTGAGCCTAGCCTTCTAATATGCTGCCGATCTTGGTCAGTAGAATACTGAGCCTGAAGGAGTACATCTTCTGGTTTGAGTGTTTGATAATTGGACTGACTTTCGCCCTCTTCTCACTTTTTTCGGTGACTCAGGTCCGAGGGCTATGAAGATTCATATGCAGGCAAGGGTTGAGGTAGACAGGCGAAAATCAAACTCAAAAAGCAATGGTCGAGGGTCAAGAGAGGAAAAAAGGAAACAGAGGTGAGACCCTTTTGTAATGGAAGACAGAATCTATATACATATTATATATAAACAATCTGGCTGTCAGGAGGATGTTGAGTTAAAAGATTCTATTCGAATTACTATTTCTTTTTTGGTCACAATGTAAAATCACATTTCAAACTGAAAACTTTATACACAGTGAGTACAGAGAGAGAGCAATAGTTCATAACAATTACGGCTTTACAGGTTTTCACATGTCAGTTTTTATGTGATATAGGTTGAGAAACTTGGCATCTTGTCCAAACGCCTCAAAATATTTTCTGCCATCTGCCTTGTGTTACCATCTCCACGATGGAAGGCACTCACCAACATACCTGACAGCATCCTGTCTTGCGATATGTCACGAGCATACTTATCTCCGCCTCTAACTATGAACTTGTCAATCATCCAAAATGCTTTCTCCAATAGAGACTCTTTCTTGTGCTCTTTGACTGCATTTAGAATTAGTTGTACTGCATTCATTCCACTCAGCATGCTTAAACTCTTCTCCACATCAACCTTGTCATCCAATAGTGTGCATATAGCAGCTAATGCTGACTCCACCACCTCCACTTTATCACTCTGCAAACATGCTAGAAGCTTTGTGACAGCATTTGCTTCAACCAAGCAAAATGTGGTTTTTGAAGAGCATACCCCCCTGTGGATTTCGCATATCTCTATTTGCTTCTTTTTGGATGAACGGAGGGAGAATGACCTAGGCATACTCAGGGATCCCATGAATTTTGTGGTTCTTGGTTGGGGTGGCCTTGATAAAGTCATAGTTGTAGATGATAGATTTTCTAGTCCAGTTGCTGATAACCTTTGAACTTCGTCGCTTGTTGTTTTCATCAATAAATCAGCAAACACTGATGTCAAATCATGGTTTTTGGCTAGGTACATCATTTGGGGCTCGTACAGTGTAGTTGTGAATCTCACTAAGATGCCAACAAGACCTTCGAGAAAATCAGTCGCAAACCGGCTTGTTCGTGTTCCACTTCTTTGAATCAGATGGATTGCATGCAGAATTTGAGACACTATGCTCTCGCTGACCAATGCTAGGTTAAGAGTCAGATTTTGATGAGGCAGTTTAGCAAGTAACTTGGCTGAAACAGCATGCTTTTCTGTTATCTGATTTGCTTCTACTGGGCACTGGATAAGGTTCTCTGGCTGGCCTCTAGTTTTACATAGCCTTTCTGATAGCGTGTGACCGATGTAGGGTGTAAGTGCTATGAGAAGTTTTAATGCTCCAACCCCCAATTCGTCGTGAGGATTGTTGACGAGTTCTATCATGGCAAAGCTTGCGTCGGTTTCTTTGATCACTGAAACAATAGTTGCCATTGATTTGGGTGATTTGGACAAGGATAGGAGAATCCTAATCAAATCAATGTTTAGATCATCTGGGCTTGAGTTCTTGAGCATTTGGATGATGTTGTATACAAAGTAATCCGAGCCTAATGTGTGGCCATGGGTATTCACCTCAAAAGTCTCATGTTCCAGCTCAGATTCCAGTATATTTGCAAGTATTGTAGCAGCTGCATTCCTGGAATTCATCAAATCACTGAACATTCGCTTGGTGAACATCTCTTCGACCATGATCTTGATGATGCCACTTTCTACCAGTATCTGGTTGTTGGGGTGATACAATGAAATATGAGCAAGAGCTTTGAAGGCGGCTGTTTTAGCCTCAATATTTTCACTTTGCACCAGTCTGATGAGCACAGGGCAAGCCTTCTCAGCTACATAAGTTTTTTTCTCATGTCCAATATCAATTTCTACAAGGTATGTAGCCATTACCACCTGCGTCTCTTCACTCCCTGCCATATGCTTTATTTTAGATGAACTTCAAATATATAGTTCGGAAGTAAAGTGATATTAACTGACATCAATTTATCGTTTATCATTTCACTGCAGGTTATGCTTGTACACAGAAACTACGCTTCCTAAACTTTGGAGAGAAAAGCAGTAAAGAAGTACCTTCTGCTAGATGGCTGAGAAGAGGTTCCAGCAGCCCACTCTCTGCCATTTGCTTGATGTTATAAGGGAACTTCTCTAGATTTGTTAAGATTTGGTCTGATGTTTCAAACGCAAAGGCATCCAATTCTCTGTTATACTTGGAGGTAACTAACATCAGTATTGCCCCTGTGGCAGTCCCAATCTTCTCACATGCATGTTGAGATTTTGAAAGCTCAAGCAGTAAGGCTAGTGCTGCATGTCTTACAGACCGGTGACTGCTTCCCAAAAGTTTGATTATGCATGACATAGTTATCGTCTTCACAATCATTTCCTGTAAGATAACTTTGAAATGTAAAATTCTATTGAAACAAGAACTAGTGAAGCGCTGTCTCTAGGCTGCAAGTTTAAGTAATTGGTTTCCTAATTCTTTTTTAATTTGATGGACAAAGAAATAGAACAGAGCATATCATGTAAGATAAATGAAAGAGATTCAACCTTTCTGTCGTTAGTGTCTTCTTCTGCCAGTGTCCTTAGCAACTGCAGCAGTTCACACCTCACATCTTTACTTCTGTACGTCAGGTATCGGTCAAGCAGCTGAATGATTCCAGCTTCACGGACTAGTTTCTTGTTGTACTCTTTCCCTTCACAGGTCATTTGCAGATCTCTTAATGCGTCGATAACCATACTTTCTGAACCGCCTAAGGATAAAGCTGCATGAGCCACTTTGATTCTTGCGGCCTCGTTTCGTACCTTCCATTCCTGAATGATGGTTTTCAAGACAACATTTTCACTTAATTCGGTGGTCAACTTTTGCCCAGTAATTGGACAGCTAATCTCATCAGAGTTTCCAAAACTGTCAAACCATTCTGTTACTGCTTTTCTTTCACAGGTTACTCCTGTTTTTGTGGTGACTGGATCTTCCATTATATCTTTGGTCAATGGGCAGATGAAAGCTTGGTATGGAGGCTCCATGAACTGTGTCACCTGTGGTAACATTGACAGGGATTCACTAAGACTTCCATACTTTCTCTGGCTGCTAACATTTGTGCTCTGGCTTGGGATATCTGGTACTTCGGAAATTTCTGGTTGTGATTCACTCAGCAGGTAATTTTCATAGGAAAATTCAGGATCAGTGGGATAGAGATCTGTCTCTATATCTGTCTCTATTTGCTCTGACACAATTTCCGGTGTATTCTTTGCAGAAATATTCTGCTGCACAGACTGTATCATCTCACTTTTACTACTATCTCCAACTTTAGCATTTTGCATCTCATTTGAAAGAGACTGGACAACAACTCCTATATATTCGTCCTCGTCGAATGTTGGGTCAGGTATGGACTGTAAAGTTTCACCCATCTGCTTCACAACGCCTTCAAAACCTGCCTCAATGCCTTTTATATCAGTTGTTGATTCAGGTCCGTTACTTTCTTGAGATTTCTCAACCAGATTCTTGGCCGCATCTATACTCTCGGATAGTGATTCAAAAACATCAATGGAACACACGACGGTGCTCTCTGCTGTCTGTATCTCCATTAACACCACTGAAACCCTATAAAAGTAGCAAGCGTATTCGAGGAAGCTCTCTGTTTGTGCTTGTAAAGACTCCAAAGCTCTGATTACCTCGGAAATAGACCCCAACAACGATCCAATCAGTGTATCACTTGTGCCTCTATCTTCTTGAGTCTGAGATCACAAAAATAACGAGAAGCCTGAGAGATTCGATGGTTTGAGGATTGTGATGATTCAAAAGAAACGATCAAAGACTTTTTTTTAGAGGTGCAAAAGGAAACAAGTGAAGATTGAAGAAAGTCTTACCGAAGACATCCCATTTGCCCAAAAGCTGGTATTGTCTCACTCTGCTTACCAAGTCTCCAAACTACTTCATCTAGCAAAAGACACACTTGGTCCCCTGTTTCAGAGATGTTGCAACCCACTAAAGGTAAATTTGTGTTAGAGGAGACGACTTTTTTTTGGAAGAAGTGGGGACACAGTCAGATTCCATGGGACTCACCTAAGAAGTTGAAGGAGTCAATCAGAGTCCTCTTTTAAGCATTTACCTTTTTCATCCATATAAAGCACCAAACAGTTTCTTTGCCAAAACATGTGTTTGGATTTTTGTTGACTTTGTTTGTTTCTTCTTGCACTCTCTTTCTTCTGTGATTTGGTCGGACCACAATCCAAAGGGTGAGTAATGATGATGGTTGGAAAAAATGATCTGAAAAACTTTTTTGTAGTTTGATTTTTGACATTTTCCTAATATTTTAATGTTGTATACTTTGTTTAAATAAAAGAAGGATTTGGTAGGTACTCTGCAATGCCATTGTCTTTCATTCTTTTTTATGCATTTTGTTTAGTGATAGAAGAAGTCGTTTTCTTGAATTGGTAAGATATGCCATTGATCTTTGTTGAATTGTATAAATATAATCATATATGTTCTAGTCTTGCGGAATTATAAATGATCGAGTCGTTGGTTTTTGCTTGGCATTTGGGATAAAATATTTGACAATAGTATATATATAAAAAAATATGAAGTTTTCTATTCATAGCTAACTAATTTTGAGTTGAAAATCCCTAGTTTTTTTACACTTCTAACATTGTTTAAATTTTAAATTACACAATGTCAAGCCTATTAAAATGTATATATTTATTACTAAAGCATATATTTAAATCACAAATATAGAAATCTAAGAGATTGATTCAAATAACAAAAATTACAAAAAAAAATGATTTACCATCAAGCAATTTTGATTCTAGAACTTAAAGTAACCTCAAAATGTATATTTCTTTTATAGATTATATGAAGGTAGTAGAATTTGTTTCATTTTGTAAAGGGAAAGATAAAGCCTTTTTTTTTTTTTGGTAAAATGGGAAAGATAAACTTTTCACTCTTTGTTATTATCTTCTTATTACATAAGCATTATAAATAGTTGGAATAAATCAAATTGAAACAAATAGTATGTGTAAATATATTCATGTCTATTCTAGTCTTGCGGAATTATAAATGATCAAGTCATTGGGTTTTGCTTGGCACTTGGGATAAAATATAATGTATATATATGCTGACACTATCAAAAGATATGGAGTTTTCTATTCATAGCTAATTAACTTTGAGTTAGAAATCCATAATCTTTTACACTTTTAACATTGTTTGAATTAGATAATTACATGCTCTATGCGTGGTGTATCTTTTTATATATTTTTAGCATCTCTTTAATTCAATATTCATTGTTTGTTTAATATAAAATTCTTGGTTTGTTTTGCATACATTCGTGAAAAGATCTTGACCATGTCGTTCTGAACATATTGTTGTTCAAAACTCAATTTCTAAGCTTTATGATATGGATTTTTACATTTTCTTATTCACGTCCGGAACTTCAAACAAACTGAACAAGTGTACAAATGAACAGTTGTTGAAGAATATATTAATGTTACACAAACAAATACAACTACAACTATATATATATATATATAGATGCACTAACTCCAAAAGAAAAGTCAATCCACACCACAAGCTTATAAACTGAGTTTTAAAACGACGTGAGTGTTAAAACAAAAATCACTTAATGATGGCAATGCTCTGTTTCAGAAAGTTGAGTAGGATTAGTATTATTTTTTATTTTTTGAATGGCTTATATGACAAATTGTAGATAGGCAAACTAAGAACTGAAACAAGCAAAAGATAATCCAACATTCTCAAACAAAGAACAAATCCTTAAACACAAGACACAAAACTAGGATGTCCCCTAAACTAAGAACAAAAAGCAAAACAAGATAATCTTGGTTTTGAGTTTAGACATGAGAAACCGAAAAGATTCTTCTAAAGATTAAGAAAAGTTCATTCCATCGATGAGGAAGAGGGTACCGTAAATGACAAGTTTAGGTTACCAGAGATTACTTGGATCTTGCACTTGGCTGAAGCTACTCTAGGAATGTCCTGAAGTTGCTTGGATACTTTAACAAGATTATCGTCAATTGATGTATCGTAATATATATAGATCTCCTCAAGAAGCGGCATTGATTCCAAGAAATGCTTGATTTGCTCTAATTCAATCTTGTCATCAGTTTCTCCAAACTTCAATATCTTTAGAACCTTCACTGTACTTGAAGGTAGACAAGTATAAATATTCTCCGGAGGTTTGCACGGACACACGTCTCCACATCTATACGTAAGTTTGTGGATGAGTCCCTAAAACAATAAAGGAAACGTTAGGGTTTTTATATGTTTCTCACAACTGAAAAAACGCGTCACATAAAGGCTAAAAGGGTTTGATTTTGTACTTAGAAGATAAGGGTTTTTAGATTTGGACACTTCTTGAGCAGATTTGGCAATGAGTCCCATCCAAATTTTGTGTTACTCTCAATAGTTAAGTGAGTCAGGTTGTTGAACATTGGTATTGCTTTGCAGCAAAATGTAAGTACCTAAACAAACAAAACCAAATCAATCAGATCAAAATCATTCATTTGTGATCATCCTTAAGCAGTGTTACACTGATCTAAACAAGGGTATTAATGATGGGACTAATATGTACAAACCTCGATCGTGCTCGCAGATAAGTAAAGAATCTGAACATTGTGTATTCCCATAATTAGATCAGTTGCATCACCAACCATAACATGTTCTATAAAACCTTCCCATTCCCTGACCCGGGAAACCCATATCATTTTCGATCGCCTCATATCCCACTCGAAGACCGAGCTTAGCTTCAATAAGCGAATCGAAGTTCACTTTTTCATACTTAAACGCAACAGTATCAGTATATTCAAAGTAGACAAGAGCAGGAGTATCAAATGTGACACTCGTTGGGCTGTTGCATTCGTCTTCAATAGAGAACGTTAGTCTCTTGAGGGTTGGGGTAGACACAAAGCAAGACTCCCAAAAACTCCACCACAGATTAATCAAAAATAAATCCTCAAGAACATGACAACCCGAAAGAAGCTTATCTAAACAAATTTTCTGGTAGTCCAACACAACCGAATCAAGATAAAGAGTCTTAAGCTTTGGAAGGTAAGCATCTTAAACTTCAATGGCTAGACCACTTCCAAAGGCGAGACTGTTTCTAGCTCCTATTCTCAACCTAACCAATGACTTGCTCACAAAGATTTTTGAAGGAAACAGATCATCATAATTTACAGCAACGCGTAAATCCAACACATTGATTATCCAACGTGTGACAGCGACAGAATCAACATTAATACCACACTTTAGAGAGAACTTGTTTAAAGGAAGATTCCCCTGCAAAGTCAAGACTCCATCAACGAAATCTATAAAAGTTGTATGAATCTCATTGGTTTCTTGTTGGTTAACCAAATCAGATTGCATATGAACCGGATCATCTAAATCAAGATTTGGTACAAAAGCAAAGAGATATCGCCAGTTTCTTGAGAGAAGAGATGTTGAAGCAGATTCTTTTGTGGAAAGGAATGATAAGATGCGGTAAATAAGAGCTTCTGGTAGAGTGCTGATTATATCTTTGGAACCAGTATTCAACTTTTTGTGATCCATAGTGACAGATCTCAACAGCTACAATCTTAAAAAAATGATATGATCTCAAGTAAGTGATTCGATACAAGGATTTGATCAGTAGCTTAAAACTTTTAAAAAGATGAGGAAACTCACTTGTATGTTAGAGATGAGTCCATCAAAATTACTCACTTGGGACAACCAAGCTTGACTGCGAGTGAGAAGTGAAAGAGGAAATTAGGGTTTTGGAAATTAGGTTTTTATGATCGTGGCCGAGACAGAGATTGATGTGGCGGGACGAGTGATTTCCCAAAATCAAATCTCATCCTTAACCGACATCGTTTTAGTATTATAAAACCTTTTTCCTAATTTAGGTATTTTAGAAGCCAGAAATAACCCAAAAATCTAAATTACTGGATTAATTGATTTTAGAAATCTAATTAATGGCTTTTCCACCATTTTAGAAAACTACTCAAATCTTTATTTTATATATATACTAGATTAGGATCCGTCCGATGGGCAGATTTTTGAATTTTAAAATAAATTAAATTTAAGAAAATTCATTAAATTAAATATTTGTTGTTCGTGATATATCTTAAATTTTTTTGGAAAGAAATAAAAAAACCTTTTTTTGTTAGAAAAGAAAATTATTTACAAAATTTTATTTTTCTACATGAAATAGTTTATTTAACTTTCTATATTAAAATTTATTATTAATATATTAAAAATATATCATGTCCATTAGCTTTTGGTTTCATCTTGTTGTTTACTTTTCTGACCAATGTGTTAGATAAGTTTGAAAAAAATATCTTAAACCCGAATAACCAAACCGAATCCAACCCGAATAGGGGTTCAAATCCGACAAAAATCTAAATAGCTCCTAGACTTCTATATCCAAAGGATCTAACCCGAACCGAAAACTGAATGGATACCCAAAATACTCAAAATAAAATTATATACCCAAAAAAATTAATTATATTTAGACTTGATATAACTCAATTACCCTACAATCATAAACTCGAAAATATTAATTATTTTAATACCGAAATAACTAAAATACCCAAAATTAACCAAAAATATCTGAAATTTCTTAGTTATATTTGTAAACATTTGACCAATTTTTCATTTTTTATAGTTCTATTATACTCATTCAATTTTTTTGTTCAAATAATTAGAAGCGTATAATAAATAATTATAGGAGCTTAAATAACATAAAAATTAAAAATTAAATCCAACAATTAATGAGTTTATCATTATATTATTGATGATGTTTATCTTTGATTCAAAAACTTAGCTAATGCTAATATATGTTACTAGATTCACCGCGGTTCAATTATTTTCATATAAAATTGTAGTATTTATTATTATTATTATTTTACTGTTTATAAATATTTGTATTTTAAACTTATTATTTTATCTTTCTATGTGTAATTTTAACTTACTAATTTTTTTTCTTTACTATTTATGAATACTTTTATTTTGTTCGTTTAACGTGAGTTCGTCATCGAATTGTAGTGTTTTCATGTAGTAATAGAAATTTTATGTTGTTTGATTTAAAAGATAAACCAAAACAATCATGTTCTTTATCATCATTGAAATCATTTAGAGCAAATTCTTGAAAACATACATGAAAATATTTGCATAATTTTGGTTCGTTAGTTAACAAACTAATAGAATAATAATTTTTAATAAAATTTATTTTATATATTTTATATATTTATTTTGCTTTGTGTCATACTTCGATCTAAACCCGCAGCTGGTATAGTAAATCCGACGATATTGCACTAATATGTATTAGGTTCAATGTTAAAATCCATTATTTATAAATTTTCTATAATCCAGGAAAACAAACCAACAAAATTCACATTGACTTGTGATCAAATATTACTTGCCGAACTAAACGAATTATAAAAAAAAATGGGTTTAGTGGGTGGGCAATCCCCTGAATGTTCAATCGACCAGAACTTTTGGTTAGACATATAGTTTCAAATATCAACCTATCGATCAATGCATAGATCGAACGATTGGACCTCTAATTTTGATCCACAAAATTTAAATTAATATATTTTACTTTAATTTAATATATTTTACTTTAATTTAAAATAATTTAATTTAATTTATGATTTCAAAGGAGAATATAGAGTGTATAACCATTTCTAAACAAACATATTAATATATGTTCAACATATTAGTTATTTAAATCAAATATTTTGATGACTTAATATTTTAAAACAAATATGTCTATGTAAATTAATAAGAAAGTTTAAATATTTATAATATTTGAGACATTTTTAAGTTTAAATATTTATATTATTTAGAAATTTTTTAAAATTTTAAATATTTTAAATATTTTAAAACTTTTAAAAAGTTTAAATTTGTTCAAGTGAAGAACCAAATTAAACCGAATAAAACATTTAAAATTGGATGCTTGATAAGTCAAACTTCTTGCTCATTTGTATTTGGAATCATTTTGGTCATTTTTATAATATGACTCTGAACCATTGTCTAATTATTTTAGCTGATATGACACATTAAACACACAATTGTTTAGCTGATTGAGTAATATATGTTCGTTTAAAAAAATAATTAATCACGACATATGCAGAAAAATATCAAAATTTTATATAATTATATGTGTTATATAATCATTCAAAATTATTTTAAAATAAGATGAAACAAAGCTGATGTGAGAATCATAATTCATACTATTAAATCAAAATATGAGATAAAAAAATAATTGTGTTTTGTTATAAGGATTGTAAAGAATTAATTAGAGGTTGTTTGTATACATGATAGCTTATGACATTGAACAAACATACTTTTCATGGATCGAGTAATATATGTCTGTTTAAAAAAATTTGAATCACAATATATACAGGAAAAAATTTATTTATTTTTAACTGTATCTACTGTATTATATAATAATTTAAAAAAGTGAAAAAGAAATCATATTTTCCAATATATAGATTTAAATTAGGCAGAAATATTTTAAGAAATTTAAAATTAGTATTAGTTTCCATTATATTTATATATAAATGACTGTTTAGATGTAAGAATAAGTATAACTGTTTGGATACAATGATTACTCATTTGTATTTCATTTTGAATGGTATAAAGAAAAAGATATGTATTCATAAATCTTGATCGGATCGGCAGGTTGGTTTAATAGATGGATGCATGCAATTTTTTTCTTAATAGAGTTTCAAACTCTCTAGTTACCCCGACGAAATCAGTAGCTACTAGTTACCCCTCTAGGACCAGGCCTTTTTACCTTTGGTTCGTTTGGATTCTTTAGTGTGGGTCATTGTGGGCTAGTTTTCGCTTCATGTAAAACATTTGATGGGCACTTTTGCCATGTCAAAAAAACTTTCTTCTTACAACTCTTGTCTGGAGTGTCTTTGGTCTAATATCATCAATTGTTATTTAATCCAAGCATAATATATGTTGAAAAAGAAAAAATCAAAACGTTGTAGGAGCAAAATATTTTGCAGCACTACATAATCGATTAAAACTAAAAGACATAAACGCTAAGGAAAGAAACAAGTTGAACTGAGATACAATTTTATTTTTTTTAACTCTTTGAATCACCGATAGTGCGATGGGAATATGAGATTTAAGAGTCGCATGATACAACCACTAGTCACCGATTTCTCAAGTATTTGAAACTTGGTTCTATACGAACTATTACTCTACGATACTCTCAAAAAGACTTTTTTGACTAAAAGAGATTGATGGAGGTTTTTCAGTTTGATTTTTGTGTGTCTGTTTTCATGAGAGGAAAAACTCTAGATTTTTATAGAGTATTTAGATTGCTTTTATTTTATTATGTTCAACAACATATTGAACTCAATCAAACGCTAATTTAAGAGATGTGGGTGACAAGATAAAGCAAAAATTTCTCCATGAAATCAATATTCAAAGAGTCGTGAAATAAAGAAGAGCGAATCTCAAGAAATCACGATTCGAGTCTTTTTTACCTCATTCAACCCGATCATATATCTTCCAGAACCCCAACGTGAGCTTGACCACATCATTATAACTCATTTCTCATTCACACAATTTGATTTTAGTAAGTCCAATTGGCACACCTAAAATATTCGGTTGGACTTATTAAATATATATATACTCCCTTTATTCCATTTTATAAGATGTTTTAGCTTCTTTTTTTGTTCCATTTTATTAAATATTTTGCAAGTTTTTATGTAAAATTTAAATTTGATTAGTTGAATGAATTTAAAGTAAAACAATAAATGATATTTTTTTAAAGAAAAGTAGATTTCTTAATATGTTTGTTTTTAGCCAAAAAATTTAATAAAATGGAAAAGAGAGAGAGCACAAAATATATTTAGAGTAATCATTATATTGTATATTTTCCATCATTTTTTTTTTGTCTTTTTATCTATTTACTTGATCATTAAACTAAAACAATAAACTAAGGAAGCATGGAGACGTTTGACATTAAATTAAAACTAAACAATATACTTCACGCATATTATATGCATTTCTCTAATAAACACACTCCACAGAGAGTTGTAAGAAAATAATAGCGACAAGCAAAATAAGTACAATTTTTATTTGTTTGAGAATGATTAAAAGTGTCTGACTATTTTTTCCGAACATGGAAACGATGGTCTCCCAAATTCTGGCCTTTGTATATAAGGAGGGATGGTTTCTCTACAATGATGCACAAGAAAAATACAACATCAAATTCGTAAGTTAAACAATATGAGAAGAGCTTTAAACAAGCAGACCTTGGAGACAAGAGGAAGACTGGGTAGGTGCTTTACCACCGACAGGTCACCGATGCCGACGCCGGACGGAAGAGGAGAGAAAACCGTGAGATGTTCATCTTTTTTAGTTGTCTCTTCTAAATTACATATCTATCTCTTTTCTTCGGTCAACACCGATTAGTCTCTCTCTAATCTTAGTTATGTCTTAACTTCATAATTTTTTTCTTTTCTTTTCTCAGATTTTCGATTATTAGATTTAGGGATAGGAGGAATAATGTTTTAATCTTCCAAAAATAAGATTATTGTGAAATAAAGAAAGATACTTAATATATTATGGAGTAAGAAGTTAAAATACTCCAAGTCAATATTTTTATATATTTAGTGTTAGTATACCGAGTTATCAACCCACCTAGTGAGTAGTGTTACTAAACCACTTCAATAGTTCAACTACTGTCTTGTTGCGTGTGACCAGCAAACCTGCATAACCAAAGAAAATCTTGTTCAACACACCGATAATTTGTAGATTTTTAATATAAGCCTACTGATCATTTATTTTCCTTTAAATTTAACGTTTTATTGCAGTTGCATACGACATCAGATTGATCTATTCATATGTGTCTTCGAGTTTTATTATAGAGCTTCTAAACCTAAATAAATGCCATATGCATTCATATCATATAGGAACTTTTTTGTTAAAACTATAATTAATTTTAAAAATAACATAGAAATATGTGGCCATGTGGGGTGTTTCCGAATTTTCTTCACAGGCTTTTTCCGGCCGGTTAAAGAAACTTTACATTTTCTACTAAATTGATCCCCAAGGAAAAAACAGAGCTTGTGTGTTGTAGGGTTTTATTTTCATTGATTTTCATTGACATTGTTGTCAGGTTTGTGGAGAGATTTACGGACAAAGGAGAAGCTGCACCATGGGGAGACGCACGTTACAACAACGACAGCAAAGACCTTTGCAAGAAGACGCACAAGATCATGGTGTTTAAGCAAGACAAAGAGCAAGGGATTGGTCCTTACACTGATGACATTGGCGATCTCTGCATTTTCTTGGGAGAGAATGAATCATTCTGTCTCTCTGCTTCGGACTACCCTGGTCTTAACCCTAACTCGGTCTACTTTGCCGGCCATGGTTCAGGTTTTGGCATCTGTGATCTCGCTTCTCGTACCATCAGTTATCTCTCCGACTCTACTCCACCACCTGGTCGCATGTTTTGGCTTCCTCCCACAATATCCCAATAGGAGAGTAGAAATTGTCTTGAAATATTTATTATCTCGCATTATTAATTTATAGGTTGTTATGTATTCGTCGCTATCTCTATTTATCTTCATGTCGTTGATTTGGTATTTTCAACATCTTTCGAAACTTGGTGGATTTTTAACTACCGATTTTCCTTTAGAAACCCTAAGACACTTTTCTTCTTTCTCAAGAAAGAGACTGTGTTTGTTTAATGTGCTTGCTTGTTCCTTCTAAACTATACAGTTTTCTAATATTCGATCCAAGAGATGATATGCATTAACAGTACCCGGAAGTTTGACTTCCTTACACTTGTAAAGAAATCAAATCTGTATATGGAATTTAGCATAAACACTAGCAATTTGGTTTCTTTTTAAATCTCTAGCATGTACTTGGTCGATTGCTAGAAAGAGTTTGCTCTCTTTTTCAATTGTAAAGGTGCATGGCTCACCATTAACATCCAGTAGCAAAAGAATTAGAGATCATAAATTCCTTACCTGGTTGGGTAATCTATCTTTGTCATTTCAACTTGTTATAGTGAAATCTAAGTTTCTTTTTATATCAGATTCTGTGTTGTATCCACAAATAAGAAGAGAATGTTTATACAGTTGAATTGTTGAAACAACTCTTGATACTTGCATACATGATGCATCATCCATCTATTAATGTTGATTTCACTTTTCACGTTCCTATCGTTTTTATTACTTTTAAATACAATAAAATATCGAAATTTTGATATTTTATTAATTTATCGTGATATAAGATTTAATAATTTAAAGAATAAATTTTTAAAATATTTTCTTTGACAAGATATTTAATACTGAAATTTTAAAAAAAAAACACAATTTTAAACAATCTAAATCATAAGATAGTAATATTTTGTAAGCTATCAATCTTGAAATCTCATTTTAATCTAATAATATTTAGAAATATAGTTATAAATTAAATTTTTCAATACAAATTTCATTTTAGTGATGCAGTGCTAAATAATTTAAATGAGTTTACTATCTATAACATTCGATTATAAAGTTAAAAAGATGATATAATTGATTTACGACCGATAATACTTCTAAAAATAGTTATAGCGTTTGAAATTATTTACAGATTTTTTTGCAGTTAAAAAACATAACACCAGTAAATGTGTAATGCATAAGATTTTTTTAATGTAAGAAAACAATGTATAATTATCTTAGCTATATTGTGTATGTCCATATAATTATTAATTTATGATACTATTAAAATCATATATATACTTAGGAATTTAGAAAAAAAATATACTATCTTATCAAATTTTGCTAATTTTTATATTGTTCCGACTAAAAGTATTTGATTATTTTATATTATTTATTAATTTATAGAGATCTTTAATGTTTTCTAGATTTGAACGTTGTTATTCATAAAATATAAAATAAAATAAAAAATACGGTGAGCGTGGATCAAACACGCAACCTTCAAATCTTCAAATCTGACGCTCTCCCAACTGTGCTATTCCCGCTTGTTGGTATAGTTCTTATTTTGTGTATTAAATCAACACCTGATTCTTTACATAAATCTGTGTATTTACTATTTAGATTCTAAATATGCGATTTGTAACTAATTCCACCCCCTCTATTAGTTTGAGATCGGATCTGTCCAATCCAATCCAATAGGTTTGATTTTTACGAGGTTTAAATTTTGATTTTAGGCTCAGATTATGAACATCTACAATGTTAATTTGAATAACAAATTATTGTCTTGTTAAATTTCTAATTAGATATAATAAAGACTGTTTTCACTCTTACAAGGGCCTGATTCTCCTCTCCATGATCTTTACTGTATCAAACCTATATCCAAAGTAGCTAAATTAGATGATCTACTTCTAGTTTGTAGAATCACATTTCTCTATGTGTTGTTCTTATTGATCAAGAAGGATTACAATATATATAGACAAAGATTAGAGACTGTCAAGCTATCAATCACAATTTAAAATAAATATATTTAAGAGATATTTCTGATCTTGTTGAATCAATCTTGTGATCTTGTGGAAACAATCTTTGAGTTAATAACCACTCCAAAGATTGTGCTGACCATCAAATCTCCAAGATATTCTCAATATAGTTTTTGGGAACTATTTTTGCTACATTGGTTTGTTTGGGTTCGGGTACTATCTTTTCTTATGCGTACAAATGGTGTAGGATAAATCGACTCATATGATATTTGTGTGGCTTCAATTAGTCTCTCTTAGGAGGAGCAAACTTTTTCATCTACGATTCAATACCAAAGTTGCATGGTTTTAATTTTGTACAACGAACTTGAATCGTGTCTCCTTCAATTTCTTCCTTATGATCAAGTAATCTTACTACGCCATGGATTCAAACTAGTTAAATTAAGATGCTTTAGTTTTAGTTGTCATGAACTTGTTTTGCAATATTGGTTGCTTGGGTACAGAGATTACTATTTTTTCTATATTACCACTAGTCACTATCTTTTCGTATGTATGCCATTGCCATAGTATAGGGCTATGCACTACAATAATATGAATTACGAAAAAATATCTGAACCCTCTCTTTGACTCAGAGTATCTTTAAGACAATTTTTCTTGCACAATTCAGAGTATCTCAGGACAAGCAAGTTTTGACCTTTGCAATAGCAGTGAGACGAAGACGATCCCTTCTTCTTCGGATGTTGAGAAAGACTCTAACTTCAATCTTACTAAGAAGACCCTTCTCTTCAATTTCCCCAAAACTACCAACCAAAACCCTAACCCCACACCAAAAGTCCTCCTTGGAATCTACTCTCCACCATTCCCTAATCGCTCACGACACTGATCAAGCATGGAAAGTCTTCAGATCCTTCGCCGCCGCTTCTTCTCTCCCCGAGAAGCGTCTCCTCAACTCTCTCATCACTCACTTGTCCTCCTTTCACCAAACAGATCAAACTACTTCCCTCAGGCACAGACTCAAGCGTGCATTTGTTTCCGCTACTTACGTTATCGAGAAAGATCCGATTTTGCTCGAGTTTGAGACCGTCCTTACAGTTCTAGAGTCCATGAATTTAGCGAAAGCAGCTGCGCCTGCGTTGGCTTTAGTGGAGTGTATGTTCAAGAACAGGTACTATGTTCCTTTTGATCTCTGGGGGCATTTGGTTATCGATATCTGCCGTGAAAATGGAAGCTTGGCTGCGTTTCTTAAGGTGTTGAAGGAAAGCTGTAGAATTTCAGTTGATGAGAAGCTTGATTTCATGAAACCGGATTTGGTAGCGTGTAATGCTGCTCTTGAAGCGTGTTGTTTGCAGTTGGAATCTTTGGTTGATGCTGATGATGTGATTGAATCTATGGCTGTTTTGGGTGTGAAGCCTGATGAATCGAGCTTTGGGTTTCTTGCTTATTTGTATGCAAGAAAAGGGCTTCAAGAGAAGATAAGTGAGCTTGAGAATTTGATGGATGGTTTTGGGCTTGTTAGTAGAAGAAATCTTTATTCGAATATGATTAGTGGATATGTTAAGAATGGTGATTTAGATAGTGTTTCTGATGTTATACTGCAAAGTCTGAAAGGAGATGGAGAAGACTTGAGTTTCGGTGAGGAAACGTACTGTGAATTGGTTAAAGGGTTTATAGAGAGTAAAAGCGTTAAGAGTTTAGCAAAACTGATAATTGAAGCTCAGAAGCTTGAATCTGTGTCCAATGAGGTTGATGGGTCAGTTGGGTTTGGAATTGTAAATGCTTGTGTCAAGCTTGGATTTTCAGGTAAAAGTATAGTCGATGAAATGAATGCTCAGGGAGGATTTGGAGGGGTTGGGGTTTATGTGCCGATCTTGAAGGCTTATTGCAAAGAGAGCAAAACAGCTCAAGCTACTCAGCTGGTTAAAGAGATCAGCAGCTATGGGATTCAGTTAGATGTTGAGACCTATAACACTATGATCGAAGCTTCCATGACGAAACAAGATTTTGTATCTGCGCTTACATTGTTTAGGGATATGAGAGATACGAGAGTAGCGGATTTGAAAGGGAGCTACTTAACAATCATGACAGGTCTCCTTGAGAATCAGAGACCTGAATTAATGGCAGCGTTTGTGGAGGAAGTTGTGGAAGATACTCGTGTAGAAGTGAAGTCCCATGATTGGAATTCGATTATTCATGCATATTGTAAATCCGGGCGCCTAGAAGACGCAAGGAGGACCTTCAGAAGGATGGGTTTTCTTCAGTATGAGCCGAATAACCAGACATACTTGTCGTTAATCAATGGATATGTGAGCTGCGATAAGTACTTTGAGGTGGTGGTTTTGTGGAAAGAGTTCAAAGACTCTAAGAAAGCAAAACTGGATCATGCTCTTGCGGATGCGTTCTTAAATGCATTGGTCAAGGGAGGGTTCTTTGGCACAGCGTTGCAAGTGATAGATAAATGTCAGGAGATGAAGATATTCGTGGATAAGTGGAGGTACAAGGCAGCATTCATGGAGACTCAGAAGAAGCTCAGATTGCCAAAGTCGAGGAAGAAGAAGATGAAGAAAATAGAGTTCCTTGATGCCTTTAAGAACTGGGCTGGTCTTACCACATGAAAAACCTCTCAGTGATTTGATCCAACACTTGTCTTTGTACATCATCCCACAGTTAGAAGAGAATTCTTTTCTTTTAGTAAAAATGAGGCCATGATAGTAGTAACTTAAAATAAATCTCTGTTGTTGTCTCCCAATATACTACATAACTATTACACTCACTTCAGCTTATTCTACAATTGGAACCTGAAATGCAAAATGAATATATATATAATGCGTTCTATTGTATAAAAAAACTATCTTACACGTCAATCAAAAAGGTGTGTCTACTAAGACCGTCTAAATGATTCTCAATTAGCACCAGTTTTTGGTTTTTACAACACTGACTCCATAAAATACTCAGGCTGAAACTGTATCTTTTGGTACCTTTAAGTGGTCGGTCTATCAGAAACTGTAAGTAATCTGGAGAGCCATGCCACTGGTTCGATACTTCGACCCAATGCCTTCCCTCCTGCCAAGGCTTGAAACACTCTTTTGCTTTGTATATTTACAAGTATACCCCAAGCCACCTCTGAGTTGAGGTTAATCATCAACATTCCTCATTGCTGATTGCAAAGAATCCTTCCCCTTTGATCAATGTGGCTATCATATTGGCATGACGAAGCAAACTTACTCTGCCTTGAATGTTGTTAGATGGAGTATTGGAGCTTCCAATATGTAAGTAACCTGAATCTCAATTGAAGAAGTATGTTGACTGTAGGACCTCCCTCAGATCAAAGTCGCCTCGTTCTGGAATTGGTGGAAAACTTAGGTCTGGGAAGGACTTCTGGAAACTCTCCAACAACTATCAATACACAGATAAACCATCCATCATGAGTTTAGTTATAAGAAAATGAAGAAAGAAAAATTTGTTACACTGGTAACTGTATTCCCGTTGAAAGATGTAATCAGTAGATTCTTTACGTTTTCTAAGATTGGCTTTTCGTAGAGCTCGACAAACTTCTCTCTCAGTATTTTGTTCATTATGTCAACATCACACGCATGAGTCCAGTACGAATCATGAACCCCTACAAATTAGAAATTGGTATGAAGAATAAGAATCTAGAATGAAAAATCTACATCAGCTGGATGCATATGGGAGCTGACCTGCGAAACTCAAGCCCTCTCTGTTGCAGGCAACTGCTGTCATCATCATGTGAGACCCATCAAGAGAATGTATCAAATTTGGTGCGAAAGCAGTCATCTGCTTCTTCGCCTGGACCTGAATCAAGAGTACAGCATATGGAACAGAAAGATGAGACTATTCTGCTAGAAACTCATCAAATCTTTAAACCCCAACTCTTTATCTAAATAAGAATGTCGAGTCTTAATTCCAATAAATGGAAAATATGGAGACGCTATAGCGAATGAAATTTGGTAGGGTTACCTGGTCAGTCTCGCGGTTCAGAGTCAACACCTGAAGGGTAGTCTTAACCTGCAAATTTGATCACTCTCAATTTCAGTGAAATTCAAGAGAGTCACTAATCTATTTCTTCGGCTGATCATTTGAGATCCTTCATGTATCAAAGAAGATAAGAGCATTACCAAGTGTCTTCCAGGCTTCCGGTAGGGTTGTACAACTGGAAGTCCAAGAGGAGTTGTCCAACAAACTGGTTTGTTTTGTGAAGCTATTATCTGTCCACCACAGAAAACAGTTTTCATTGTTGTAACCAATTGTCAAGTGAAAATTTCTTCGTAACCTGTAATTTTAAAGCAGTGGCTTCAACGAGAGCGTCACATATATAAGAACCGACCTTTGCACATTCACCAAACCAAGTCTTGATGGCTCTAGCAGCTTCAAACATCTCTTCCAATGCATTCAAAGTGGACTAGAAACAGAACCGATAAGAGGAGTGAACATTTGATGCCGAAATCCAAAAACCACACAGTATATCGTTGCCCAAACCAAGCAGGTAAAACTATCATTTCCTTACTCTTGCTGCATAACAAGCTGTATGAAAAGTCTGTGAATCGTCCGCAAAGGTACCACGTTCTTTTAACCTCTTCTTCATTTGAGCACGTGCACCAGAATAAGTAACACCATACACTGATGTCATGACAGTCTGTTTCACCATCTTCCTGTCAACCTAAGGAATTTCAATAGTAGAGTACTGTTGTTAGATAATATGTTCACAAACAAGTCTAAAAGTGAAACTTAGCAGTAGTATATCTGATACAGATGGTTGTAAACTAAAAATTGGTTGTCAGGTAACATGTTTGGCAGACTGTGACCCAATTTAACAAGCAAGAGATGTCAAAAACCTCGTCAAGCATGAGTTTGGCATATGTGGCATTTGGAAATGTTTCAGGGTCTTTCTCTGCATCTTCCCGCATCATCTTGAGAACCCTGATTAAAATTTAGACCAAATGAATAATTCTGTCTGATAGTGTCACTGTAGCCAGAGAGATAAGGGGTAAAAAAAGAAAAAGTACATAGCAGAGATATCTGCATAAACATCTTTCGGCTTTTCACCAGTAACAAGGTTGACAGCAACTGCTCCCAACTATGAACAAAACCAATTGAAACAAATGAGTCAGAGAACCTTAAGGAGAAAGATAGTCGCCTCTGTACAAATGGATATATACAAAAAAAACTACAGTTACTGTAAAACTAACGGCATACCTTATCCCTCCCAAGAGCAGCATAGTGTTGTAAACCATTACATGAACCATCCTTGCAATAAAGAATTAATACAGGAAAGTAAGATTATTTACTTAAAGAGCATTGATGATGATAAATTCAAAGTAACAAAGCCGTCAATATAATTATAATTTCACAGGAATGTCACAAAAGTTGTTTGTGTTCAAGCATGGTTATGCTAAACTAATTGTGCAGATAACAAATACATTAGACAAGGAAACATTGTGATATGAAACATTTGTCTAACTCACACTACCAACAATATTTTTGTGTACACACTGTTTTTGAAGTCAGTTACTACCAACAGCTTTTACTTCTGATGATGATAAAATTTAGCGAGTACCTGGTGGATGGGGATATGAGATATAGCAGCTTCAGGAAAGGGGCTTCTCAAGGCTTCTGAAAGGTTAACGCAAGCAGCCAAACATTGAAAAGGGTCCTCTGCATTAAGCCACCATCTTTTTCCTTCAAGAGGTCTATCAGAAGAATCAAATATATCTTCTAAGTGACTCTCAGTAAATGCAACCCGATCCTCATAAGCCAACTTATCAACACCACCAGCATATAAGTTTGCAATATGTATCTTCAGCCATCGCAGTCCCGATTTCCCAAGAGGCTTTCCCTCACAAAACTCAAGGATGCCTCGGCAGAGATCAGACCCGAGATGGTTAAGATATGGATGCATGGGATATGCTCGGCCACGAAAATCAACGTTGTGAGGGTAGTAGAAACCTTCCTCGTTCTTCATTTTATGTGCTACCTGCCCAATCAAATGAAAGTACAATGATGTTTTCATCAATCAGAGCAGCAAAAAGAAGGGCAATAAGGAGTCTTCTCTTACCTCAAGTTTTAGCTCTACATCACACCTTTGTGAATGTCTCTCAGCGTTTTGCTTATTTGCTTTCTTATACTCCCATTTCCAGTTCTGTATTTCTTTCTGGTCTTCAGTGTCGGGCTCCATTGGAACGGGTACCTTTTAGAGTTTATAAAGAGGTGAGGAAAATTCAAAAGGAGACTCAAAATTTCTAAGTTATAGGTTACTTCTTTCTCTGAAGAAGATGGCAAGGGAAAGGTAAAGAAGATCCAGAAGTAGATCCAAAAAGGGAAGGGGGGAGAGAGAGAGATCTCACATCTTCACGGTCAACCAGACCACCAAGGCGACCTCCGTTAGCCCAGATTCTGTCCACCAAATTCAACACCTTTTTGTTTATTCTCCATTTAGTGTTTCCTAGAGTATCTAAAGCCTGATCAAACAAAGGGAATCACATGAACTTGACTGTTAATACAACAGAATATCCATAATTTCCCAATTCTTAATTCTGTTTTAAGCATCCAACAAATGGCTTAGCTCGCACAACATTAACTAGCAATACAGGTAAAGGAACTCAGACCTCAAATACTGGCTCCAGTTGCTTCTGTGGAGTTCGTTTTATTACAGTACGTTGTTGTTTAGCTCCATGTGTTCTCATGATGTATGAAGGCAAGTGAAGGTGTGCCCCTTGATCATACCTGTAAAATACTGTCAAGTTACGTAGCAATTCTAGGAACCTACTTAAAGTAAACTGTAGATATCCCTTGTATGAGATAAACTTTGAGGATACACAATGACGACTACACATGAAAGAATGGTCAGAAAAGGAGAGAACTAGATAGAGGGGATCTAGCCGCAGTAAACAAGGAAACAATATAAGTCCTAAATATTGGAAAAACATCTCATACCCTGTCCAGTTCCGGGGAGGTATTAGCATTGGCAAGTAGGGAATGACCATATGTCTAGCCTGTTTAACCAAAGGAAAATATTAAGAAAAGAGTAGAGAGATTTTCTCAGATTCAATCCAAAATACCTTGATGTATAGTGGTAAAAGATGTTAACAACCCAAACACACAAAGGTACATGACTGAATCAGATTAAAAAACAGTAAAAACGTAGTTCACAATTCTGCTTACTGAGTTGTCAAGGCCCTTTTGGATCAGAGGATCGCATTCGATGCAACCATATCTCCTGCTAAATTTTCTGAGAAAGAATACAATAGAATGCAAATAAGCAGCAGGGGCAGGGACAAGGAGAAGGAGAGGGAGAGAGATTCATGTGAATGAGTAAAAGCAGAATCGCAGGACTCTTACGTATTTTCTAACGTGACATTTCTGGAAGTCTGCTTAAAAGCAGGTCGGATTTCAGGAGGACCATCGTTAAACTGTTCAGCTGGAGGTTGTATATATGCGTTTTCTATAAATAGCTGAATCAAACGTGCGCCAACCTAGAAGTGCAAGAACCAAAATTTAGATCACACAAACGATAAAAAGGACAAGGAAGATAAGAATAATTATAAACCGTTCTGTCTGCATTTACAAGCTTGGAAGTATAAACAAACCTTCACTTGTGCCTCTTGACCCCATGGCTTGAACGAGTCATTTTTCTTCACTACTGCTATTAATTGCCTCACCTTATTATTTTTCATCAGTAAAGAAGCTTCTTTCCTCGCCTTTTCCCTTTCTTTGGTCACAGTCTCATTCACAGCTTCTGATTCATTGTTGACCATCTCTTGAGTTGCATTCTTTTTCTTCTTAGTTTTGTGCATAAAACTGAAGATCCTGGCCTGATCCAGTAACAAGATACACATCATCAAACCAATATACATTTAATAACCCATCGGACCAAGGCAATATGTATCAACAACACATTACTAGATTCACTCTCAACCCACCTCCTGCTCAACAGCTTCCCCAATGTGAGTAGTAGCATTCACTATCTTAACCGTGCCAACGCCTTCGGGATTAGTCATCATGAGTCCCACCATCTTATACATAGTGATAACAGCCATCTTATCAGCTGGTAACTGCTCCATATAAGGAGCATAAGGAATTTTCCCTTTCTTGATTTTGAAAGCATCAAGGTCAGCTTGAATAGCATTACGCAAAGGCTCGAACCAACCTAGAAACAAAGTCTTCACATAAGGTAAATTCGGAGCAAGCTTCTGCTCACACATATCATCTAGAAGCTCTCGAGACTCTTTTGCCTCTCTTTCCCATTCTTCTGTCTCAATTTTCACCTGTCTTTGTTTCAACATATAATACTTCTGTGCTCCCATTCCCGCTACAACTCTCTTTGGCTGTTGAGCTGCAAGCCTTGCTTTTTTCCGGATCCTCTCAGTTTCTTTCTCCATCTCCGTTATCAATTCATTAACTTCTTCAGACCCAGATGAATCATCTTCAGGATCAGTTGAATCAATCACTTGCGCAGCTGTAGCATACCCTTTAAACGAATAGCGTTGACATTGATGAAATGAGCTCAATCTTACCAATTCATTACTTGGGTTTATCGATAATCCATTTCTACCGCCACTGAGATTAGCAGAAGAAAAGATCCCACGAATTCTATTCACCGGAAAGTGAGTACCGGAGCTAGAATCGGAGAAAAGCTTAATCTTTCTCAATGAAGCTCTTCCCAAAATGTTCCTCCACATTTTGGACCGTCTTTATGATCGCCACGAAATGGTCAAAGTGGCTCAGATAGATTACTTCTCCCACGAACACAAACAGCAATTTGACTACTGGGTTTTCCAGAGAAATCAATACAAGTATAGAAATTAAAGAGTGAAGATTTGATAAATGGAATCAAAAACCTGATTGTAAAAACCCAGACTTGGGTGAAGAGAAGAGAGATCTGGTGACAAGAGATGGCGCCGTTAAGTACAGCCGCCGAATAAAACCCTTCATAAAACCTTCGGTTTCTGCTTCACATCTTGTGGATCTTTGTAAACCCAACCCGCTTTTCAGATCCGTTGTCGCACCTATTTGGGCTCAAAGCCCATTCTGACACGAGTTCCTGAAATAATGATTTAGGATAAATATAAATATAATTTATGTATTATCAACAAATCAGAGTGGCGCAGCGGAAGCGTGGTGGGCCCATAACCCACAGGTCCCAGGATCGAAACCTGGCTCTGATAATTTAGGTTTTTTTTTTATTATTCCTTAACTTATGGCCTTATAACTCCTCATGTCTGACCCCAAAATTAGTCAAGCCTATTATTCTAGTTTTGTAGATGTCCATTTGCTCTTCT
>CM051366.1:3124623-3149623 GCA_028015245.1 Cardamine occulta
TTTAGTATGAATTATCAGCTGCCTTTTGACAAAAATATTTTTGTCACAAGTATCACGTTAGATTCACACACAAAAAAAGTAAGAGCTGTTTTAATGCTTGAAGACATAATAAACACCTTAATTATGTATCTAATTAATTTTATAAGATTGTTTTGACTTGCATTCATATGCCTTGATTTTATTGGGTTTGATTGGTAATTTTCAACACCCTCGTTTGCAAACGAACCGCTTTGGAAGTTACCAATCAATGCAGCGATTAAAGAAAGTGGTTGAAGAGAACGATTAAAAAAAAAAAATGGGCAGTTGCAACCACCTAAAAACTAAGACGGTTAGTTTGTAAATGAGGCGGTTGGATTTTGTTATTATATATATATATACTTTTTTAAAAATAGTATTCGTATATATTATTTTTTTAAGAAATTATTAAAAATAAATATTTGAAATGTTTTTTTATATTCTAACTTATTTTCTATAACATTTTTTTATAATTTAACCATTTGTTACTAGTCATAACTATTATTCAACTGCTCGTTTCAATTCACACACCTTCGTTTTTGCATTATCTCTAATCGCTTTCTTTTTAACTGCATCTTTTACGACTCCTAAAAAATGTCTAACCGGCATATTTAAACTAAGTTATCAATAAACCCACTATATTATAGTATTTATCTGTTTATTTTGCCCAGGAATTTTCAGTATTAAATTTTAAAATGTTCGATTAAAATTTAAAACCAAACAGGCAAACATGGTACGTGAAATCAACTGATCAGAAAGAAACCACGTGCATCACGTGATAGCCTTTTATCCTAATAGGTGAAATTTCCGTCTTATCACGTGAATCCCACGTGTCATCACAAGCTACGGTTCATTTAACTGGCCTAACCGGGTATCACATCGATCCATACACGTGTCCTAATCACGAAACTGAAGGATAAAATCTCGAGTGGGCTCGCATAGTCTCTCCCACAGGTAATCATAGCTCAGCCGAGTCACGAGTCTCCAAAAAAAAAAAAAAAAAACTTAAACATACAATAGAGCTCGTCGACGGGAAAGTAAAGAAGAGAAACATTTGAATAAACAATTCTCCGGCGAAGATGAGAACCGGAAAAGGAAATCAAGAGGAAGAAGAGTACGGAGAAGAAGACTTTACCTCAAAACGTGAAGGTCCTTCTTCCAATACCACCATTCATAGTAATAACAACAACAGTAAGATCCGATTCGGAGTATTTTGAATTTTTTTCTTAGTTGTAGTTCTTCGATTTGAATTTAGTTGGATTCATATCCATTCTAGTCGCGATGGATTTGTATGTATTTGAATTTGGATTTGTTTTATCTCTGTCTCTGATTCGGTGTTTGAATTTTGAAGCAGATGCAAAGGAAAATGATAAAGCTAGTGCGATACGTTCTAAACATTCAGTCACTGAGCAACGTAGAAGAAGCAAAATCAATGAAAGGTATCTCCAAAATTCAATTCATTTGCTACCAAAAATCTTGGAATCTTTAGGTCTTAGGAGACTTGCGTGTTTGGAATTTTGCTCTGTGTTGATTGTAGTGTTACATTATCATCTTTATGAGTGTTGAATCCATAAATTTCTTGCTCAGATTTCAGATATTGAGAGAACTAATTCCAAACAGTGAACAGAAACGAGATACTGCTTCTTTCCTTTTAGAGGTAATTTAATGGATGTTTCTAATGTGAATTATCCTGAGCCTAGCTCTTTCGTTAGTCTAATCTAATACTGCTATGACATTATAGGTGATAGATTATGTCCAGTATTTACAAGAGAAAGTGCAAAAGTACGAAGGATCGTATCCAGGATGGAGTCAAGAACCAACAAAGTTGACGCCATGGGTAAAATTTTCACCTTCTGCGAGTCTTTCTGCTGCCAGTTTTGTGTAACGTTATAGCTGAAGTTCATGTTTTTCATGATTGGAACAGAGGAATAATCACTGGCGAGTTCAGAGTTTGGCAAACCACCCGGCAGCAGCTATAAATAATGGATCTAGTCCAGGGATACCTTTTCCTGGAAAGTTTGAAGAAAACACTGTGACTTCAACAACACCTGCAATTATTTCAGAAACACTAAACCCAATTGAATCTGACAAAGGAAGAGCGGTAATTTGCAAAACGGTTGCTAGTCAACCTGAGTTAGATGACAAGGGATTACCGCCTGTACAACCAATTCTTCCATTAGTTCAAGGTGAACAAGCTAATGAATGTCCTGCAGCTAGTGATGTGCTAGGTCAAAGTAATGACCTGGTTATTGAAGGTGGAACCATTAGCATCTCTAGTGCCTACTCTCATGAGTGAGTTAAACCTTCATTTTCTAACTCTTCCTCATTTCTCTTACTTTTTTTATTGGCTTCTTATTAATGTGTATAATGAAATGGCCAGGTTATTGAGCTCATTAACACAAGCGCTCCAGAACGCAGGCATTGATCTGTCGCATGCAAAACTTTCTGTGCAGATCGATCTTGGTAAGCGAGCCAATCAAGGACTAACTCAGAACGAGCCATCGAGTAAGGTAAATTAGTCGGTTCAAAGTGTTTCATGTCTAGTTGTGTAATTGTAGCCATGTATCATGATCTTGAAACATTTATCTACGTGCAGAATCCATTATCTTCTGGTATACAAGCTAGGGATCCAAGCGTTGAGGAAGAGTCTGAACATTCTCATAAGCGCATCAAAACACTGTGACATCTCTCTTTGGAATATATAAAATGTATTGACAGATTTCTTCTATCGTGTACATTGTTCGGCTTCTAGGCGATTCCTATAATCGTTAAGATAAATTATGGTTAGTAGAATCTACGTTTTTTTTTTGTGGTTTTGAGTTTGTATCATCTTCTGCATCATTCATTGTAACCTATCAAATATAATCTCTTGTGGAATAACAGATTTCATTTCAAGTTATTGCATCATTTTTTTCCAATTTTATCTTCCTTTTTTGTTGTTGTTGTGATCAAGAGCAACCACTAAATTGTTTTATAACTTGAAGTGAAAGACTTTATAATAATATAAAATCAATTCAAGCTCCACCAAAGATGATATGAGATTTTCATATATTGTTGTGATGACCCATAACTTTGATAAGAAAAGCATAATTAAAGGCAGTCTCTTCGCATTGAGCATAGCGACCACCTTCACCGAAATGGCCTCCGCTCATATTTGTTCTCAGAATCACAGCTCGTGAGCAGTCGTGGCACGTATTCTCCCTTGTCTTAGCCACCCATTTTGCACCTTCCCATACTCCAACCCTGACCCAACAACAACACACAAATTGTGATCCAAGTATTAGAAAACATGGGTTTAAAGGTTCTTCTGTGAAGCTTGCCTTGAGTCATGAAACAAAGTTTCGACAAGCATGGACGGATAGCAAACATCTCTGCGTATGTTATCATATGGAGAATAACTAAGGATGGATCGGAAGTCGGTTTCGATGTCTGGGTTCCCAAATTCTTCATGGTCCAAGAGTGTTAGAGGTAAATTTGAATCCGATAATGTGTTTAACACGTCTACAAAAGGAACCTGCCCAAATGGTACACCTTGATGATATGAGCTTTTGCTAAATATGAAACACAACTTAAAGCATCTGCTATTCAATAATATTCTTACCTTCAAAATCGCAGCTCGAAATAGGCTCGGATGTATATTCATGGCTGCAGCTGGAAGAATAGCTCCTGCGCTGTACCCAATAGCAGCAAGATGATGTCTATGCACATAACCCTTTTCGATTAAATAATTCGCACTGTATACGAAATCTTGGATAGAGTTTTGTTTCAATGATCTAGTCCCTGATTTGTGCCACGAAAAATCCCCACCATCTCCTCCCCTGATACCAAAATGAAACTCTTATAGCAACACTATCAAAATCAATCACTATCATGCCAAGTAATGACAAACCGAAGCAATTGATAATCGAATGATTCGGTTCATGTTTAATAACTGACCTCACATCAGCAAAGGCAATTACCCAACCACGGTCAAGCATACTCAATCTATTTGTACACCAACTTTTGTCCAAAGCTTCTCCATATGCACCATAACCTATCAATATTCCAGGGGATTCGCTCTTCTTCCACGCTTCTCGTGAATACAGAATTGTAAGAGGGACTTCAACTCCATCATGCGAAGAAACTTCTCGTCTTTCACAAATGTATGCATCAGATAA
The DNA here is from genome assembly GCA_028015245.1 of Cardamine occulta. Taxonomy (NCBI): domain Eukaryota; kingdom Viridiplantae; phylum Streptophyta; class Magnoliopsida; order Brassicales; family Brassicaceae; genus Cardamine; species Cardamine occulta. Next base: position 3,128,796 of record CM051366.1, read on the forward strand.
TTCTAACTGACCATCTACTCCCTCACTGGTTCTTTCAGTAAGGCTACTGCTGTTCTCGGTAAAGCGATCTGCGGAGTACCATGTCGTACTACTATCAGAATGATCTATAACCCCTCCCTCCTGTTGCACAACTGAGAACAATCTTCTTAACACATCATAGTCGACAATAGTGTCAGGTATCTGCAATTACAGTAAGGTATTCAGAGAAACTATTAGAGAAGAATGAATACTTAAAGTGCAAATAAACTATGTTATGACATCAAAGCTACAACAAATGGAGGAACCCGTTTCGTAAAGTAAGTAAGTTAAGTATATATACCACAGGAGATGAAAGCACCACTGGGTATATAGAGCTCTGGAAGTCGTGGTTTGAACCCGGTGCAACACTGCATGAATCAGCTGGAAGAGGAAAGTACCAGGGTTTAAGATCCTCCATATGCTGCAAAAATAGAGAAGGGAACATACCTTAGTAAGAAACACAGAGAGAGAAAAAGAAAACACAACGCGAGATTAATCAGAAACCTTAAAGCACCTTTGTATTTGCTTTTATAGGCATATCGATGGAACATAGCATAGGTGAGCCCTTCTTATTAAGGAAAAGCACCAGGTAGTCATTGAAAATGTCCATATCTTGTATTACAATATCATCATCTGGGAAGAAAACAGTCTGACCAGAAAAATCAATACTATTCTCTATCTGCAAGAGTTATGGAAAAAGTCTTTGTATAAAATAACTAAAACCTGCCAGTCAGAAGCTTCAGTATTATCCACTAAGCATCTAGTCAAATAATAGCCTTCACCAGACCACTCACTAGATGTATTTGCGGGAGCATTTGTAAGAATGTAAAAGAACCCATTGTGATGTTCAAGAAAACACTGCACGCCAGGGACTCGCTCACGAGTTCTTCGCAAACCAGCCATTGGCTTATCACCATTTACAATATAAACCTGAAAAAACAAGATAACTCAGCTTGAGCATAAAGTATAATGGTGGTAAAAACATAAATGCAATTGAAAGTTCGAAACAGGTTAATTCCTCGGATGAAGTCCTTGAGTTTGAATTGATAGTAACAAACTTGCCATCTTTTGTAGTTGTTATATCTACACAGAAACTAGAATCTCTTTCCGTAAACACTACAGTATCACCTCTCCCATCTGATTCAACATTTGTAACAACAACCCTGCAAAAAAACAAGTCACACTTGAACAAAACACCTCACAAGTTTCATAAAAAGTAAGAAAGCTATCTACTGTAAAGACCTGTGAGGTCTTTGGTTTTCATCTGTAACAGTGTAGAACAAGGTGATTCCATCTAAAGCCCAAGCCAAGCTTACAACTCCATTAACTTCCAACCTCGGAACTAAACGACCGCTTCTCAAATCCTTAATTTGGAGCATGAAACGTTCACCTCCTTTGGGATCAACCGTGTACGCAAGATAGTTGTGATCAGGTGAAACACGACACACACCAATGTGAACATAACCTTGAAGTAGTACACATAACACTTACTTAGTGATTAATGATCATAACTCTAAACTAAACACTGCAACATTATATAACTAAAAAGGAATAAACTTTACCGTATTGCTCTGCAGTTTGATTCCAATCAAGCACAACTTGTTCTTCTCCAACCTTTCCCAATCTCCTACACAGAAGAGGGTACTCCTTTCCTTTGGGTATGTATTGTCTATAAAACCTGCTCAGTTGACAAATTTAAACCCAATTCGATCAAAGGTTCAGTCTTTTGACTGTAATCAGAGAAAGTTACCAGATTTAAGAGATGAACCATTGTCCCCAACGCTCGTGGGGAGTGACAATTTCTTCGGGGATGCGTGTTTTCATCTCGGAGAACAAATCACGCCTTAAGGTTTCTGTGTCAGCCATGAAAGCTTGAGCGTAAGAGTTCTCGCGTTTGAGGAAGTCGATGAAATCGCTGTCGTCCGTGTTTCGCATCCAACGGTAAGGATCTTGTCTGGTGATTCCATGGGATGAGATTGCAAATGGGATCTTCTTTGGCACCGGAGGAACTTCCGTCGGAACAGAGAGTGATGACGTTCGTCCAACAAAACATTGCGTCGAGAAAGACGAAATCGCCAGAGATAAAACAGATGATATAGTAGGCGGCTTTGAACGCCGGAGAAGAAATGTTACTGTCATGACAACGACAGAGCAAAACTAAAACCTCTCCAGTAAATTGTCTAAACACTTGAGTCATGGCGATAAAGTTTCGATTTTGATATTTTTGTATATTCAAAGTTGAAAGTTTTTTTTTACTAGAACACAAAACAAAACAAAAACATTCTGGTTTTAATAAGGATCTTGGAAATCGAATGAATAAAATGCGTCTTCTTTTGCATATTCGCTAAAGCAAAAGCTATACACTGATGAAGAATTGTTCATTTACTTCCCTCACTTGGATTTAACAAAACTAATATATTTTCTAGTTTGCTGCATTTTTCTCTTTCTCTCCTTCTTCAACATCCTGCAAACACGGCGGCAGATTTTAGATTAAGCCAAGATGTTCTCTTTTAAAGACAAGAGATCAGCAAATGTAACTTACAGAGTTACCAATCTTGTCAAAGTCATCATCATCCAAGCTTCCTCCATCACCATCATCATCTGCAAGGTTTTTACAATACACAGACAAACATCAATATATTTAAATAACAGCTAAAATTTGGGAAGCAAGACGTTACAGTCTCTTACCAGGAGCTTCGTCACTGTCTTCTAGATCTCCTAAGAGGAATGTATCAAGATCTTGCTCAGACGATGCAGTAGATGTTCTATTCTTTGTTACATTTTTTTTACCTGTTTCGGTTCCTCCAAACCCTGGACTCTTCTTAGCTTCTTCATCTTTACTCTCTGCTTTGCTCCTAAGTTCCTCCATGTACTTCCTCTCATATCTGAGCCAAAAAACAAATTCTTTCAGCTTAATCCATGGGTTCTTACTGCACCTATCAAATCTCATACCCATGAAAGACAAGGGTGCTCAATTCACTAATCCCTTATCAGAAATACACACACGACTAAAGTGCCAAGCTCTTCCATATGCATTCCGTTAAACGTTCCTATAGGTTTTGCTATTCTCATTTATGAGTTACATGGATTTCCGAGATAGCTACAGAACCAAGCTAGAAAAGATTGGCAGCAGCAACTAGACATTTCACTAAGATAATCTTTGGCTTAAAAATCCGTGCTCATAAGGCATAATCCAACTCCCAAATGATGAGTTAAGGTCTAATTTTACAAAACTTATCCATCTAATCACACGTCAAGCTGCTATGAGACTTCATAGTCTTAAGAATATACAGGTCTTAAGCTATCTCTTTACCAACCTCCTATGCACTTTATCGTGATTCTCAATCTAAGTCTTTAACTCTACTTAAAAAATGAATGTTCAAAAACATTTTAGACTTTAAAAAAGAGATAGTAGAGCCTTACGGTGCAACATGAGTGCTCACTAAAGTGAAGTATATTCTCCAGAATCTCCTTTCTTTCATGACTCGTGGGCATAATTCATATCTCAACTTCGAAATTTGCTGCAACATATACACAAAATGCAAACATTAAACACAGCAGAAGAGATGAAACTAATTCCATTCTCAAATTCCAAAATCGAGATGACACATGAGTAAGTATTTACCTTGACGGAACCAAGAACAAGAGTGGCATGTCTCTCCTGCCACTCTGAAAGATCCTTCCGAACATTCGATGCCGCCGTTGTTTCCAGATCACAAACTTCCGACGATTCATCTATCATAACACATTGCAAATTCTCAATTCAAAACAAAGAATTACCAAAGAAGAAGATAAAGCAACAAACAACCATACCTTGCTCAGGAAAAGCCTGGAATGTAGCAGATGTGAGTCCTTTAACGAACTCTCTCAGATCATCCGTAATACCAAAGCTAAGAAGCTCAGATTCAGAGATCACAGATCCTGATCCTGATCCTGATCCAAAAGGAGGGATAATGTCGGCGATCGATTTGATATTCTGGATCTGATCAGCTTGTTTCAACGCAACGACTTTGAGCTGATCTGCTTTCGTGGAAACCTCTGCGGCGAATTCTTTAGATTTTTTCGCCGTTTCGGCGACGAATTCGGAGACATTGAGCTGATCGGCTTTCTTAGAGGCTTCGAGAGCGAACTCTTTGGATTTTTTGGCGGTTTCTGAGACGAGATTGACGAAGGTCGTTGAAGATGATTGTAGAGTTATGGTTTGAGATTTCTTGGCTGCTTCTTCCGCAAACGATTTCGCTCTCTTCCACAGATCCTCCATTTTTCCCGATCTTGTTATTATTCAGCGTCACTGACGAAATTAAAGGTATCGTTCCGTTAAACACGGAGCAAAACTTCTGGATCATTTAGAGGTTTTCGATTTTAAACAAGTTTTATGGGTCGCAAGTCGCAACGTTCTTATTGGCCATTGTATAACTGTATTATTTAGTGAAAATATTTTTTATATATTTGACGAATTTTGGGAAAATATTCTGATATGTGATTGTTTTTGAAATTACACCATTTTCGTCTAAAGTATGGAAATGGATTTTTTTTCTCAAGAAATGTAGTAGCTGATGATGAAGCAGAGAATAGAGGAAGCATTTTACGCCAGTTTTACGATTTTGGAGTTCAGAATAATTATTAAGGCAGACAGTTAGAAATTAGAATCATGCAAACCTCAATATATATCCACAAAGACATTAAAGATTTGGATTTAGATATGAGATGAAGGTTACCACGGGTAACATGTAGGGTGTGATTGGAAAGCATACAAAAAAATAGAGTAAAATCCAATTACTCTCATTTAGGCTCGTTTTGATCGAGTCAAGAAAAAAACGCTTTAAGCTGAATTTTTTTGTTTTTTTGTTTTCTTGCTAAACTTTTAATCTAAAAATCAAAAAAATTGTACTCCACGTTTTAGGAGAGTACAATATTACTCCAATTACTGTTATTTTTTAAGTCTGCTCAATTCATTCTTTTATTATTATTCTCAGTTACTCTCTCTTTTACAATCAGACATGTACTATCATATTTGAGTTGCAGTTAATGTTATAATTTAATGTAATATACAGTAAAAAGTATGTGATAGTATGTATTATTAAAAAAAATTAAACTATTGATAATAATATTTATTACAAATTTAGAAAAAAATTAAACAAAATTAATGGATCAAGAGTGGCTTTAATAGGTTAAAAAAATCAGACCTTCAAGGGTTTGCCTCTTAGCAAGAGTAAGGAAAAAGAGGTTTTGGAGAATGAAAGACTCTCCTTGAAGTTTCCCTATATATTGCTGCGTAACATTTTTATAATAGTTAAAACATTTAACAAATAAAATCAATAATTAAGATAATATATGAACAATTTTCCAATTTTTTTGAATTCTAAACTAACTAAAAAATCTTTGGCCAAAATCTTTGATTACTAATAAACAAATTTTGAATTACTGATAAAAATTTCCATTTGTTCTTTTGATTTAAAGTAACAAAAAATAATATTGGCTATGACTGGAGGTTTTACTTAACAAGCAAATTGTTCCGTTGATTTTTAAAAAAAAGTTTTGTTGGAGATATTTTAGAAACAAAATAACAAAAAAAAAATGTTAGAGTTTTGATAACTTAAGCTTACCACATGAGATATTTGTTAATGTTGAGAAATTTTTGGAGTTAACAATTTTACAAAGAACATATCTCAAAATTATACCTCAATCATACATAATTCTAACTCAAATTCAACTTCATTTTATTTTTTAAATACCATAATTGATAACATTTTTGAATTATGGTTGAGTTATGGACATACTCAAATAACATTATTAGTAACTCAGACTACCAGTCAAAAGGTTATGAATACATATTTCATTCAAGCTTTTGATGTTAAACGCAATGCAAGGGATGCAAAAATTACGACTCAAGACATATCTTGTGAGAATAGATCTTATGATCCTTACAATGGAATTGTCAGCATTTGAAGAACAAATATAGTATTGGCAACAAACAAATAAAATCTAAATATTTCAAGTTTAAGAAAAGTAGTTTATGATAAAACGAGTGATTAAACCAATGTGAGAATGTGAAATACTTTACACCAACTAAATAAATGATACAATTCCAACTAAATAAATAATTTATAACATTCTCAATTATCTAATGTAGTAAGTAATTTTTTTTTATATTGCAATATTGTATTATGTAGATGACAAGTGACAACACAACACGAAAATTATTAAAGTTGGTTTGAAGCGATGTCATGACTATTGTGCTAATGACGTGGTCTGAGGAGACTGGTCTCAAACTATCCCATCTCGAGAGTACTACAATACATTAAACATAGTATAATACTAATTATTCAAGCTCGTTAATAACATATATGCATGATGCATCACGATGAACACAGCATACAAAACATTGTTCAGTTGATATAAATATGATCATAAGTGGGTGTGGAACAGACTATATAACACGATTACTCGGTAATGTAGTTGAAGCCAACCATGCAAATTATATATTGCTTATTACACGAAACCTTACATTATGATTAACCTATACAAAATTTTGGTTGTTTGAATGACTAGTCAAAATTTCTTTCAGTTTGGTTTTAGAATTTTCAAAATTGTAGAATAAATATTCAGTTTTGAGACTTCTACTAGTCAGTCATATTCTGTAGTTGATTTTAGTACTAGTAACAGCCAAAAAAATCAGCACTCTAATATCCACAAGAAGATCTCATGAGTTTGTCGACCCTCTGTCACAATTTTACAACATATATCCTACAGTACAAAGAAGAAAAAGGCACAAATGTTTTTGCCAAAAACCTTTAGTACTACATGCAACTATTTTAACAGGAAAATAACAACAACAAAAAACATATATATATTTAACAAGAACAACAAAAATAGTTATGGTTTTCAGTAAAAAGACCATAAAAAGAAAAATAGTTGATGTGAAAAGAAAAGATAGATGGAGAGAGTGAGAGGTACGACAGAATATATGGTTGGGGTGTGGTCGAATCTTTGTATGCAGCCAGTGACCACACGACTCGGGACCACTCCCCCCCCCCCCCAAACTGATTCTTAATTTGTACTTTGATAATTTCGTGTTAATTCGTGTAGTTTGTAATAATTAGCCTACACACAATACACTACAGGAAAATCACTCATTTATAGCGGCCGAAAAACGCTATATATCGATATCGCAGCGTATTTAAAAATGCTATATCTGCGGCTGCAATAATAGGTTAGCGAGCTTTCGTAGCAGTTTTACGTTATGCTATGTAAGTTATTTTTACAATAGCGTTTTAGTATATGCAATTGTATTTTATGCAATAGCGTTTTTTGTGTTATTCATTTGTTATTTAACGTCATAATAGATACTTATATTATAGCATTTTAGTTTTTTTTTTGTTATTCTTTTGTTATTTAACGTCATAATTGATATCTATATTGCAATGAGAACCTGTGTAATACAATTTCTTGGACCAACAAATATTCATAAATCAGAAGATGTTTTATTAAAACCAAAGTACATGTTCAAACACAAACACAACACCACTTATTCAAAGTACACAAGTTTGTCGTTTGGCAAACTATATCTTGCCTAAAGCATCAGCAATGATTTTAAGTTCTGAATTTGCTCTCCAAAGTGGTGCATCTTCAATAGTAGGAACATCAACCCATACCTTGCTTGCATTGGGACCCAAAGGGACATGATGAACTACATTTTCTGGATTTGTTGAGAAAACTCGACCTTCTGCAACCATTTTCCCAGATCCTTTACAATCTATGAGGATGCATTTCCTTTTCTCATTGTTGCTGGTTTTGGAGCTGTTACTAAAACTTTACAAAGAAAATTACAGACCATTCATCACAAATAAATTCTAACAACAAATCATTTAGTTACAGAAGAAAATTTATCAGTTTCAACATTTTAAGGCTAAAAAAGTTTAGAGTCTTACCCCAGGTGATCTACTTTTTGATATCCCAGGTGATGCTTCTATATTAGCCATAGAGATCTTATGGATAGGCCAAGCGATGTTCTCACCAAGTGCATCACCAATCACCAGCATTTCCTCATTTGGTCTCCATAGAGATCCATCTTTATTAAGTACCCTATCAATCTTGACAATAACAGCATTTGGACCAAGAGGAATGTTGTTTACCAATGTTTTTGGGTCAGTTGACCCAAGAAGACCCTCAGCAATAACTTCATCATCCTTAAGCCAATCATAGATGAGGATTTTATCCTCCGTTGCATCTGTAGCCTATAGAGTGATGTTTAAAAGCAAAACCAACAATAGATTAGTTATCAACATGATTCAGCTACTTTAAATTTTACAACATTATATTTAAACTGTTACCGATGAATCAAAAGTCTTATTAATTGCCGAAGAGTCCAGCTCATCCAAAATGATCTTATCAAATTGCCATGTAATTTTCAATCCAACAGCTTGGCCAATTTTTGTCACAGTTGACGTAGGCCTCCAGACAGATGCTTCTTCATCTATAGCTGACTTAACGAGAATAGCAGCCGCATTAGGACCAAGTGGAATGCGTACAATCTTGTATGTTGGCTCAGCTGAGCAGAATTCTCCTTCTCTTATGACAACGTCATCCATTGAACACCAGTCTAAAATCTGACACCTAGGTCCTCTTTTGCAAAGATCACTAACCTCAGAATTAGAGACATCATCACGTTGTTTCTGGGAGAAAAGGAAAATTACAAGTTAAACGGCAATGATTCAAATTGCTAACTTAGAAGAACATGCTTGATGTTAACTTACATTTTTCGATGTAGTTAAACCACGAACTTGATCCTACAAACCACGAACTACATCCACCAATTCAGCTTGTTTAGCTTCAAGCTTCTGAACATGTGAGTCTCTAGCATGCATGAATGCTAGCTTGGTAGCAGTTACCCTTCTGCCCATTCCTCTAATTCTTTATGGTTTGTCTTTGCCTAGGACCTGACTCACAGCATCATCTTTAACACTCATACTGGCAGTGGATTCTATTTCACTGTCAATTGATTTAATTTTTTCCTGATTTCAAATATGTGATCTCAATTAGTAGAACCTAAACGAATAAGAGACTAGCTAAAAAGATTATGAATGCTTACAATAGTTTCTTCAAACTCTGGCCTCACAGGTCTCCCATCTGAATGTGTGTGTCCTGCTACCCAAACCTTACTCCTAGTCACTTTTGTGGGGTCTGAACTCTTCTTCTTCTATAATTAACAAAAGTATATTACGTACATATTACTTGTTCCTGCAATCTTTATTTAATCTTTTGACTTATAAATTATAATAAAATTAACAGAAACATACTATTTCATGAGCCAAGCGAACCATTCCTTTGCGGCTAGTGGTATGGGGAATCTGACTTCTCCTTAGCTCCCTGAATTTGTCACTTTGGACTTTTAAAATAAAACCAAACTGTCAGATTACAATTATCCATACACAAATAGCTATTTAGAATAAAGTTGAAGCTAAACAACCTTGAAATCTTTGCTTTTCTTAGTCTTCACCCAATTCATCCAAGCTGAGACAGAATGAACATTGCTTGGTTTTAAGTTAATAAGTTGTTTCTTACACCCTATAGCACACACAAGAGACACAAGCCTTGACTTTGAAGACCTCCATATACACCCCATCTGCTTAAACACACTTCCTTTTTGCCATGTTTCTGTCAAATTGAACCTCGCCTACAATAGTTTCAGAACTTAAAAACAATATTATAATTTAAAACAATAGTTTCAGAAGTTAAACAGTACCTGAATCTGCTCCCACATTCTATCTCTTGTCTGTTCATCAAGGTGCCTCTAATCTCCAAGAAGTACTGGTACATGCTCTATCACAAGAACACCAAGAAACGATGAAAGTGTTACGGATCCAACGCCAACATGTTCACCGACAGATATAAATTCAACTTCAATCTTGTCATCATGGTTTTTAGCAAATTTGCTTATCCTAGTTAAACTCCTTTGTCTCTTTGTCTTTGTAGGTGGATGCTCAGTTTCACCTGCTTCAGTTGAATGTTGTGTATCTTCTGTTTCCACATTGGGAGTCGTCTCTACACTTGGTTTTTGAACTTCTGGTTCTCTAACATCATCATTGTTTTCTTCTTGAACTTCTGGTTCTCTAACTTCTGTATATTCTGTTTCCACATTGGGATCCATAACAAGCTTTTTAATGCTCTGACAGTCTTCGATGACTCAACACTTGCATCTTCACCTTTTTGACGCTTACTGCGATGTGGAGCTACATCAGTTTTCTGCTTCATATTGTTTCACCTAAAACTATAGTAAACTATCAGAAACTAATAGCTAGCTAGTAATAAAAACTGGACCACAAACTGTCTAGAAATTAATAAACTATCTAGTAAAAACTGGACCACTAACTGTCTAGAAATTCATAAACTATCTAGAAATTAACCAATGACTAAGACCCCTTCACAATCAGCCCTAACACAGAAACTCTCATCATCAGAAGATTCATTCCCCAAATCATCATTGTCCTCAACTGTCTTTAACTCATCCTCTAATTTCTTCTTAAACTCAGATTCTTCTTCAAATACTTCAGGCGGTTCTCCATTCTTATTTGAGAACTGTGTATTGTCTTCATTGTCAAAGAAAGCAGATCTAAACAACTCATAGGCTTCTAAGTCACCACGTTGCTCATCAATTGTCTTCTCACTGCTTATATCTCCATGAATACTCCAGCAAGCAATTCTTTTATACTTTTGATCCATACCACGAATAACCAAATGATCCAGGACTGTGTTTACATCTTGATGATTAACATTCCGACAATCCATAAAAGGGGCAGAACATCTGCAGAGGATTACCCAACGTCTTTGCTGATGCAAACACAAAAGTACGTGCACCTTCCTCATACTCAACATTTGCCCTGTCATTTACCAAAAGATTCAAATTTCGATTAGCATTAGATTCTAAGATGTGTGCAAGATTTTGACAAAATTAAAAATACAAGTTCATACCTCGGAAGCCAAACCCATGACTTGTCCATTTTACAATACCGCAACAGCTCCCACACCAAAGTGAAATCAAAGAACAGCCGAAATCGGACCCAAAAGAAACAAACAAAATCGATGACCTAAATCGAAACCACTAATTGAAACGATGACCTTCTGAAATTAGCCCCAAATTGAAACGAAAACCCTAAAATTTCCCAAACCTTTTTCTCAAAGATGTTTGTAAACCAGCGATAATAGTTTCTAAACCCTAAATATCTATGACATCGAGCAGCAAGAACCAAATTAAAGCTAACTTTGAATCGAAAAGTTTTGCTTCTGACAAATCGAGGTTGATTAGGAAGCGGACAGCTTTGGAAATCGATGTGCACGATAGCAGGAGGAGAGTGAAAATAGAAAAGGAGGTTGAGAAATCAAAAAAGATGCGAAATCTGAAAGTGAAACTAGCGGGAGAGTGAAAGGAGATGAATTTCTCTGAATGAGATGAGAAGGAACGAGAATGGAAGGATTCTGAAAATTTTACTAAGTGTTAAGTGAGGCAAATAAGTTTATTTAAGTTTCTTTAATATATATATATATATATATATATTATAGAAATTCATCTCGAGTTTAAAGATGTATATATTCACTAGCCAGTTGGTGAAAGCACTGATAATAGGTGGACCATTTTGATAGATTTTAGTGAAGAGATCGAGCCAAGTTGCCCCATCCCTTTGGAGATTTGTCCAAATCTTTTCTGATTGTTACACTTTTGTTATATATACTTCAATTTTAGCAGTCATCGTTCCAATCTACATTTTCATACTTTTTTGGGTTATTTCTGTATGTATTAAGTTATTAGATATATTAATATCACTTGTATTTATTACAAAAATATTTTGTAATTTTTTTAAAATACTTTTTTATATTTTGTGAATTTTAGTTCATGTTTTTCGAATTTGTTGACTTCGCTATAAAATTGCTTTTAATCTTAATTATTTTGGGTAAAACATGTGATTCTTTATTCGCTTGTAGTGGTGTAACATTAACATCATGTGATGGAACATTAACAGTAACATTAACATCATGTGGTTCATATGTGTTAATATCATGTGATTCATGTGTTAATATCATGTGATTCATATGTATTAGGAATTAGCATGATGAATTAACAATTAATAACCAAACAAAAAATTATTGAAGTGTTAATGTAATGATCATCGGCTCATGATCGAAGTTTACTATAGTAAAATCATTGCAACTACAAAAACTGATTGAGACAGTGGCAGTTGGCATTGTCTGATTCAAACTTTAGTGGCAGAAAGCTTAGAACAAATACAACGTTTGTAAGATATTTCGCTGCTGAAGTGACGAGAGTAAGCAATAGCTCTAAAAACAAAATTAGATATATGTATGTACATGAAAACTAGAACTGGCTTGTTGGATAACAATTTTTTTTATCATCAAACAATTTAATCAGCATCTGTTTTGAAATTAACCTTTGTATTTTTGGATAAATTATTTATTGTATCTATTTCAAAAGTTTATATTAAAATGATAAAAAAAATACCCCCTTGAATCACATTTTGATAATTACACATAATTTTTTATCATAGTATCAAGGGAAAATATTTAACAAAAAGAAAAGGGAAATTAAGCCACTAAAATGATTTCAACATACCATAAAAATCTAGAAGTATATCAACATTTTTTCAACTAAAACCTCTAAATAAAGAAGTTAATTTTTTTTGTCTTTTATATAATTTTTTTTTTACTATGTGTTATTTATATCGGAGAAAATGAATTTTAATGGATGTAAATAACACATGGTAAGAAAAATTATAAGAAAAGATAAACAGAGATAACAAATAGTTAAATGATGTGTATTGTGTTAAAAAGGAAATTTCATTGACTGTTAGTCAAATTTCCATTGGACTCAGATTTATGGTAGGGATTTGATTGTTTATTACAGTAAAATTATTTATTTGGAAATTTGTTATTAATAAACAGAATAAGTTGAATATTTTAGTTAGAAAAATGTCGATAGTTGTAAGTTTTTAATGATATTTTATAATTAAAGTCACAAGTAACAAGTAACAAGTAACATTTATACCAACAGAAAATATAGTTACACTTCGACCAAAAAGTTTTAAAACCAGTCATACCATGAAAGTCTCATAAAAATGTGTCATTTTCATGTTTTACTATTTGGTGTAGTAGACTAGTTGAGCACGTTAAGAGACGACTCTTTAAGTAAATAAAGGTCAATATTTGACATAAATAATGGTCTCACGTTGATACACTAAAGCTACGTATCTCACGTTAATGAAACAAAACAATATTTTTAACAAGACAAAAAAAAAAAAAAAAGTTTACGTGGGAAGAAAATGTGCACGTTAGCAAAAGTCAGAATCTGAAAAACGTTGCTCGCATCTGCCTTTTACAGCTCCGTCTGACGTGGACCCCCTAGTCTCGTACCGACGTCCCTTCGTTTTCTCCAAGAGACTCGCCTCTCTCTCTTAATTTCTTCCTTTTTTTTTTTTAAGGATTCTTATTATTTTAACGAACATTTCATTTGTCCATAATCATTTTATTTTATACGTACGACAACGAGTTTAAAAATAAAAATAGTATTTACTATTCACTTAGGGTGAGAAAAACAGTTAAAATAAAAACAAAAGTCGCAAAGATTTAAAAAATAAATGAAAGACATGTGACACGTGCGTGACTGCCACTCTGTCTCCACATGAAAATCTGACTCACGGGTCTGCCTCACGTCGCGTGCAACTTCGCTTTTAATATTCCGCTAATTCCGACTTTTTAAAAGTTAACATAACTAATTTTTGAATATAAAGTACTCTCTTTCACTTTATTTATAGTTTTAGAGTTTTTTTTGTTTCAAATATAAATTTTAAATAAAATTTATTTTATTACCCCTACTATTTTAATATGATAACTAATGAAAAAACTTGTTTAGTGTATTAATGAAAAGTAAAAATGAAAATTTGAATGTTTTTTTAATTTGTGTGCTAAAACCTAAAACAATAAATAAAATGAAACAAAGAGAGTAGTTAAATTTTGTTTTTGCGCTAAAAGATATAATAAAATAGTTAAGTTGTTTTTGTTTTTTGCCTTTAACAAAATACAGTGTACATATATTAACTCGACAAAAGTTCATATGGTTTGTGAACTTGGTTGGTTTTGCTTTTATATTTTTTTGGTTATAATAACATGTTTTTTAAATATTAAATCACTAATTAATTTAGTGGTTTAAATAAAAAATATATTTATGGAATTTTAAACACAAACACTTACCATATATATATTTAAAAAACTATTGAAAGTTGATAAGTTAATTCTTTATTTACAGCAAATTGAGAATGCTTAGTTTTCTTGATTTTTTTTCTTTGTTGAAGAAGTAATTAGAGTTATTATTATACTCCCTCTGTTTTACTTTATTTGTAGTTTTAGGGTTTTTTTTTGTTACAAAATAAATGTTGTTTTGGGTTTCAAATGCAAATTTTAAATAAAATTTATTTTATTACCCCTACTATTTTAATATGATAACTAATGAAAAAACTTGTTTAGTATATTAATGAAAGGTAAAAAAAAAAATTTGAATGTTTTTTTAATTTGTGTGTTAAAATCTAAAACAACAAATAAAATGAAACAGAGGAAGTATATATTAGTTTTGAAGCTATTATATGTAGAAAAAGGGGCGGTGGTATGTCATGTCTCCGTGTGGTTGACCGTTGACTCAAGTTATTTTATAGTTTTGATTTAACTATGTAATAAACTATGACTTGAGTAGATTATTGCGTAACGGAAGACAGTTATTTAGTAGTTAATCACAGGTTTAAATTTAATTATTTATTAGTGTATTAACTTAAAAAGTTTAAACTAACTGATACTGAACCAAGAATCCGGTGGATTCCGTAGGCCTAAAAGGCTATGATCTGATAAGACCTACTTGTAGGGTTGGGGACCATACTATATAAACTCATATATGCCAGTTTTGGTTTGTATTAACTAATGTAATGTTATAACGATTTTTTAAAAAACTTTATAAAAACCGTTGTTGAAAACTTTTGAATAGCCATGCATTCACTACTAATAGAAGAATATCGGAACATATGAATTTGAATTTTCTAAGGGATTTGCAATAGAGACGTCAAAGAAGAATTAATTTGTAATAGTAGATCGCCTTTTAATACTTTGCATTTTTAGCCCGTTTCATTTTATAAGCAAAGTTAAACTAAAATCAAGACAAGAAAAGTAAAAATACGTTATTTCAAAAAAACTTTGAAGCGGACTTATTTTCGTAAGCAAAACAAAAACTTATCACCCAACCAATGTGTTTTCTTCTTAAGTTTCAATTTAAAGATCAAAAACGAAAAAAAAAAAGTTTCAATTTAAAGACAAACATGTGACTCAAATTACTTAAACATTCTTATTAACTATCAAAACTTAATAAAAAGGGTCGTCAGCTCGTCACAATGTTTTCCACCATCGACGAACTTAAAGAACATGATTTTTTTGTTCAAGCGCATGCGACCGATATAAATATTAATTTATATCAGAAAATAAATTAGGCAGAAAATAAAAGAAACTTTACAATATTCCAGTATAATAACAGAAAAAATACGAGACTTTGAATGTGTAGAAGCTAGTATACACTTTTAATATTTGCATTATTTGACTATTGCCGGTCTAAATGACGACGCACTTCCATGATTTCGCTTGGAAATTATGCTGCTTAGGTGACGTCGGCCACATCATTTTGCTCCTTAATTCCATGGTCCAAATCGCTTTTTGTTTCCGCGGAAATAACTCAAATACAAACATTATAACTGATAATAAAAACAAATTCAAACATGTGTAAGAAGATACCAAGGGGTTAAACGATATTTTACAAAATAAAAAATGGTAATGATATGTCATATGTGTGCTCTAATTTGGTTTGTATTAATGCCATGTGTACCAGTAGTATAATTGTTTTGATATGTAGCAACATTTTGTGGCTGTTTTATAACAAAAAAAAATTAATACCAAGAAGTGCGAAACCATAACATGTAAAATAAAGATTGTGAAGATGCTGATTTATAACAATTTTTTGCTACAAAAAAATGTTTTAATATCCTAAAATAATCAAAAAAGCCGTTTTAATTTACAACAGAAAAATTTCTAACATATGTAGTTGCTACAATTATATAGTAAAAATAAGTCTGGCATATTGATTTGCTACCAAATATTATGGATTCTTGTAAAAGCATACTTGCAACATAAGACCTTTTATAGAGTATATATGGATTTTCAGTAACATTTTTCTTATGTTATTTATTCAGAAAATATATAAATACACGTTTTGTGAATTTTAATTATTAGTTACGATAATAAAGTTCATTTATCTAATTGGAATGAAAATTCGAAAGTAGTGTTATTATATTGACGAAAAAGAGTGGACTATTATTGGGGAAAAAAAAATTGCGATAATCATTAATCAAACAAATATCTGAAAACAAGATCAAACAGCTTGTCTATATATATCCAAACACAATTTAATTTTCATGTTCTTTATTATTCTTAAGGTAAAATACCAGCTATTTTTTGCAGGATCGTTCTAATTTTAGCAGATGACTTTTTTCTCAAAAAATTTAATTTTTGTCGTGCCATTATTACTGTTTTAAATGTAACAATGATGTATTTTCTGGAATAAAAAAAACATATAGCAATTTGCACCTTTAAAATAATCTCCACTACATGCCTGCGCCATTAAGACATTAACATGCAAACTTACCACCGATAAATACATTCTACATAGGCAGATGGGTCAATGCATGAACAATAAATTAATATAAGAAAATCTCAAATTTGACCAAATTAATTGAAAGACAAATAGAAAATCCAAGTTGGTGAGTAAGTAGTGACTAGTCCCCATATACGTGAGTAGATATAGAGCCCCGCGCTTGAGACTCGACAAGACAAAACCATGAATTTATAAGGAACATGGTCACCTTCACATCACTACGATTCGGACAAATGTAATATTTATATTTTTATATAAGTATTATTTAAAAAAACTCCTCTTTATAGCGAAACCTTTGTCTGCGATTTCCTAAAGCAACCTTTTGGACCAACGACCTCGAACACACACAAACAGATTTCTGTAGTATAGTAATTAGCAACTATTTTACTATTTTGGTTTCCCGTTAATCCATGAATATATATACTCCTTAATTAGCAATAAAAGCCAATCATAGTAGATATTATTAACCAGTAAAAGTATTGTGGTATTAAACTGCGACAATATGGGCAAGTATATCTGTCATTTACACAGTAAAAGTAATAAAGGATTCTATAAATTTGTGAACAATCTATATACACCAATAATTTTAGTCTCTTGATTGGCTGGATATGTATCTCAACATTGCATAATTTAAAACAATAAATAGTATTATCTCAGTTCCATTTTATAAAGAGTTTTAGCATCTTTTTGTTATTTTATTTTATTAGATGTTTAAATTTTGATTGATTGAATTAATTTAAAGTAAAACATTAAATAATACTTTTCTTAAAAATTAGATTTCTTAATATATGCTTTTAGCCAAATTTTCTTATAAAATGGAACGGAATGAGTAATAGAACCCAATGTTAATAATGTTATTACCTTGAGATGAATGATAAATATCTTAAACTAGATATTAGCTTGGAGATGAGCTAGTGGGAGAGTAGTCAAAACGTGGATAGATAAAATAGAGACGATGATGAATGAGAAGAGGGAACATGGTAAGAGGAAGATAGGTTCGGCCGCAGCAGATCACTAGACCCATAGGAAAAAAAAAACCGGCTAATGAAGCACGATGCTTTTATTTTGTATGCCTAACCATGTGACTGCAGTCTCCATTTAATTCAGTTGGCCGCTACTTGTTTCTTTGTTTTCTTTTAACCCTTTCCTCTGGTCACTTTCTAACTCTGGTTACTCACAAACTTGTTACCAAGTCCTATACTTGTTTTTTTTGGGGTCAATGTATCAAATTTATGTAAACCCATTTTAAGTCTTCTTAATATGTTGATTGGTTTGTTTCATGATTTTAACTCTGTCGGTAACTTTTGTATTCAAGTTTTGGTAAGAAAGTTACGGTTTTAATCTCCTATTGTTGAAAATTAGTTACTATGTACATTTTAAACTAATAATAGTTGTTCAAACCATTCTACAAAACAGCGAAATAGATTTAAATTTGATTTTTTACAGGTATATAAATAATTACTAATGTATTGTAAATCTAGAAAAATTAAAGTTCACTGAATCTAAAGTTGATAGGTTGTAAAATAAATTCGACATCACATGTATGATGTATGAAAGCGAGGTCTCGAATATTCGGTCTTTTTATTACATGCATTTGCAAACGAAAAATCGATTTTATATGTTATGTTTAGCCGTATGTCGTATTGCCTATTTGCGATAATATTTGGATAATTCATAATGGGTAGTATACTAGATTTTCGTTATAATTAACTCCATTTGTAAAATATCGAGATTTTTTTTATAAACGAAACATTATGTTAATTTGAAAGCTCTACAACTTTGTTAATATATTTTCACGCTATTGATTTGCTTTTTTCCTTTCCCTTCTTCTCTCTGCATTTATGTTGTTCCAATATTGCTTAATTCTTGAATCTTGATTGTAGTTAATTCCGACATAATCTTTAAACCAAACTCTTGATCGTAACTTCATTTACGTTTTTCTTTTTCACCAGCAATACATATTATACGGATTTAAATCCGTATGGTGACACTTTTGCTTTTTTCTTGGGTTAATATCACTTACGTTTTTTACTACTCATCAATTTAGCTTTTAACAAAAAAAAAGCCTAAAAAAACTACTCAGTTTAGCTGAATCACTAAAACTAATCATCAAATTTTTAACAAAACACAAATATTATCTATTTATTACTATTGGTTAATGTACATGAGGGTTTTTTTTGTTAAATTTGCAACTTTATGGGGTTGTTTTACTGGAAATCTCATATTTTTGGCATTTTCTGGCTCTCATGTAAATTCTAATATCTAATATAAGGAAAAGAAACGTTGGGCAATAATTTGATACGGTACCATATTCTATATGCTTGCTCTTTAAAAAAAAAAACAGTTTGCAGTTAATTTTTTCCCCTGACTTGAAATGGAAATAAACATATATATATATATATATATATATTCCTTTTGGTGCAAAAAAACTAATATTCTTCAGAGATTTTATGGCACATTGTATATTTTAATATTCACAGAATCAATACGGGTCATGAATCTCTTCACGATGGAATATAAATTATTTATTAATTTCCATAAAAAAGATTTTAAATAGAATCATATCATTTTGTTCACAGTAATAAGGAAAATATCATATCGTTCCGAATCTGTAAATTACCAATCCAACCTTAGAATCAGAATCGGCTTAAAATTCGAAAAAAAAACAGTAAAAAAATTAATTTTTCACTTCAGCTCCGAGAACTTTGGGTGACAGATTAGAGAAGACCTTGTCATTATTACCTATCCAGTACTATTTATTTACTATCACATGGTAAAATCCGCGCATTTTAGCAAATTCCCACTCGAAAACGCGCTGCTAATTGCTAACATACACCGAGAGTTACAGTTCACCAATCTTTTCTTCCCTTCTTCCTTCCTCCTTCTTCACCGTCTAATAAGAACAGTAAGCAAATCATTTTTTTTTTGCTTTTTCGCCGATCAAAGCTGCGGAAAAGTGAAGTAAAAATAAAATAAAATATTTCCCTGTGAGTTGCTCGTTTATGGGAGAATCGTGTCAGATTAATTTCCATTTTTTTTTTGTTTTTTTAAATTTGGCTGATTAATTTAATAATTTAGAAATATTATAAAATTTTGCAAGAGTGAAAAAAGATCTTGTGGGTCGCCATTATATATACAGGTCTTTCTCCAAATTACTGAAACTACTTTATTCGTTATTTTATATCTTCTTCTCTGAACTCTGAAGTGTTAAGAATCGAAGAGTGGCTAAAACCCAAAAGAAACAATTATGGGTACGTCTTTTTTTTTCTTTTTCCCTTTCTGTTTTCTTCTCATTGTTGATTCTTCTTCTTCTTCATACAATTTTTGGCTTGAAATTTCCATTAATGGTTATTGGTATTTCAGTATTTGTTTGTTACAGGTGAAAGCTTTTGTTTTTATGATTATGAAATTAGGATTTTTATAAGGTTCTTTTTTTTTTCTTTATTCTTCTGGGTTTGTTCAGAAGAAAACAGAGAAGATTTTGTTTTTCATGGGTTTTATCAGATAGAAATTTTCTTTGGTTCTGGATTTGAAAGTTTCAGTCTTGAAATTACTCATAAATAATAATCTCATTGTTTTTTTTTTGGGCATTTGATTTTAACAGATGTTAGTATGAGTTTTTCACAAGATATGGATGATGAGTATGAGAAGCTTATTAGAAGAATGAATCCACCAAGGTATTCAATTTTTTATTTATAATTATTTTTGTTATTATAAACACTTCAATACTTGATATGATGATTTTGGATAAAAACTGTTTTTTTTTTCTTTTTTTCAGGGTTGTGATTGATAATGACTCTTGCAAGAAGGCAACTGTGATAAGGGTATAACTTTAATTTGGTTTCATGTACAAATCTGGTTTTATCATTTTATTATAGCCTTGTTCTGAGTTTTTTTTTTGTTTTTCTTGATGGTTTTAGGTGGATAGTGCAAATGAATATGGGATTTTACTTGAAGTTGTACAAATCCTTACTGATCTTAACCTTACTATCACCAAAGCTTATATATCCTCTGATGGTGGTTGGTTCATGGATGGTATGTTACAGTTCTTTAATGGTCT
>CM051366.1:3149723-3174723 GCA_028015245.1 Cardamine occulta
TTTTTGGATTTTCTTACTGTTGAAGTATGATTTTTGATTCTCTTCTTCTCTTTGCATTTGTTCAGTTTTTAATGTCACTGACCAAGATGGGAACAAAGTCACAGATGAAGCTGTTCTAGACTATATCCAAAAAGTGAGTCTTTTAACAAGTTTCTCTTCTTCTTTATGTGAGTTTGAATGAGTCTAATGAGTGTGTGTGATGTGGTTAATTCTCAGTCTCTTGGACCTGAAGCTTGTTTCTCAACTTCCATGAGATCTGTTGGTGTCATACCATCAACAGACAGTACGGTTATTGAGTTAACCGGATGTGACAGACCAGGCCTACTATCTGAACTGTCAGCTGTCCTGACCCAACTCGAATGCAGTGTCCTAAACGCTGAGGTTTGGACACATAACACCAGAGCAGCTGCTGTGATGCAGGTGACTGATGACTTAACCGGGTGTGGCATTTCTGATCCAGAGAGATTGTCTAGGATCAAGAACCTTCTAAGAAATGTGCTTAAGGGAAGCAACACACCAAAGGAAGCCAAAACTGTAGTGTCTCATGGGGAAGTCCATACTGATAGGAGACTTCATCAGATGATGTTTGAAGATAGAGACTATGAACACCGTGTTGTGGACGATGATTCCTCTATCCAAGATGAAAGGCAAAGACCTGATGTTTCTGTTGATAATTGGCTCGATAAGGATTACTCTGTGGTCACAGTTAGATGTAAAGACAGACCAAAGCTTCTGTTTGACACAATCTGCACTTTGACTGATATGCAGTATGTTGTTTTCCATGGAAGTGTTGATACTGAAGGCACAGTGGCATATCAGGTAAAAAGAAAGATCCCATTACAGAAGAGCAGAGAGTTTTCTTGATTCTATTCTCTAATCGGGTTTAATCTTCTTTTGGTTTGCAGGAGTATTATGTGAGACATATAGATGGATCTCCTGTAAAATCAGAGGCAGAGAAGCAAAGAGTCATACAATGTCTTGAAGCAGCTATCAAAAGAAGAGTATCTGAGGTAATAATAATCATCCACTATATATATAGTTAATCTTTTTGGTAACTGTAACTGAAGATCATTGTGTTTGATGTTATAGGGATTGAAGTTGGAACTATGCACAACAGATAGAGTAGGCTTATTGTCAAACGTGACTCGCATATTCCGTGAAAACAGCTTAACAGTAACAAGAGCTGAAGTGAAAACCAAAGGAGGCAAAGCTCTAAACACATTCTATGTCAGTGATGCATCTGGTTACTCAATCGATGCCAAGACCATAGATTCCATAAGACAAACCATAGGCCAAACTATACTTAAAGTCAAGAACAACCCTGAAGAACAACAGCAAAGACAGAAACCGCCTTCACATGAATCACCTACTAGGTTTCTCTTTGGTGGTCTCTTCAAGTCGAAATCTTTTGTTAACTTTGGTTTGGTCAGGTCTTACTCATGAAGAACAACTTCACTTTGCTGTGAGGTTTCAATCTCCTCCTAGGGGTTTTAACTGCTTTAAACTTGAGATGAATCTGTAAATCTATCACCATGATATAACCTTTAATTCTTGGTCTAGGATCCAACTTTGGTTTGAGCTGATATCATGACTTAAGTGTTAACTTGCTTTTCTTGTATATATATCAAATCCTCATTATCTTTTTCTTCATATGTTTTAGATTGATTGCCTATGTCAAATTATAATTTCCATGACTTGAAACAATAACTAATTAACTACCATAAGACAATCATGGTGGGTGACAGACTGATAGTAGTATATATTGTTGACAAAAAAAAGTAGTATATATATATATATATAATTCATACCAATTGGATAATTCTCTTTGTCAAAAATAAAAATAAAAATACAATTGGATAATTCAATGGACTTTTGTTATTTTTAGGAAGAGAGAACGGCTTTGGGATCAATCCTCGTTTCTCCCAATTTTCTCCCATAATTTGAGAAATATGATTCTTAACAAGCCTCCCAAATTTATCCATTTATTGGTATTTTTGTGATATGTCTTGGATTATCATGTCCAACATATATTAACTGAGGAGACAAAAAGTGAAAAATCATGTGTCGTTCACTTAGCGAGTTAAGAGGCACCTAATTTAAGTAATTAAGTTTAACTAATCAGAACATTTTAGAATCGATTTCAAAAGTGTTTTATTTGCTCAAAATGACTAAGATAGGTAGTAGAGTATAAACTAAAATGATTTAAATCTTTATATATTGAACTCATTTGACCGGATATGCATGAGTAAATTATATAAACAAAATTCTAATCTATAACACAAAGATTTTTTAAAAATCTACACGCATGAATTCTGTTACCAAAATTAAAAAATCTTGAAAAATATAAAATATATGAATCGAGTATAATTCATTGATCGAAATAGATATTTCTAAATAAATGATTTGAATTATTTTTTTAAGCCAAAACTACTCATGGTGATATGTCTAGTAATAGAAAAATTTAGCCTAAAAGTTAAGAGATCAAATTTGAGTTTTCTTATTGCTTGCTATTTAGTTGACCATTATAAATGTTTAAAATGATAAAAAAAAACCATGACTACTTAGGAGTTCGGTTTAGGATCCCGGATTTAACTAACATATAAGAGAGAAATCTGAACTGAAAAGACGCATATATGAATCCAAGAAGCAATATTTAATAAAAAGAACATGCGAGTATGTGTAGATATTGTCACCAAAAACTTTATGAGGCGTGTTTACTGAAACAATGTCGATGTGTTCATAGATTCTCGAGTCACATGGAGAGACCAACAAAGTGAAACCTCTCCACCACCACAACTACACCGCCCATTTTTTCAACATTCATTTCAACCCCAAGTCATTGTTAAATTTTTACATGTAGACACCTTCCTCTTTATAACATATTTATGTGTTAGTTTCAGTTTTATGTTTTCCTCAAATTATAAAAAATGGATCTCCACTTCTAATTATTTTTGCTACTTTAGACGTATTAAATGATATTTTCTGGTTACATACAATTAATTTTCAATTGTCAGTTAGTTTATTTTAAAATATAATATATATTTATAAAAAAACTATCTATATTGTAATGTTGTCTGAACTTAGATCTCGATACATTTTTTTTTTAAATCTTTAAACTAATGAATCATGTTTGGATATTTATATGTTAGGCATTAAACTAATCACAGTTATCTTTATATGTTAGGCATTAAATATTTTTATAACCCAACAACAAGAAGCATTTTTGTTTTATTTTTTCATGAGTTAACATTAATAGTTTATGTAGTGTGTGATTTGATTTAAAACATCTAATTTCTGTGAGATAATAATTAAAACATGATAAATTTTTGTCTAGAAGAATTAGCTAAAAATAAATACACAGCCGTATGCAGCCACATTTTTTCCAACAATAACGCATTCCTCATGCCAAAATTAAGCCTCATCTGTAAGACTAAACATAACATTTATTTAAAAAAAGGAAAGGAAAAAAACACACTAAACATAACGTAATAGATATCATATCTATCCAATATATTGACCGTTGACCAGTAATTATTGTTTTTTGCCATATTGAGTCGATACACGCACCACAACCACCACACTTTCACCCGATTTCTATTTTTTTAAACGTTTTTAAAAGGATTTTCTTCCTTATTGTTATCCATACAATTAATTTACTTTATAAAATCCTCAAGCTAAGCAACCTCTAATTTTCCTATCATCTAATCTTCCTCCTCTTTAAAAGCCATATTTAAAACCCTTTTCAAAAATCAACATTTTAAAACATCAACAAACCCCAAACTCCAATCCACACACACATAACAATATCAATTTGAAACAAAAAATCAAGAATCAAGAATCAAGAATGGAGGATACAGGGCGTGGAGGAGTTCCATTTCCAGGTTTCGAGATGAGTTTTCACAACGACGATTGTGTTTTCCAGCGATCTCTTAGCTGCCGGCTTAGGAGACGAGCTCCTTGTCCTCTCCTCTTACCACCAAGACCTCCTCCTTCCACGGAGGCTCCTTCTGCGACCAGTGTTTCTGCGTCTGTGTCTACGTCTGCGTTTTGTCAAAACGGCACAGATCCGATCCCTCTCTTGTCACCTCTTGTCCTTCCTTCAATGCTTCAACCTAATCCAACTACCACCTCTCACTAATTCTTATTCTCTTTCCAATTTTTAGGTTTCTTCTTTTAATGTAATGACTATTTTTTTTTTGAGTTTTATCTTTGAAAAATTTCAACAGCTACGTAGATTCAAATCTGTTTTTATTTCTCTACAAATTTCAAATCCTCTCTTGATCTTGATAAAACTAAAGAATTTCTTAACATCATTTTATATTTTGTACAATGTCTACAATATTTGCTTATTGAGTATCAATATATATATTGTCCAATATAATGTCACAAAATTCCAACTTTTGTTTTTGATTCATTTGCCTCTACAAAAAAATGTGAAAGGAAGGAGTGTCAATTTTTGCAAGTTTGGTCTAATGGAAATGGAATTGGAATTAGTCCAAAACTTAGAGAAGACAAGACTTTTTTTTTTCTTTCTATGCTTCCACAACTACCAAAAAACTCAAGGGAAATAAACTTGCAACAATCTCATCCTTAATCAATGCAAATGTTTTTTTTTGGTTCTAATCACAATAAACCTTGATTTCTGAGATTTTCACAAAATCTACCCAAACAAAAGGTTATTCTTCTTGTATCAATCCTGAATTGTTTTTTGAACGTTAAGTATTTTTTTCGTCATCACATTGCTAATCCATTAACGTTGGAACCTTTTTCCAACCAAAATAATGTTAAGAGTTTAAAACTCTATACACAATTTATTTTTTTGTAAGATTTATTAGAAAAGACAAAAAAATAATTAATTTTATGATATGTACTTTTAATTAGAGAAAAAAAACCAAAACTTTTTTTAATCACAGTATTAGAGAACTAGATGACCAACAACAACAATGAAGGAACGTGGATAAAGAGTTACATTTACAAGCGTCGTATGTGTGTTCCAGTACCCCAACATGTTTACTAACACTAACATACGTGGACAAAGAATTACATTTACAAGCCTTGTCCGTGTGTCACCACAACATGTTTACTAACACAAATTAAATTTAAATTTAAATTTAGATGTTATAGTTTAAATTTTTTTGAATAAACAAAAACACAACAATGGTGAAGACTTCTAATTTTGTTTGTATAGACTAATGTTAGATTATGAATAGATTGATCAATATTCCTTATAATTCAAAGTCTTTTCCTATATACGATGTGAAATATTCTTCACAACTAATATCTCAAAATGGACGGATAAAGGGTTTAGTCAATGCACACCGGACGAGAAATTCCATGAGAAAAAACATAATGATAAATGGAGGATATATTCTTGTTTATAGCATAGATGTAATAAAAAAATTTAAGTTCACCGTCCGCCGAAAAGAGAGATCAAAAAACGAGTTTGACGGTGCTAAGTTAGAGAGAGTTTTCGACTGTCGCCGCTTAAAGGTTTTGCTTCTTATTCGATATACAAATGTTTAAAAGTTACTTTCATTCTTTTTTCTGTTATATGCTATTTTGGTGGAGAGTCTAGTCAATCACAAGAACTTGGTGGGTTAGAAGTACACAACTTTGAATCGAAACTCCAAACGACAATGTTATTTATATTGGATTGACACTAGAGTCACCATGACAAACAAAGCTCAAAATACAATGGTAATATATATTCAATTGTGTGTGAAATCGAGCATCATGTTAATATCACGATATGAAAGCGATCTAGCTCATTCGCGCAAAATAATAATAACGAGTTCTTATTAGTTCATGCAGATAAGTTTTAGTGATAAAAAAGTTTTACGTGATACATTCATATCATGTCAAAAATATATATACTTTAATCGAGAGATAGGAATAGTCTGATGGTATATTAATTTAGTATTTAAATTAATTTTTAATACAACTGTTTTATATATAAAAATTAAGAAATAAGTAATTAGGACAAAAAATATGTAAGTAATTAATAATGAAAGTAAGGAAGTTGGACTAAAGGAAAGAAAAACTAGGTCAAAGTTTGAAATATATCCCTTATCAGTTGTTAAAAGAACAGAATATTGAAAATTACGACAAAATAATTTATGAAATAAATAACTATGACAAAAAGATGAAAATAATTAATAATGAGAGTGAAAAAGTTGGATTAAAAGAAAAAAACTAGCTCAAAATTTGAAATATCCCATATCCTACATCGGTTGTTGAAAGAACAGAATATTGAAAATTTAAACTAATTATAAATAATAGTACATATCAATCTTTAGTTCCTAATATCTACTTGATAAGTCTAGATTTTACCTGTTTTAAGCATACATTTAGCATCAGTTTAGCATTGTTTCATCCATTGTTTATACCATTTTTATACTTTTCATTCACTTTGCACACTTAGGAGTTTTTGCATGAGCATTGCATACATCTTGCATATTAGAGTTGTTATAAGGTGATTAACGAGCTTTGGAGGCTATTCTAGACAAGAAGGTCAAGCGTTTGAGAAAAAAAGAGGATGGTGCAGTCCACTCGACCAGACTGTCAGAGTCAATCCACTCGACCAGATTGCCAGAGTCAGTCCACTCGACCATACTACTCGACCAGACTGCCAGAGTCAATGCAACTTGACCTGACCCACTCGACCTGAAGTAATTGAGTTGAGATTCCACTATTTGGAGTGTAACCACTCGACCAAGCACATCGAGTGGATTTTCCTTCCCATCCGACTTTGGTATTTTTCTTATTTTGTCTTTTTATATTTATGGTTTCCACTGAAGGGTATAAATACCTCTTTTAGATCATTATCAGACGTTCTCTCTCTCTTTTTCGTTTTTTTTCTCTGAGGAGGCTGCCTCTTTAGAACACCTTTAAATTTTGTAATCCAGATGTCTCTTAATCTATTACGAATTTATATTTCATTTTTTCTACAAACTTGTTCATCTCTGCTTTATCTTTATCATATGTCGATTTTACCATTTTCTGAGTTTGAGTATTTTTTCATGATTTTCGGATCTGAGTAGTTTAATTAAGGTTCTTAGGTATGTGTTAGGTCTGTAATTGCTCTTGATTGATCTGGATATATTGAGTATTAATTGAATTTTAGATTTCTCTTCTGGGTGAGTGATCTTAATGCTTGTTATTCTCTGATCAATTGGAATTTGATATCAAGCAATCTCCACACGACAGTGTTTATGAGATTTAACTACACTAGCCTGTTGATCTAGATTTAAATAGGGTGTGTATTATGTCCTAGGGATTCATTTGTTAGGAAGTTTTGTTGGTTTTAACAAATTGGTGTTCATTGCTTGTCTAATTATATGGTTATGGCAGAATCGAGTATGTCAGCAATTAGACTCGAGGTTTAGTAGCACGATAATGTATTAGGCTGATTTAGAATTTGTTGTTAAGGGAATAGCCTGATTGGATGAGTTTGTCAATTACCCATATTGATTAAGAGTAGTTGTTGATCAATTAGCCCATGTCTGAGATCCCTTCTTATTTCCGATTGCTTTAATTTCGTGTTATTGCTATGTTTTGTCCTGTTGCTTTTGCTTGTTACCACTCGATTGCATATACGACCCTTAAGGTCGAGTACTTATCTGTTTTTGTCGTTTTCTTAGTTTTACTCGACTGCATACACTCGATCCTTCTGGTCGAGTGTTTTTTGTATTTTTATCGTTTTCTTAGCTTGATCTCTACCGCTCGACCCTTCAGATCGAATGCACTGTTTTACTCTGTTTTCTGTTTAGCTCAACCTCTTAGCTTTCTTTAGTTTGTTTTTCTTGCATCTGCTTTTCTATTTCACTTAGGTTGTTAGTTTAAAACCAATTTCCTATTTGGCTTGACTTAGGAATATCTGATTGTATCCTGATTGCTAGCATCACACCCATTTGGATTGACACCTCACATACTGGAATGATATGATAGTATTGAGGAATTGAAACTGAGAAAAAACATCCTATCACTATTCCCTCTATTAAGAAATAAGTGTCGTTTTAACAGATTTCACTCAAATTAAGAAATTATTAAATTTTGTTTTTACTCCTTATTAATACATTTAATAAATTTTCTTCTTAGTCAATGCATTAAAACTGTAAGAATAAAATTGTCATTTTTATTAAACATTTACTTTAAAAATGTAAAACGATACTTAATTTAAAACAAAAAATAAATCTCAAAATGACACTTAATTATAAACTAAGGGAATATCTTTTAATGGTTTGATAAAACTAAAGTCCATTCAATTTCTGAGCTCACACTTTTTATACTTTAACTTTTTACAAATATATCAGTATAGTATAAAATCCGATTTTGAGCGTTTAGTGTATTTATACGGCTATAAACTCGGTTACTGATTAAGTCTAAATTAATAAAAATTATAGCGGTTGAATTCCGATGATCATTTAATCAATTGTTTAGACGGGTAGGCGACCACGTTTTTGAAGAAGAGATTCATTGTATCTAAATAGGTAAAGTCTTTTTACTTCCTTATAAGTTAATGAGTTATCGATTTATCATTAGTATATTATTAATATATTAGTTACAAAATTTGAATTTTAAGTATTAACTAAATTAAAATACCAAAGTAAAACTTAGCTAAACTCCAAAGTCAGAAAGAAAGGGGGCGACTTCTTTTTGAAGGTGTGAGAATACTTAAGGAAAAGAGACAAAAATGTTTAGAGTGACATGAGTTTCACTCTTAATCCAACGACCGACCAATAAAATAATAATACCCATTTCTCTTATTCGTCGGGTCAAATTATTGATCGTTTAGGCCACGAGTCGTTCCCATATCATCTTCTTCTTCTCACGATTTTGTAATTTTTTTTGTTCTTTTTCGTTCTCAAACCCAAAAATTAGGGTTCAGTTCTAAGCAACAAGACCCCGTCTTCTTCTTCTTCTTCTTCTTCTTCTTCTTCTTCTTCCGTCGTTGTAGTCGAGAAGGTTAGTTTGATGATTGAATTCAAAATCTTTGCTCACTTAGATCCTTGAATTTGTGTGTAATTTTTTCAAAATTTTGATTTGATTTTGCTAATCTACTCGAAAGATAAACTATAAAAACCTCCCAATTTCGATTAGGTTTTCTCAGTTGATGTTTTCGATTTCCGCCACTCGATTCAAATTGGTTTCCTTTGATAGATTCTAGAAACTTAGTTTATGTATATGATCGTTTTCTAGGTTTCGTAACGTATCCATTTACTGAATAGTTAATCAAATTGTTCGAATTGTTGTTAATCTCAATTAATTTTGAAATATTGTGAAATCTGGTCCAAATGATATGTGATTGCATTGTTTTTGCTTATAGGTTTGGTTTAGCTATAATGGATATTTACAACTGCAACTCTGAAGACTACTCAAAGTGGGTGCTTTGAACCGTTTCTGCATTCTCCTTATGCGTAGTAGCTTAAAGAAGCAATGGGAGAGCAACGTCATATTAGATCACGTTCTTGGAATAGAATGCCAACCAAAAGATGCAGTGCAAATGTCATAATGGAAGAGTTTATTGTTGTAGATGATGATGAGGTTATCATTCTTGATTTTCCTGAGTCATCGAAACGCAAGGCCTCGAGCACATCGAGAAGTGGGAATGAGTCTGTTTTGCAGAAGGTGATTAGCATTGATGATGATGAGGAGGAGGAGGATGATGATGATGAGGAGACAGAGGATGTTCCCAATGGTGAGAGTAGTTCAAGCGGTAATCCTGTTGACGCTAACTTGCAAACAGCTGCAGAAGTGGATAATGATGATTGCCAATTTGTTCAAGAAAAGCGTTCTGCTTTTAGATTTTCGAAATGCAATTTATCTACGTCGGCCATTCCTGGGTTTCGATTTGGTTTAGATTCTGACACTGAAAGCGATTTTTCAGAGAGTGACTGTTCTGATTGTGAGATTTTAGAAGGGTCAAGTAGAGAAGTCCGTGAGCAATGGGAAAAAGCTAACTCGAGAAAAATTAAGAAAGCAGGTAAAGCTGGTCTAAGTGAAGAGGCTGGTCCTTCAAATCTACACTGTGATACTAATTCCAGGCCTGATTTTGAAAGGGGAATTGAACAACAGGGTAAAAAATCTTCCTTCTTTGCTGCAAGAAAATCTGGTAAAGCTGGTCTGAGTAAGGAGGCTGGTCCTTCTAATCTCCACTGTGACGCTAATTTCAGGCCTGATTTTGAAAATGGAACTGAACAACATGATCAATCACCTTCCTTTTTTGCTGCAAGAAAAGCTGGTCTGAGTGAGGAGGCTGGTCCTTCAAATCTTCACTGTGACACAAATGTCGGGCCTGGTTTTGAAAGTGGAACTGAACAACATGATCATACATCTTTCTTCTTTACATCAAGAAATCCAAATGGTGGAAAAGAAACCTCTTCTACTTTTTTTGGAATTGATGGTTCTGATACAGTGGGATCTTACTTTGCTTGGTCAAGGAAGGATAAAGAAAACCGAGCTAACAACCGTGCTAATTCCAGTTTTTGCAATAAAGAGAATTTTCCGGGGCCTTCCCCACTGTCACCGGAAATACAAGTTGAACATGAAAGGTTTGATACACCATCAACTCATTTTACTTCGTCAAAAGAACCGATACATCAAACTAGTTTCGAAAAAGTTGTAGAACGGCCAAACAGAATGAAAGTTCAGTGTAAAACTTCACAGCCGCCCAAAGAGAATCAAAAGAAAAATGCAGCATATCAGTCTTATAGTAAAGAAGCTGAAGAAGAAGAAGACGCCTCAAAATCTTCTCCGCCACAGACCTCTGTTGGAGATAGAGCCAGGTGTGAGCATGAGATCTCGAGTTTAAATGAACTAAGAGAACCGATCAGTGATCCTATTCCATCGACCAGTGGACAAGCGCTAGGTATTAATGGTACAGCTCCTGTAGTAGATGTTATGCTTAACAGAGAAAAGTTGAAGGAGACTGATGAATACAAGAAAGCTCAGGAAGAAGAATGGTTGTCCAGGCAACAGCAGTTACAGATCCAGGTTCGCCCTCACTCAAACTTCTGAAAGCTCCCATTTAAATATTTGAAACTTCCAATGGTGAAAATTTGTCAACTCAAGTGCTTCTTTCACTTTCAAAGAACCTATTTGACTTAGTTCCGTCTGCTGAATTGTTTATTGCGCCTATTGCAGGCAGAAGAAGCCCAGAGGCAACGTAAGAGAAGAAAGCTAGAAAACACGCGAAAGTTAGAGGTGGAAAGAAGGCAAAAGGAGAGGGTAGAGGAAGTTAGAGAGACACAGAAGAAGGTTTTCTACGCTTCTTCCAGTGGTTGCTCTGCTGAATAATGTGTTGATTCGTTGCTGCTAACACACATTTTGCTTTTCCATCTCTAAATCACAGGATGAAGAAAGCATGAACATGAAGGAGAAAGCCCGTGTAGAAATAACCAAATCGCTTAAACGGCTTGAACTCACCTGTGTTAACATGGCATCGCTGCTTCGAAGCTTGGGGATTCATGTTGCTGGTGGAACATCTCCTCTGCCACAAGAGGTTGGTTAAGCCCATCCAATATCTGCATCTAGTTTACATTACTTAACTGCTCTTGTATTCACATATCATAACTGTATCCAATTGTCAAATTAGGTACACGCAGCATACAAACGAGCTGTATTAAAATTTCATCCGGACAGAGCATCAGGAGGTGACATCAAACAACAAGTTGAAGCAGAAGAAAAGTTTAAGCTTATTGCTCGCATGAAGGGCAAATTCTCATCCGTTTCTTTCCGATAACATTGACAAAAAGACTTATTATAAATTTTTTTTTTTTTTTGGAATTTCTTATAAGGAATGGTTCTCTCTCTGTAAATCAGTTTTTTTTTATTATCCAACAAAAACAAAATTGTGCTTGTAGGTTTTTTTCAGAAAGGAAAAGTAGAACAATGTATTTGGTGGTATCAACGTCTTCTCTTCTTGCCTTTGCCTTTACCAAGTTGTCCAGATTTGTAAGCATGTTCTTGTTCTTGAAGAAAAGCCCAAGCTTTGCCATGTTTCTCTGATCTCTCTTGCTCCGCCACAGCTCTCTGTTTTGCTTTAACATCGTTCATGAAGTAGCTGTCTTTTCGCAGCTCACGTATTGCACCTTTGTATTCCCCTTTGAGCTTTCTCTTCAATTTTTTGTGGTCGGAACGGAATTTGTCAGGGTCGTAATCCCTTCCTTTGGCAAAGCTGCACAACAAAGATATACACACCGTTATAGAGATCATCCCTGTGTGGTCTCAGTAAGTATTAACTGAGTGAGAATAAAGGATCTATAAGAGAGAGACTTACTTCTCTTCAAATTTCGGATTGACCATTCTGATGGCTACTGGCTTATGCTTACGCATAGACAGTGGTCTGCGTTCCTTGAGATTCTCGTCAGCTTTCTCTTCAATTAGCTTTGCGACATCTTCTAATTTCTCCTTGAGAGTTTGTGGGATCTTTTCCTGATTCCCAACTTGGTGTAACAAAGTTGAAATGGGTAAGAAGATCTCTGGAAAGGAACTTAATCCTCCGTTTATCTCCACAAACCCTCTAAGAGTCTCGACTACACTTGAAAGGATGCTTGCTCTGTTGAACCAAAGCCAAAAAGTATTATTATTACACACACTGTTACTGGCTGTTGATGTCTTAAAAGAGTAAATTCATTTCAGAAGAGAGAGTAGACCTGAAATCATCAGAGCTGAAATATGGAGAGTCTGCTGGCTGATCCATTATCTTTAGGAAGTTTAAAGGCATGACCTCCTTTACGTGGTCTTGTATGCACAGCAATGGAGTCAGCGATTTTAATTCCATGAAATGATAAAACTGTAACAACAATACACAACAGCTCATAAGCTCGGGTATTAACAGTTGCTTAAGTACATCTTGATTTCTTAAATGCAGTATTGAGCTTTTATCAAATCTAAAATCAAATAATGTACCTCAGATTCCTGAGATGATGGTGCCTTTTTGTCTGAAGCAGCCATCAAGAGAGTCCGGATAAATAATAAGGCTTCAGGACAGAACTTTTTAGATTCTTTAGCAACCTACAGTACATTTTCATTTGCATGAGAAAAATGTAAACGGAAATCGCCAAGGAAAAAAGGGTGGGGATCAAGTTGTCCTTACCAAGAGAACAATGGAGCATAAAAAGGAACCTATGGCAATATCACGAGCAGAAGAGATGGGACAGCGCATGAGATATTCAGACATCAACAATATCGACGGGGTCATCACAGGATGACGAAAGTCAGAGCATGGAAAAACAATGGACCAAAGGCGCAAGAGAAACAATGTTTTCAAGGAAGGCCAGCATCCATCCTCTGAAAGAATGTTTCTGAACTAGTTAAGGCAAAAAGATAGAACTGGTTATAGGATACTAAAACTCAAGGTTATGGAAGCATCACAAACCTGGATTCTTGATAGCCTCGCAAAATTGCGCACGGGTTTTTAAAAGCCGCTGGCGAGCACATATTGCTGCAAAGTAAGGGATCTCCATGCTCATCTCAATCAAAGGTTTGATAAGCATATTTGGTAATTCAAAGTTCAAGGGCTTCTTGCTTGTAAGAACGGCAAAATACTGCAAGAGAATACCATAGAAGACCTGGAAGCAGACAACAAGTGAGGCATGAATTCAAGGGCCTGAAAACTTAACCAGAAAACTGCAAACAGGTAGATCTTTCAGAGCAAAATTAAATCTTACCTGCATTTTCTTTCGGTTTTCAGCTTTAATCTTAATTGCATTTCCTATCCGGATTCGATTGACAATTAAAATAACATCAGCATTTGAACAATCTTCCACCAGAGCAAGCAATTCCTCAAAATTCTTTGGAGGATCAATCACAAAAGGAATATCACGCTGCGTCGAACTCAATTTCTTCAAAGTGGTTGTTTGTTTCACTGTTCCAGATAACCCTTCTCCTTCATATGGAGCACCATTGTCATTCTTCGACTTTTTCTGTACTCTTGGCTCCACTTCTTCTTCTTCATCATCATTATCATCACTATCATCTTCCAGCTCTGTCCCTAGCTCATCATCACTTTGTTCCCATTCTTCTAAAGGATGGCCTTTTCTCTGCTTCTCATCACCCCCATCTGACTCACCATCATCATCATCATCATCTCCTTCACTATCAGAATCCTCAGAAGAACCATCATCCTCACCACTTTCTGAATTATCAACATCATCCTTTCTATCAAGAACATCATCAATCCATCCCCTTTTCGGCTGTTCTTCTTCAACTAAAAAGGAATCACCAAGATCGTCTCCAGAAATGACCCGCGGCCTCTTTGTTGATTCCTCACCGCCAATTTCTTCATCTCCGTCACTCAACTCCTCAGTTTCTTGCATCCTTTTCTGGCGTTGTTCCTAAGAGTTTTGAAAAATTGTATCAAGATTAAATGATCGTCAATAATAAGACCATGACAACACAATCAGATACGAACCATTCTTCGAAATGGTTTTGTCATATACATTCCTAACAATCAGCAGGTAAAACTGAGATAGCTTTTGACAGAAACATACCTCAAGAGCCTCTAACTTTTCTCGCTCTTCGTGGGCAATTTCTTCAGGTGTCTTTGTCCTCTCAGAAGGACGAGAACGTCTATCCATTGCCAAATCCTCCAGAAGCATTTTATAAGCATCACGGCTTTTATCCTGCAGACAAAAGGATTAAGTCAAGCAAAAGAAAACTCATGAACCAAGAAGCCTGATAACACCCATATATACATATGCTCAGTATTTAAACAACTGTAAATTGTGATCATCGTTCACCTCTACGACTTCAAAAGGCTTAGTTAAACTCGCCATCGCCTGAGAACCCACTAAGGACATGTAGTCTTTATCCAGCTCATCAATTAGCTTTTCTTTTTCCTCCTTTTGCTTAGCTTTCTCCATCTGGAAAACAACAAAAAATAAACAAATTACCAACTGTAAATTGACAAACCATGCAAAAAGAAGTTACAAGGAAAACAGCAGAATAGTCACCCTGCCAAGTTTGCTCTTCATGATGATCTCTTCCATGACTTCCTTCTTGCTCTTATGCCTCTGCAGAGAGAATCCAAGAAAATATTCAACGCCCAATTTGTCAACCATCAAAGTAAATTACACCTAGACATCTAGGAGACCTGTTCTTACCTCTTCCTCTCCAGATTCTTCAAGCGGTCTGTTTTTATTTAGATGCTTCAGTCCTATACCAGAAAATGGTTAAAACAATATTAGCTATTCCCGATTATATAAGGTTGTTAAACCTTTCAATACATTTGACACCAATTCATTCTTCTACGCTAGCATATATGAATCCAGTTTACAAGGGCACTAGCAGAAGTGTTATAAAGCAGCAAAAAAACATACTCTTTGATCCAGAAGCTGCTTCAAGATCATCATCATCTTGAAGATCTTCATCTGACAATAATCCAGAATCAAAATCATCCCTTCCAGAAGAACCACCAAGAGCACCATCTTCATAAATATCATCTTCCCCATCAGACAAATTATACATGCTCTTCTTCTTTAGTTTCATCTACATTACCATACAGAGAAAATAACAAAGTTAATTTCAGTCAATGGAATCAAGTTTGATTTTTTTTAATGTATTTCCGATTCTAATTACTAACCTGACGCTCTCTCTGCGATCGAATTATACCCTTATCGAATTCACCAAGCTCATCGTCCTGTTCTCCAATACGATTATCCATAAAAACCGTAGATTTTAAGCTCTGCTCGTACTCTTTCAGCAATGTGTTCTTCCTTTTATCAACAGAGCGAGACCGAGAAATACTAATGCGGCGTTCTTCACCTTTTCGCTTTTTTCCGAGGACATCGAACTTCCGGCGAGACCAGATTGATTCAAATGGATTATCAGCTTTCTGGGCCTTAGCTTTCATGGCGACTGCCTCTGGTCCCGTCTTTTTCATGCCTTTTTTGTTAGGCTTCTTCTTCGATTTGTTCTCCTTCCCCATGATTTTAGCTCAGGCGGCGGCGGTGGCTAGGGTTTACGAAATATCGAGCAGGGTTTTGGGAGTTATGCTTTGATTCGTAATTTCGTATCCGAGTAGCTCAGTGTCGGCGACTTAATTGAAAGAAGAAGAAACGGGCGGGGCGGGTCAGGTCGGATCTGATCAGGTCGGGTTCAATATTGACCTATAAGCCCATGTGATTCATTTTTAGGCCCATTTGTCTTTCGTTTGGTAAAAGTGGCCACATAAAGAAAATACAAACTGTGATGGACTAGTAAATACGAGTATTTTATTTTAGCTTCTTTTAAATGGTTTGTATATGTTTGCGATTTTTGGAGAATTTGATGAATTTGTAAAGTGTAAAGAAAGAACATAGAGTGACTTGCCTATTGTTAGGATTTCTTTATACTGAAATACAATCCTAAAGTAAATCTTTTTATAAACCAAAAATACAAATAAAAATAAACTTTTTTGTTTTTGTTTTAATGACTTTGAATGAAGATGTGTGGAACAACTGCGAATAAAATATTGTGCGGTTCTAATAATAACAAAATATAAACACATAATTCTATTGAACTCACTCCACAACGTGTATGATGTTTTGTCTAGCCGAAGCCGACAAAGTTTTCCAAATATGTTTCATCCCCTTGTAGTGAAAAGAGATATGGATCCACAGTATAACGAACACTTGTTCAGCTAGTTAAATGTGGAGTAAACTTTTCCTCTAAAGTGATAACAAATTTATTTTTAGTTAAAAAGAATTTTAGTCAGTTTACTTTCATTGTTTACCAATCAAACCCTTACAGTTTACAGTTATAGTCTTATAGACCAATACCAACTTTTTAACAAAAGTGTTTTACATTAAAACAAAACACATACATAAGACCATCCACAATGGAGACCCAAACATGTGTCTTCCCAATATTTTATAATAATTTTTTTTTTAAAAACAGAATAAAATTATGTCTTCAAGAAGACATATAAAACTATGTCTTCCCCATATTTTATAATAACTCTTCGGTTAAGACATATACGTGTCACTTTCCTATTTGTATGAGTATTATCTAATAATGAGAAGGAAAAAATTGTCGCCATTGAAAACCACATAAAAATCATCCTCGAAAAAAAAAATTGCATGTCAATCGATTTCTCTCTGTTCGGATCCAAGCTTCGATTTCGCATATGATGAATCGATTTTGAGCAATCGATCTCTCTCTGTTCGCCTTTGGAGATGAATCGCTTTTGAGCAATCGATCTCTCTCTGTTCGCCTTTGGAGATGAATCGATTTTGAGCACTCGGCTTGGGAGATGACAGACAATCACACCTCAACTCAATCCGCCGTCTCTCCTCCTACCTCCACGTTACAGCGTAAATCTCCATCTCTATGCTTCAGTTTCGCTTAATTTCACAGTTGCTCATACGTTTGTTTGATGTGTTTCGAAATTGAATAAATTGGAAAGTTTTTTTTATCGGCAGAGTTGAAGGAGATTGCAGCTCTGTTTGAAACTGGATCATATACCAAGGGAATCCGTCGTGTAGCTCTGGCTTTGCGTCTCACCGTGGGACTAGGACGGAAGCTCACCGGTTCTGTGATCTCTTATTTCCTTGATTTTGCTTTGGTTCCTGGTTCTGAGGCTCATACTCGTCTTTTTAATTTTGTTAAAGTATGTAAATGAGAAATTTCTTTTCTTCCATGTTTCAACATCCGAATGACATAATGTTTTGATAGGAAATGTGGTCTGCACTACATTGTGTTTGTAAATGTGGCCAATGTGTGTTGCTCTTTTCATGTGATTGTTCTGTTTAGATCTTGAGCTGAATATTTAAACACATTTTTTTCTTTTTCTCATGTGAGAGTTTACAGGTTGAAGATAAAAAGATCACCAAAATCTGTGATATAAATCCAGATTCTCCCAGACTTTTAGGAAATGGAAGTGTTGCAAGCTCAAGTAACTCAAACGGTACAAACGCATGCCTCGGTAATGGAGAATTACCTGACAAGAACCTTTCTAAGCTTCTGGTAGGTGTTATTCCTTAACTCACTTGCAGTGTCAAAGTTTTAGTGCCCAAGTGAGCTGAAATAATTTGAAGCATTGACATCTAGTGTTGTTCTTAAATAATAGTACTATAGGGTTTTGCTGGTTCTGGAGATTCTAAGTACCTTGAGTGTCCTATTTTTTTTTTTTAATTCGATGTTCTTCTCTACTTTTGATTAGGAAATTTTTGTTCTTTTCATATGCAGAGTTCTATATTTTTCTCTAGAGTTCTAATAGTTCATATGACAACCTACATGTAACTACTGGTCATGAGACTAGTCATGTGGCTAGATGTCGAAGAGTATACAGTCATGCTCATGATTCTGAGCTTAGGTTCTGTAAATTTCGAATTTTAGATTTAGTTAAGAGTGAAGTAGCTAGCTATATTCGAGTTATGCCAGTGAAGCTTGTTTTATATATACTGATGCTTGAATTTGTATTCTTGTTTTAGACTGATGAATATGAAAAGGAAGTTGATACAGCATCATCAACTTCCCAAGCTCCTCCTAAGCATTTACATGCGGGGCTCGAGATTTACTGCTTCTTCATTGTTCTTCTTTTTCTCATTGATCAGAAAAATTACAACGAGGTTACCTTTCTATATTATTATAGTGTCTAGTTTTTTTAGAAGCTTCCCTGCACCACAGTGGTGGTCTTCCCCATCTGATCTTGGGTTTTATTCTGGCATTGTGGGGATATAAATAGTTGATGTAAATGTTCTTCTTGCTTAGTAGCCATGATAGTCACTTGATCCTTACATATTTACTATAAGTCACTTCAGCCATGATAATCACTTGATCCTTGCTAAGTCTCGATTATGTGTACACTTGATCCCTACATATTTTATGATCTCCTCTTTTTGTTCAATTCTATTTTTGATCATTTTATTTTAAGGTGTTATTATGCTATGATTATATATTTACCTATGAATGATGATACTTCACATGAACATTTATATTTCTTTTTTAATTAATCTTGTTGATTTCATAAGTTCAGATGTGCTTTTATTTCTTATCTTTCAGGCCAAACTTTGTTTTGTAGCTACCATTGGTCGACTCAAAAGTGTAAATAGAAGAATTGTTGCTGGCATTGCTTCAAAATTGTATGTTTACTACTATTTAAGATACGAGCTAACCGATGATCTTGCTGAGATATGTAGGTGAGTAACTTGACTTTTAACTTTTATCATATTAGTTAAACAATCACTTATCTCTTTAACTTGATTCTCTTTCTGTTGCAGTACTCTTCTTCCTCTACACCAGCTGGCGACATTAGAAAATGAAGAATTGGGCAAGGTGCGTAGTTTTCAAATATTACATCTTTGATAAAAACTGGATTGGTAGTAAAGGTAGTCAAATATAATGTTCTGTTCTGCATAAAGTTAGTCTTGGTTCTGCATAAAGTTACATGACACAAGTCTTTTGTCAAAGAGATACTCAAGTATCTCATTGACTGAGAAACAAAACTCTAAATTTTTAAATGAATATATATCTTGGTGTATGGTTCTTCTCAAGTAACAACCCAAACACCCTAAATTTTCTTTTTTCTCCATCTTTTGCTGTTTAGGTTATGGATCCTAACGATCCTTTTTTCATCCAAACTTTCAGCCAAACTTTATGGAAACTCATATTTCTTTTTTCCCCTTCTGTCCAGATTAGCTCATCCCAATTCCCTCAGTCTAGTACCCAATTTAGTGATGCACAAAACCAACCTGCAAAGTCAAGAGAAAGTAGAATCAGATGGACTTCCACTGAAGATATGGTTCTGATCAGTGCTTGGTTAAACACCAGCAAAGATCCTATCGTGGGTAATGAACAAAAAGGTGGTGCATTTTGGAAAAGAGTTGTCTCATATTATGCAGCTAGTGAAGATGTAGTGGGCTTCCCAGCGAGAGAGATGACTCAGTGTACGCAGAGGTGGAAAAAGATCACCAGCGAATGCAACAAGTTTGTAGGATGTTATAGCCAAGCTTCGGCTAGGAGAGGTAGTGGGCAGTCTGAAGATGATGTGTTCCAAATGGCTATCCAGTTGTACTTCAGCGATAACAAGAAGCCTTTCCTCATACAGCATGCTTGGAGGGCACTTAGGCATGAACAGAAATGGTTATGTTCTTTTGGAGATGAAAGCTCCAAAAGAACTAAGCTATCTGCGGGTGGCGCATACACATCAAGCTCAAATACATCATCTCGTGTTGAGGAAGAAGCATGTCCTCGCCCTCCTGGTGTTAAGGCAGCCAAACGCAAAGGAAAAAGAACTCTCCGTAGCTCAGAAAGTGAAGCTACTCCCCTGCCACAGTTGGAAAAGATGTGAGAGATCAAGAAGAAAGACATAGCTTATAGAGATAAGGCAGCCGATAAGCGCCTTCTAGCAAATCTAATAGCCAAAACTGAGCTTTATGATGATGAAATCGCCCTGAAAAATAAGCTAATGGCTGAGATGTTCGGATAGTGAAGCATTTTGTTTGCTTTAGTTTTAAAATTGATTCAGTTTTTTTTCCTTTTTTTAATAAGTGAAGCAGTTTGTTTGCTTCAGTTTTACAACATGTTTGACCTTTATTTCTTTCTTTCTAATTGTCTATTCAATGGAATAAGCATCAATTCCCTGAACAAACTAGTCCTTTAACTTTTGCTTTTAAGAATTTTGTAAAGTTTCAATCTGTATATGTACTGTTTGCGTAGAAAGAGAATTTATCGTACTGTTTGTCTTTATATGTGTTCTGATTAGAGAAAAAATATGCGTAAAAGAAGACTACAGATTGAAATAGTCACAATTTAGTGGCCAGAAAAATACACTAAACTTTTGACTCCTACTCTGTAGAAAAATTCACGTGTCCTTACAAGTGGTACAGAAAACTACAAATGGGGCAATGGGACGGAAGGGACGAGTAATTGATCAAGTGGAAGGTGAGAACAATGAGGCCAAGTGATCAACTGGGCAAGTGGCAGAAGACAACAAACACAATTTCTTTTCTTTGTTTGTTTAATTTATTTTCATTGTTTACACATTGTGTATATATTATGAACCGATATCACACCTCCATTTCCTTCTTTCTTTCCTTCTAAAATTTCTATGACTACTTGCTTTCTTGTTAATTTCTTTCTCAAGTATATCAAACATGTCATCTTTAAATTTTGATGATGAATATGATGAATTAGATGAAGTTGTTGATGATCAATTTGATCAAGCTTTTAATCAACAATTTGATCGTCTATTTCAACAAACCATAGATAATTATGGCTATCATTAAGGGGCAACTAGTTCAAGGCCTAAACGAGCTTTTATTGAAAGACGACGGGAGGGAGGCCACACTCAGTTATGGAATGATTATTTCGCTGAAAATCCAGCTTACTGTCAAAGTATGTTCCGTCGTCGTTTCAGAATGAACAAACCATTGTTCTTATGTATTGTCGAATCACTATCTCAAATGCCATACTTTCAACAAAAACAAGATGCTACGGGAAGATTGGGTCTGTCTGCACTACAAAAGTGTACCGCAGCCATTCGTATGCTGGCGTATGGTTCTGTAGCTGATGCCATGGATGAATACCTCTGCCTCGGTGAAAGCACCGCACTAAAATGCTTGGAAAATTTTGTGGAGAGAATTATTTACTTCTTTCAAGATACCTACCTACGAAGACCTACACCAGAGGATCTCCAACGATTACTCAATCAAGGAGAGGCACGCGGATTTCCCGGGGTGGTAGGAAGCATGGATTGCATGCATTGGGAGTGGAAGAATTTC
Source organism: Cardamine occulta (assembly GCA_028015245.1). NCBI lineage: Eukaryota > Viridiplantae > Streptophyta > Magnoliopsida > Brassicales > Brassicaceae > Cardamine > Cardamine occulta. The sequence continues at coordinate 3,171,428 of CM051366.1, forward strand.
CCAACAGCTTGGAAAGGGCAGTATTCACGTGGCGCAGGAAAACCTACAATCGTTTTAGAGGCTGTGGCTTCACAAGATCTCTGGATTTGACACGCATTTTTTGAACCTCCAGGTACTTTAAACGATATAAATGTTCTTGACCGCTCACCAGTTTTTGATGACATATTAGAAGGTCGAGCTCCACCACTGACTTACTTTGTCAATGGACGACAATACAATATGGCTTACTATCTCACTGATGGTATATATCCAAAATGGGCAGCTTTCATCCAATCAATCTCACTTCCACAAGGTCGGAAAGCAAAATTATTTGCTCAATTTCAAGAAGCTGCCAGAAAAGATGTCGAGCGTGCTTTTGGGGTCTTGCAAGCTCGATTTGCGATTGTCAAAAATCCCGCTCTTAGTTGGAATAAGATAAAAATAGGAAAGATAATGAGAGCATGTATCATATTGCACAATATGATTGTGGAAGACGAATGAGATGGATACAGTCTAACCAATGTATCAGAATTCTATCAAGGAGAAGGAAGCGGGACTTCACATGTGGATTTTTCGTATTCGACAAATATGTCTTTCAGTCTCGCCAATATGATGGCCGTTCGAAATGAAATGCGAGATACAACAATACATAACCAATTGAAACTTGATTTGGTTGAACATATCTGGCAACATTTTCGCAACGCTGCAAATTAGACCCGACTTTATTGTGTTCTTGATAATGCTTTAATATGTTTCTATCATTCTATGTTTTTGTTTTTTCTTTATTTTATCCATATTTATGTTTGTATTTGTTATTTTCATATTGTAATATATGTTTAAAAGTTTTTTAATGTAATATATTTATGTTGTGTATAACTTATATAGTTTTATTTTTTATATTTCATAAGTTTAACCCAACATTTATTATATTAAAATTTTATACTAAAAAACACATTTACAATAATTAATTATTTTTTTAATCTTAAGACACCTTTTAATGAATATGTGCAATGAAGTGTCAATTTTTGTGGCAAATTATGTAGTGTTTTTACTTAAATATATATTAAATTTAATCTTAAAAAAATGTTAAAGACACACATCATGAGTCTCTATTGTGGATGCCCTAATAGTGGAATAAGTAAACTCGTATAATAATTGCACCCACCACCACCACAAGTCACACAACCATGATTTAACGTAAAAGTTACAACTTACGAAAAAAGGATCTATTAGTTTAGATGGGAATTATAATATTCAGGCTAGAAGCCAGAAATCTTTATGACGCTTAGTTGTAAGAGTGTATCCACCAGGCTTCTTGCCTCTCTTACGAACCGCAATAGCCATACAAGGAGAGTTGTTGATACAATACTCCACGACGTCGTTTTTAATCATGGGCCGGCCTTGTGAGGCCCATATCATTAATAGCCGCCACGTGGCGTGCTGTTTCTTCTGGCCTAGAATCAGTAACGACGCTTCTCGTTCTCTTGCCTCTTTCACTATGGTCGAACCTTTCTCCTCACCTTTTACAACCGCCACTTCTGTCTTTACCTAATTCAACAATATTATTAATTGATCAAAATATTTAACCCAAAAAATAAATATAGTAAGGAATTTAGAGTGGAAAAAATGATTTTTATTTTTCAATATTTTCATAGTTATGCTAAAGATTCATAAATTTATACATGAATATTAAAAAATTACATCATAGGTGAAAAAATGGTTATAAACCTCAGGTCTTTTAAGCTCACAAATGTTTTTCAATGCTGAAACTTTTTGATAAGCTTTTGAAGTTGTGGGTTTGTCACAAGATTTTTGTTCTTCTTCTTTAGTAGCTAGAGCACCTTGAAAAACAAAACCATATATATGTAAAAAGCAATATATATAATAATCATTTATGTGGGATATAAATAAGAATAAGAAAGAAGAGAGAATTCACCTGCTCTAGAGGGTTTAGCTTTAAGAAAGTGGAGAAGAAGAATAGAGTCATGAGGCTGAGCACAATGCGAGAGAGTCCAAAGCAAAGCGGTCTTACTCTTAGCCTCTGAGCAATAATCAACCACAACCATTATTCTTCTTCCTTTTATCTCTGTGGACGAGCTTGGTGACTCGTGGCTGCAGCCATGGTGGGTCGTAGTCGTCGGTGGTTGAACTCTTACGTGAGCCCTTAGTCTGTTTAGAAAGAATCCTTCTCCTCTCTTTCCCATTCTCTCTTTCTATCTCTCAATGGAAGGACAAGAAGATGATATAGGAAAGTGTAGAAAGTAAATAAGATTAAGAATTAGAATAATGAGTAATTATGATCCTGCTTTTGGTAGCTCCCCACACTTTTATATATATAAACCTTAGTTTTTCCCAAATTTATTTAATGAGTCATTATTATGCTGCTTTTGGTAGCTCCCCAAATACATTGCACCTAAAATCGTTTATTGTATACATTCTGTCTATAGCACCGACATCCACATCCACACTCCCATGGCCATAGAATCGTTTGTGGATTTTGCATATGTGCACCAAATACATAATTAACATATGTATTTCTCGTTTTCTTGTTCCATATTTATTGAATTCTAAGATGATCATAGATTCATTTTCTTGTCAACAAAATACAGTATATAAGGCTTGAATTTGGGTGACACAGTAAAACAAAACCATTTATTAAGTTTTTTTTTAAGTATGCTTTATCACATAGCTTTTAACATTTCATTCAATTCCAATAAGATTGTCTCCATCTCACAATTTAAACTGAAATTTGTTTTTTTTTTTTAATATGAAAACTACACATTTGTATAGGAAATTTATTTTAAAATAGATATGCTAATGAAAATATATATTTCAAACATGTGTCAAAATTCCATAAATATGACAAATTTAAAAACTTCATAAAATTTTAAATCACAAAGTATTATAATTTTAGTTGAAATGCGTCTGAATTCAAAGATCTACGATTTTCTTTGTAATTTAGTCATTCAACATTCGTATGGAAAAATATATATTAAAGAAAACGAACCATATAGATACCGATAGTGAGAAATAGATATACATATTTCTCCCAAAGCCCAACTTTTTCTATAATACTTTTGTATTGCTTTGTGTTGATTATAAGACATCGAGTGTTGGCCCTTTTTCTTCAACATGCTCATCATCAAACCGTAGGTCCCGACACTAATTCCTGCCAACCGATTATAGTTACTGGCCATGTGATGATATATAACACAACTAAAATAGTAAAACTCAAAGATGATGTCTTCATGAAAAATATGCACAACCCTTTGATTTTTTTTCTAACCATATAATTTAGTATAGAAATCATCAACAGT